>JAMPIV010011301.1:0-40925 GCA_024509875.1 Oreohelix idahoensis
CTGGTCACAATATTCTTCCATTTGCTTTAATGTACTAGGTTTACGCTCATGTAAGAACTCTAGGAATGATTTATATACCGAAGACATGACCTTGTCTCTTAGCAATAAATCCGTAAGACCATCAAATGTTTTCTCTGTTTTGGATAATTCAATCCATCGTGAAAGTGTAATTCGTGCTTTTGAGATGAATTCTGAGAATTCTACACCTACCTCAGGTCTCATTGTTTTAAACAAAAGACGATAACCTTCCTCAGACAGCTGATATCTCTTCATCAAAGCTGCCCTAACAGCATCATAATTATCCTTGTCGGCCTCTTCGACGAAATATAACTTACTCAGAGACTCCCCTTTTAGATTTTCAGACAACTGATTCACATACTGTGATTTGTCAACATTATGAGCTCGACAAGCCCGTTCAAATCTATCAAGCCAGAATGCTATATCATCACTGGCAGAGTTGAACGCTGGTACCTTGACCTTGTACACAAAGGGTTTACCATTACCACTAGATGCCTGATTAACATTACTCATACTTGTCAATTTTAATTTCTCTAACTCAAATTCATGTTCTCTTATTGCTTTTCTCTCTTCAGCTTCTCTATCTAATCTTCTCTGTTCTGCAGCAGCTTCTAATTTCTTCTGTTCTGCAGCAACTTCTAATTTTTTTTTGTTCAGCTGCAGCAGCAGCTTCTAATTTCTTCTGTTCTGCATCAAATCTCCTTTCCTCCACTTGCATCTGCAATTTCTTTAGTTCAGCAGCAGTATCAGCTTCTTTTTCTAATCTTTTTTCTTCAGCTAGAGCTTTCCTCTCTTCTGCAGCTAATGCTTTTTCATATTGAGCAACAGCCCATTGTTCTAAGTCTTTCCCAGTCTTATCAAGGGATTTTCCTTGTGCTATAAAGTAATCTAATGTAGACATTTTGTCTTCTTAAATCAGAAACCTGAAAAAGTAAATAAATTACCTTATTTCACTTTAATGGGATACAAGTCTATACCATAGACTTAGTCTTAGTGAAAACTTGTATGGTTTATAATACCCAATGATAACTTGAGTACCTGTGGACAACAATAACTGTATCTCAAATACTGTGGGAGACAAGCCTTACAAAGGTCTTGTATACCCTAATGTAATCAATGATCACTTGAGTACCTGTGGAAAATAATATTTCCCTTTACCAATCACTTTGGGAGACAAGCCTTATAAAGGTCTTGTACATTTTGTTTTATAACAATAACAATCATAAAGTACTGATCTGTACTATAATATAAGTGTATTCCACTATACCTCATATGTCATATGTCAACTAAAGACATTACAAAGGACAAACAAGAAAAGACAATATAAACACATTTTGCAGAGATCAAATTAAATTAAATAGGAGAAATGAAAAAAAAATGATCACAGAATCCGTGATGATAACTGCAATAAGATAACAAGACAAATAACGCCACAGTGTATAAACATAAGGGTGTAAAGAAATCAAAAATAGAAAAGATGAGACCTACAATTATACAAACAAATCAAACAAAACTAAGGAACACAAAATTATTAACAAAAACAACGAAGAAAAGAACACCTCATCACAACTAACAGAAATAGCAGCAAATTGTTGCTAACAAATTTCCAATTAAGAAAATGTGTACCTATAGAATACTAGTACCAGACCAATGTCACTCGGCATACCTTGTACTAGTCACACAGAACATAAACTAATTTAATACATAACAAATAACATAAATGCATATATAATATATAATAATATGTGTGTTGTGGATAGAATGTGTTGCAAAGTATGCTCAGATTTAATAAATTAGACTACCACTTTATTGAGTAATAGATTTGCTTTCTAACTATTACACTGTCCAATTTTTTTTGAGCACATTAGAAGATCCACCGATGAAATTTGCACTTTATGTTCAACAATGCTCTTCTATTTAAGCAGGATAAACAATCACTGGTTTAGAACACTGACTGTACTGTGCCAAATGTCAACAAGTGCTGTCCCAGATATTGCTACACTTGTCAGAACAGGTCAAGCTGACATTGATTGTATAGCTGTCCTATTGGTATTGATGTGGTCAAACAAATGTTCTTGTAACTGTAAAATGTGATTCTCAACACAAGACTGCGTAGGCTGGACCCAGGGATCTGGCTCACCACTGTAAAGTTTGCTTGCACACACTGTTACTGTAAAATGTCAGTCTGTAAAGAAGTATCAGTTTGTATACTGTAAACCTTCTGTAAAGTGTGGTGTGTTTCTCTTTCTTCTGTAAAGCTCCACTATCAATCACTGTAGCATGTTGTTTGTGGTGCCACTACTGTATGTGTCCATGGTAGTGTACAGAGTTGTCGAGATCAGGCATGCTCCAGTCTACCCAGCTGTAAATGGGTAACTCACCCTAGTCCTAAGTTAGGGAAGGCAAAGGCAGCTGTAAACAGTAGTTTCCCTCTAAGGCTCCAGGGGAAGCAGGCCCTAAACTTGGTCACTTCAACCGACGCAGGATGGTGTAGATATGGGTAAAAGTGTAGAGTGTGTTTACCCCGCGAATGCGTGGTACTGTTCGTGTTCTGACCAAAGCTAAAACACTCGCGCACTGTGTCTCCTCACTTGTGGGGTCTACACGGCACCAATGCAGACTGCTGGAATCTTTGTTTACAGAGTTTATTTGGACGCTAACGCTGGGACATATCGAGTAAAGCATGGGTATGTTGACATATCAATTGGCAGGCATACTTATTAGATCCTATGTGATGGCACATTCATAAATAATAGGTAGTACATCAATGGCCGCATCCCCTATCTGACTAAGCGCGTCAGTGAAGGCGGATCGGTAAGTAACTAAAGTTGCTTTATATTCACAGTTTATCATATTGTGAAACCACGATAAGGGGTTTCTATCCAAATGCGAAGACAGGAAATGTAACATGGCCGCCTACCTGAATTGGCGCGCCCTCGCACACAGGAGGATATAAATATAAGCCAAAGTTAATTTGCAATACATATGCATAATTTCATAAAGTTCCTCCACACAGATCTACCGTAATCCAGTTACCTCACGTAGACATAATTACAGTATGGAGCCTGTCATCTCCGTCGATACAAATTTGACCCTAGCGTTGCGAAGCACAAAATTCCCGCTAGGCCTAACCGACCTGAGATCATCAAAACAGGGACTGGAATTACCTGGAGTCCGAATCATACATGGTACCGTACATTAGGAGAGTCTCTAACACAACTCTAGTAGAGACACAATCTCCTATAGAAGAAAAACCACTTCGTAAAACATTTTTTACTGAAGAATCTACCAGCCCTGGAAAAATGCGTACCCGCCATTGTCACGGTACATCGGAACTCATCACGACTAGATAAGACAACTCCTACTTCCGCTAGAGCGGTGTAACAAGAATATAGTCCTGCCTACCCATCCAAAATATACAATATAGGACTGATTCTACTTGTACTAATAATATGTAATACATATGAATTCAGGCCATAAACATAATAAGCAAATTAATCTATTTTCTGGCCCTAAGAAATAGGTACGGACAAGGGTGTCATATCCATGCGCCGAATTAATATCAAGAACGATTACTCCTATAATCAAAAGGGTAAAATAATTATGGATTATCTAGCCTTCCCCATAGACAGCATTTTCATACACAAATGAATGAATGTCTATATCTTTTCCATATAAAATAGCCATATCGATTTTTGTAATATGTGCGTCAAAATATGCACGCAACACTGCCTCAATTTTCTTCTGCTCCAATTGAGATTGACGCGCTCTGTCGCTTCTTTTTCTTCTCCGCTCTATCTTCCTTCTTCCTTAGGCTTCTGCTTTTTTCTACTCAGCGTCATATCGGTCAAGTTCCTTGTTGACAAACGCTGTCACTTCTTCTCCTTGCAATCCTGTTTTCCTTTGCTTCCTATCTTAGCATTGCTCTAAGTTTTAGCACGCTCAGCCATGTCAAATAACTGGATGCTGTTTAAACTCGATAAAAGAAAGAAGAAAAAGAAGGAGAGAAAAAACTCTATCCTTAACCAACTTTACGAGAAAAAAAAACAAACAACAAAAAATATTTTCACTGAGATATTCTCCTGTCCCGTTTATCAGTTAATCTCATCTATCGATGTTTTATTACCTGGCACAAGGCTCCTAATACAGACGACTAAGCCAAATAAGTGGTAGATCATGCTAATACTGGAATAACTACTATTACTAACGGTGGAAAAAAAAATGTTTTATTTATAAAAAATAAAGGAGAAAAAAAAAAAAATTTCTCTTTTTTTTATAAATCCACCAAAAACTCGCCCCCTCTAGAAGTCAGTTGAGAGTAAGGGGCGTTATTAAACTAGACGTAAAGTCAGAAAATTGGTCCTTAGCTTTTTGCGCAAAACTCTGCTGCTTCAAAAAAACAAAAAAAAAACTCCAGTGATTGTTTAAACAATTACGCTTACTAGCGGCCCCCCCTTGAACAAAAAATACCATATATCTTATATATCTGACAAAGATTACTATCAGAACAAAATTGCACATAACTCTATGATGCCGTGGAAAGAAAAACCCGTCCTATATGTGTGTGTGGTCAAACCACACCCGGTAACTAAGAATCGTTACCTGGGGGATAATTAATTTTTATACCCTAACTTCTCAAGACAACAGATTTCAATATCAGACTATAAACATTTATCTAGATCCAGACTTAGAGTTCAGTTCCCCCCGCGACGAGCGACCATTATGTCGTAGATTTTTTATCAGATAGGTAATAGATGATGGTTTTATAGTCCTGTCTGAGCAGAGGTGATAATGATGACAATGTGAAAAGTAAGGGGTAAGAAATTGTTTTATCACGAGGTGAATCGTGTAAGAGAAAAGGACAATCTCTGGATTGAATAATTTATCTAATCCAGCCTATCTGGACAACTAAATTTAAATCAGACGCACTTTCTCTCCTTGTACGAAATACAAGTTACACTACACTCAAATGCACACAATTCTGTGACAAATGCGCACGGACGTGAAAACAAACTATGAATAACATATAATGGATAGGGGTTTGACCGACACGATAATTAAAAGTTTAATACAGTTTATTATCAATAGAAGATCACAACAATAAGCATATATATTACTAAATCATGGTTTACAGACAAAATTGCAAAAAGAAGAAATTAATCAAATAGGTTCTCCCCCTCTGGTAAAGGAAAAGAAAAGACGATCCCAACAGAGGTTTTTATTAACCCAGAAGATCAAAAGTTAAACAGTAAGTTATGAAAATAGTCAGTATGGGAACAGAATAGGTTCCTAATGTAATATATCCCGTGACTACTCAGATTAGTGAGATAAAAAAGATAGAAGACACCCCACATAAGTATAGGATGTTAACAAAAGACATAAGTTTCTTTCTCCGTTCATTCAATTCACACTCATTCAGTGACCACTTTCATGCTTTTGCTTACCCCAGTAGTTGTCGCATGCATTCTTTTTCCAAGGAAATACACTAAATAAGTAATAAGACTATTTTAGTGTCAAATTTACGTTTTTGCCAAATCCAGCCCCAGACTCGCTGTAGTTGCTGACTGCAAATTTCACGAGAGTCGCTAGAGTCGGTGATTTTAATTTGTCCTATACAATAAGTTATCTATGCCTTCAGTTGGTTGGAGTAAGGTTCATGCGAAATGAGGAAAAGTTGGGACCACACAGGTCACAGCAAGAAGCTCATCAATAATAGCAAATATCCCTGGATGCTTATAATATTACAAGTTCGTATGATCATAAAAGTTCATATGGCCATTATTATTTACAAAAAAAACCGCTAGTACTCAGGTTGATCAGCCTAGATTTTAGGAAAGAAATAAACATTTAACCAAATTATCAATATCATATCTAACACTCAGTGGGAGTTTTACTCCTTGTAGGTTCGACCAAGCTGGACTGGTCCTGTGTGGGTAGGGGTCAGACAAAAGCTGGTACTCTGGTCCTCCAGGTTGGGGGTTTTAGCACAGGGCCGACACCCCTGTCTATGTAAAAAATCGCACATGTTACGGGAAACGGCAACAAATGATCAAAAACTTTGATGCGGGACGAACAACCCGGAGTCTCAGTCTCGTATGACTGGGACAGTGGTGAAAGCCGAAAGGAAGCCATTGGCATGAAAACGGATGCCCTGACCACAAAACACGAAACCAGAATTGGTTTTTTTGGAACGTCAGAACTATGAATGAAGTAGGAAAGCTGAGACAAATCACAGCAGAGATGAGGAATTACAAACTACAAAACATCCTGGGAATAAGCGAGAGCATATGGACAGGGATGGGGAGAATAAAAAACAGCTACAGGGGAAACAGTACTTTTATTCTGGTAAGAGAGGATGGTCAGCACAACGGTGTAGCCATTATCCTGAAGAAAGGAATGGAAAGGTCTTTACTGGAATGGAACAAGACTGAGAGGGAGATTCACCAACACCACAATTATACAATGCAATGCACCAACAAACGACAGCGATAAAGAGATCAAGTTCTATCAACAGGTACAAAAGGAAATGGAAACTGCAACCAGGTACGATTTTATTATAGTAATGGGAGACCTCAATGCGAAAAGTTGGAACACACAATAATTATAACGAAAGAGTAATGGGGAAATGCGGGAGTGGAACAGTAAATGAGAATGGGGGACAAATTAATATTAAAATTATTAACAACCTGGTCATTGGATGAACACTTTTTCAACACAAAGAAGTGCGCAAGTTAACGTGGGAATCACAAAACGGACGAGACAGAAATCAGATAGAACACATAATGATCAATGGCAGATTGAGACATGCATTACAAGACGTAAAAGTAAGAAGAGGCGCAGATGTGGGAAGTGATCATCATCTAGTAGTATCAAGACTGAAGGTTAAACTCAGAGCTGCTGGACCACTTGCAGTCAAACAGAAAAGATATTACATCACGAAACTTAAGGACCCTCTCACCAAAAAAGCTCTTGTGGTCGACGTAAAGAGACGATATCAGATTACCAAAAGCCAGGAAAGAACAGAGACCGATGATGTCGACTAGAAATTCAACACCATCTCAACAATATACAAGGAAAGCAGCAAGTCATGCTTGGGATTCCAGGAAAGAAAGAGTCAAGACTGGATAACATCAAAAACGCTAAACACCATACCACGAAGAGGAAGGAAATGAAAAGAAATAAACAAGAAGCTAAGTCTCCCAGGTTAAAGGCAATATATAGTGAACAGTACAGTCAGCTGGACAAGGAAGTAAAACGTCAAACCCGTGCTAACAAAAGGACATTTCTGGATGACCTTGCAAGACAGGCAGAAGAGGCAGCACTGAGAAATGAACAAAGTACCGTTTATAAAATAACTAAAGCTATCAGTGGAAAACGAGGTGCAAACCAACATAACGTTAAGTAAGAGACAAGCAAGGAAAATCTCATCACCACAGCACAGGGGCAGGAAACAAAATGGACAGAGTGTCCACCGTTGACTTTGCTAGGAGCATTATAAATGCTACAAGCAGGAATTATAAGCGGTGATTTGGTTGTTTTGGTTAAGGGGAAAGTATAAAAAAATGGTTTAAGAAAATAAGAATGGATTTGAATAAAGACTGTTTGTCTTGCTAAAGGAGATAAAATGAGTGAAATAATACTTTGATCAAAGGGGAGAAGACTCTGAATATTAAGGTCATGGGAGGAAAGTGCTTAATTACACTTAAGTAGATTTGGTGAGTTGGTAATTATGGTTTAGAAAATGTACATACAAGAATAGCATAGCAAGCTTTAGAGAAGACAATATAAGGTTAAGTCAAATTATGCAAAGAAGGACAACGGTTAATTACCGCCCTTATATGATTAAGTGAGTTAAGAAAGAAAAAATATGCACGTGAAAAGTTTACCAGACAACGGATGACCACTTCACTGAGTTGTTTACACAGCGGATAAGCGTGAACATATTCCAGCTGAGTGGAGAATAGGAGGAACCAATTAATTTACAGTAAACAAGGACAGATCAGCTGATAATGATTTTTATAGAGAGAGAATGCACTTAGACACGCTGGTGAGCGGTCGCATTTTCTGATCAGCTGATAATGATTTTTATAGAGGAGAACGCATTTAGACACGCTGAGGAGCGGTCGCATTTTCTGATCAGCTGATAATGATTATATAGAAGAGAACGCATTTAGACACGCTGAGGAGCGGTCGCATTTTCTGATCAGCTGATAATGATTATATAGAAGAGAACGCATTTAGACACGCTGAGGAGCGGTCGCATTTTCTGATCAGCTGATAATGATTATATAGAGGAGAACCCATTTAGACGCGCTGTTGAGCGGTCGCATTTTTCGGAGGAAGCAGTCCTGGTTAAGGACGTAGAGTGGCAGGAATGTGTTTTCTGCCAGGCTCTAGTTCAATTTCTGTGGGAAACAGAATGAAATACTTTCTGAGGAATCCTATAGACCTAGTTAGAGTAGTAGAATCTATTCACATATGAAAGACAAAACTGTGTTTAAAGTATAGGTTTAGTGATAAGGGGTGATAGTAAGAAATATGAGTGTTGTGAGGATTCTGTGAAACCAAAGTAAGTAGGTCCTTTGACTCATAACTTTTGATAGACATTGAACAGAATGATTTCAGAAGCTGAAATAAAGTATTACAAGGTTAACGACGCTTACAACTAAGTGAGCGCAGAATAATGAGAAACGAAGCTGAAGCTACAAAATTGACTATGAGATGAATAAACTGAGACTAAGTAAGCAGCTGAGAAGAGTTACAGAAGAACATGGATTTAATAGCCGTGCTGGGCTATTGTATAATGAACTTTGCAATATCGACTGCTACAAGTAAGATGAGTAAGAAATTGAAGGGTGATTGTATTTACAGGATGAAACATGAGCTCTCTAGCAGGTATAAGTATGAGGATAATGCAACAGGTGTACCCAATGTATTGATTTGCATATATGAGTTTTAAGATGATGGTATTTTGATTAATATGAGTCAAATCTGACAGGATTAGTAGAGGAAAGAAACCAACTCAAGAAAGAGTTGATGGAAGGCTTGGGAGTAGCCAGAATAAATAGAATAGCCTTAAGGGAAGAAAATAGGTATAAACCATATCTGATGGTGTTCTCAGGTAGAGAGCTACATATATATATATATATATATATATATATATATATATATATATATATATAATATAATATATATGTATATATATATATGCATAGGTTACATGGAATGTGCCCAGGAGGAATGGGACATACAAGAGACAGTTAGGAAAATGTTTGTACCTGGAATTAGTTACCACATGCCTCTGTTATGATGAACTTATGAGATGTAAATAAAACGTTTGTTTTGATGGAACGTTTCCTCAAGTTGGGTCTAAGTCCTCTAAAAGGTTGTTGAGTGCTAGAGTAAAACAAGATACTGGATATTAAAGAAAATAACTACTATACGAAGTTTGTCACTATAGTAACATCACAAGAAGGGATGGAACGAGTTTTAGGTTGGAAGTTTGGAGAGAAATATCATCCAGGAAGATCAAGTCAGACTATGGCGGTGATGGGCAGTATTTAAGATATACTCTTACTTGGAAGATAGGTCATTGGATTCAAAATAGAACAAAATAGGAAGGTAAGACAAACGTAGGCCAGCCCCCCAGTCACCTAGTTTACTATAATAAGAAGAGATAGCACTGTCACAAAGATTAATCGATCAGTTTCGAACAATTTGAAAAAGTTAACAAAAAATCATAAATAACATTTTTTGTTTGTTCTTGGAATCACTAAGCATTTCCAAATCTTGCTGAAAATATAGTGAAAATCCTGAAAAGTTACAATCAAACAATTTATTAATCTTGACAATACTTGCCTATTCCATATTACAAACCTCTAACATAGCAAATGCTCTCGCATTTGAGCAAACAACATAAACATTGATTAAAATGGAAAAATCGATTAAAATTTTTAACCGATTAATCGATTAATTAAACGTTGTCCCAGCCAACAAAAATATTTCATTTCTTCAGCAATCGTCACTATTTCTATCTTGCTTGGACTATGGCAATTTATTTTAAAAGGGAATAGTAGACATTCTATTAAGATGCGAGTTCAAAATACTAGGCTAGGATTTATTTACTTTCTGAGAATGTGGAGGGGTCAGTTGCGTTATAGATTGATATTATGTGAAACTAGCGGGATTTAGAACGAAATCAAGCAAGATGCGCAGGATGCATTATCATTTACCGTTTACCCGAACATGTCTAGAGATTGACGTCAGGCCAAGGGATGAGTCTGCTGGATATTGCCCTGACTATTTTGAAAAGGCTATACGATCCAGCATTGCGCAGGGACGGTCTATGGAAAAAATATTTCTCAACGGCACCCGCTACCTCTCTGTTTATTCTCTTGTTTGTGTCATCAGATTTGAAACAGATGATTTAAATGTAGTGTAGAGTCGCGAGTGGATGGCAGGCTAATATGAAGATGTGGGACATCTGCTATAGCAGCGATTTTCAACATTTTTCAACTCACGGCACACTAAACAAGGTGTTAAAATTGTCAGTTTTGTTTAGGAGGCATTTCATCATTAGAACGAGAATTAAGATTGGAGTTTAAAAGTTTTCTACAATATGCTAAAACATTTCTGTAATGATGTCATAACTGACCCTTCGACGCTACCCCCCCAATCCCAACCAATTTCAACACATTCAAGACAAACCGATAGACTGAATAAGTATGGCCAGCAGGGTTGGCCGAAACATCAATCTGAAGAAGACTCAACCAACATTTGGAAGTCTTATCCCAGTTACAGGCACAAACACCAAATTAAGACTGTATGAGAGCAGTGGAAGGTTAATAAACAACCTTAGATATGCAGATGATACCGTGTTGTTAGCTGAAAGCGAACAGGAGTTACAAGAACTAGTGAAGCAAGTGAACAGTATAAGTCATGAATATGGACTCGACATTAATATTGAGAAAACAAAAACTATGATAATTAGCAAAACAGACAAAAACCCACATTAAAGATAAGCGTAAATGGGAAAATCCTGGAACAAGTCAAGAGCTACGTATAATCTTGATAATCAGGTATAATTATTTCTAAAGACATTGTATAATTAGCTTGTCTGAAATTGTACACTTGAATTTTTCGGTCAAAGCTAGATAACCCTAGTTTGACTGTGGATTACCATTTTTCAATGATGGTTTGCCTTCCGGCTTGAGTACGGGGTGACGCGTCGGTCCATTTTTTTTTTAACGATGTGTGGTCACATTTCTCCTTATATGGGTAGTATCGGTCAACTGTTTCTTGGAATGATTGAAAACCAGTGTTGAGGGTTGTTATTCTTGACACATAGTAAGGCGCGATTTATTACAAAAATCTTTATCTGGAATGTTCCCATACATCGTCTCGTTTGATTCTTAACTCAGGTGTATGCGTTCTGCGCATGTCCGGACGGATCTAGGTACCATGTGCTGGAGAAGCTTTCCTGTCGGGGATAGGGAGTCCGATGAAAAGTTGTGAAGCAGAGAGAACGCTTTTTGCGTCTCTGTGACTCTTTTAATAGTGGAATTAGGAGCCCTATTGTGAGTTAGTTTAGCTTACAAGGTCCTTACCCTTGATGATTACAAACGCCTGGAGTCGTGTGTTTTGTTGTGGTGTTGATTTCGAAACAAGGTAATACCTCATTTATGTTTCAAATCTGTAAATCTAACTTTTATGTTGACAATGTCGATTTCTGCTCACTTACGAATTACAGAAATAGATGTTCTTCTACTAGAAGTCACGCCCCAGGTATCTTCATACCTGAGATTAATATGTACATGGGTCATACTTAGACCGAAGGGGACAGTTCTATTTGTTCTATGAACGTCGCTATGTCAGCGATTGCAGCTACGTCGAGGTTAGACTTAGGAATGCCTGTAGAGGTTAGCTTGACCTATACTCCTGGAACACCGTCCTCGTGCGACTTATGATTAGACTCATTTAGCACATCTGATCAGTGAGAGGAGTATTGATGCACTTTTGTAATATTGGAGCCAACAGTATAATCCCCTTGGCGCCATATCATTATTTGAGTATATGCCAGATGCATTTGATGAAACATAAATTATGCTGATATTTTCGTGAACTGTCATGACTATGGTTTATTGTGAAAATGGATGTTACAGTTACCTGGTTCTTGTGGCGTCAGATAATAAACATTGGAAAACGTCAATAGCAGTTACACCTTTATATTGACTTTCCATGTCATGCTACATATGTTGTGAACTTGTGAACCACATCACCCACACTCAACAGCAACCAACAACAGACCAGACCAAGACACCTCACATCTGCAACCTATTATATTCCCTATTATATGGTGTCTATAGGGGTGGTACTCTACTGGGCTGCTATCAACGACTTCGGACTGATACCTTAAATAAACGTCCCATAGTGGCCAAGTTTTGTGGTGCTATCAATTTAGTGGCCAGTAGTCATCTACTTCCTAAATCCACCCTTATCAGGCGTATCTCATGGAAAGAGATGAAAACAAATAAGGAGGTCCTAGAAAATCTAGGTATGAAAAGAGAACTAATGAGAGAGGTCAAAGTTCGGCAGCTAAAATACTTTGGCCACATAAAAAGGCATAACACCTTGCAGAAGACCATAACAGAAGGGAGAGTTGAAGGTAAACGTGCAAGGGGAAGACAGCGCTATAAGTGGAGTGCACCACCAAGACAAGAGACAGAAGACGTTGGAGATCCATTACAGCCAACCATCGTTGTGGAGATGGCAACTGATGATGATGATGATGAGAGCTGTGTACCTTTTTGTGCTTCTCTATGGTGCGGAATGCTGGAGAGTTACAGAGAAGGAAATGTCGTTATATATCACTCCTTCCACCACAATCTTCTCTCTTCTTCTTCTTTGTTCCTTAGCCGCTGTATGTCTAAAGGCAGTCAAGTGGCACATCAGGCATGGTGCGCTTCTTGTAGGGCAAACAACAAATTGATTCCACTTTGTTCGGTTTCGGTCGGCCATCCTTCGTACAGTGCCCCAACTCTGGTTCATTCTTTGCATCTCAGCCCTCCACAGTCCTCCTGCCAAGTTTGTTTTTGGTCGGCTAACTCTCTTCGTTTTTTCCTTCAGGGGTCCATAGCATAGCTGTTCTTGTGATGGCATCGGGGTCTCTTCTGAGGACATGGCCAACCCAGCTCCCGCGTCTGCCAGCTTTGATGGTGTGCATGTCCTCTTGCTTGCTCCGAGTAAGCAGATCTTGGTTGGTGATGGTATTCGGCCAAAAAAGATTCGGTGAAAATTTTTTTCTTAGGCATGTTGTGTGTAAAAGAGGACAATTTGGACATTTCCTTCTCTGTAACTCTGCCAAGCATTCTCCGCGCCATAAAGAAGCATCCAGAAAGCACACAGCTCTGACATTATCTTAATTTTCCACTTGTGGCTGTACTTGAGAGGACTTCAGGATGTTGTGGATGTTAATACCCTAAATAAAAGCCAGGGGGGGGGGGGGGGGGGGGCGGGGGGAGTGGGGGGGGGGGGGGGGGGGGCTGTTTGCTATTAAAGTCTGATGTTGATGTGTCTTTGCACAGAATCGAGTGCTGAGTTATATATGTATACTACTTTGTTGTGACTTGGTATGCCTGGATAAGTTACAGTTTGTAATTCTTATGTACTGGGGGCTGAATAGTCAATATCAAATAGACCAATGCACACTGAGTCAAATTACAGGTTAATTTTGCTTCAAAAAGTTCTTGAGGACTCGACGTAAGGATGTAATGTTATAATGTGTGGTAGGAGTGACTGTTAATACGCGAATGTGCTAACTGTTCTGTAAATAGTTGACTGGAAATACCAATATTCAATTATCAGAAGTTAAGGTCCATACATATTACCTGAAACGTTTCAACAGTTTTATGGGACGCACACCCACTTGACTGTTAACAGTAGGTACAGTTGAAAGGGAACATGGTCGACTCCAGTCTTCAATAACATTATTGTTTGCCCTATGCCTGTATTTTGGTGTACGTAAGTTGGCATAAAATTGGCATTTAGGTTAACAATTGGACAACTTATGGAACTATCTAGTATTACAAAACGTTCAGAGGGTTTCATATATCTCACATAAAAATATTCATCAGGCACTTACAGACTGTTATCAAATGTCGAAATATTTATATAATGTTAAAAACAAAATTCTTAATCATGCTCTTAATGTGACTAGTCTCGTCAGTTAATCAATAATCTGTTTACGGTCTAACTCCTGGTTTGAACCTTCTTTAGCAATATAATAAAATATTTGCTTACTGGCTTAGCGGAGATTTCTTGTAAATAGATTTCTAGTAAATATCTTCTTAGCAAATGTTAAATCACACCAAGAATAGTATTTTCCTATTCATAAGTGTGATCTCTTTGCAATTTGACATTATTCGGATAATTAAAGGGCGTTCTATTGATCTCTGGTCCAGATGATCGACAATACGTATATATTTTCATTAAATGGAACCATTCTAGCTTGTAAAACATCGCTCATAATTATTAACGATGTCTTCGGATAATAGCTCCAATAAAGTTCAATTCATGAATTATCAAAGTTTCCACAAAGGCATCAGCTTTAATCTGTCCTCATAATTGCTGTATAGGGAATCATAAACAGTGCTGCTGATATAATATGTCATTCTGACATACTGACATAGGTAGATTCATGTAAACGTCTGCCCCATCTTAAGCCTAGGAATGAACGACTAAGTCAGCAAAAAGTACGTTTACTTTAACAATAATGTACATACACTAGCAAGCTCAAACGAAACGCTTTCTCCTGTCGTTATGGAAATGAACACAGCGAACTCATGGATTTAGCAATCCCCGATAGAAAGTATCTTCGTTCCCATAATCAAAAAAAGAGATCCACAAACTCTTGGGCAGGTCTCCGACATGGACTCCCGCCATAGGCTTTCTAACACCGAAGGACCCCCTAACGTATCTTCATGCGCCGAAAAGCACCTGACCCCCAAAGGACAACTGTACAAGAAAAATAGCTTCGCACACTTAAAATATTTACTAAGCGTAAATGTCTGTTTTTCTTTACCAATATATGTACACAGGTTTGACATATAGTAAAGCCCATTCAGTAGATACTCAATGTATGAGTGGGTTGTTTTAGTTAACTGCGCCACAAATGTTCATTGCGCCCACGAGCAGAGCACATAGATATAGGATTGGTGCCATATACACGCGAAATGTCGCAAATATCCAAAATTTCTATTAGTTTGACTAAATCATACAGACTTTTACACACGAGATACTGTTAGTGAATTCAATATGTTTGTTGACAGAGATTTCCGCCACTCCAGGCTATTTATGGTCATGCGTTATCACTGTCACGACTACTGTTTTCCTTACCGTGATTTAAATGTTGAGTGAGTTTGCGTGGGACATTCAACGCCACAGATACGGGGGGTACGAGTCGTGGAATCTAGCAGGTGACATTTATACATAGTTTATTGGGTCACAATACGTTCATATATGGAAATACACATAGTCAAACATAACTCATCAACAGGAAGTACTATAGTCACTTCTCCACTTCTCATAATCATTAGGGCTCCTCACAACATCAACACTGGATCCCTCTCAGCAACGGTCGGCATCCACTTCTGCATAATTATGGAATAAATACTATCGGCCAGCAAATTCTCAAATATGGCCTCATTCAAAGGACGCTCTCAACATTGGCGCTTAATATAATGTAAATATGGAGCCTTCGCCATGACTCAATAATAAAAGGCCTCAAACGATGGCATCACTAAATAGACAATCGACCTTTGTCAGCAGACGTATCACAAGAGCCGTTGACGGGGGAATTAAATCTTGATGCTTCCTCACCACACCTTATAATAAAATAACAATGGATCCTCCCGAGAATTGGTATCCCTCAGCCGTGCTAAAGTAATAAACGCTCATCAACGATGCTTCTTGGCGCAATGTTAATAATTAGACATGATCCTTTTCCCCCATGCGGATCCTCGCCATCAATAATAAAATGGCCCTCCTGCAAACACCTCAAGTCATTGGATCCCGGTTAGCAATTACGGAGTCCCTATCATCGCCGTGGCTGCATAAACAAACTCTCCGAATAATAATCCTCGCGGCAATTTCTCGCAAGACTGCACTCCCTGGCAGTTTGCAGCGTAATCTCGCCCTCATGGAGTCCTTACCTCTTATTTCTCAAAAATACTCACAAAACAAATTCCTCCAATAAACTCAGGAATTATAGGCCTACACTTAATAATGGCCTCTATAACTTTTGCACTGCGCATGGCATACTCAAAAACACACACTGTAGGGCGTCGACCTCTCCCGTCGGTGCCCAACAACAGACTGCCCTTAGTTCACACAACTAGTTCCGCCAAAAATAACACGAGACCTCTCGGTTGTTTAAAAAACAATAAACTCAGTCATCGATTAATTGCTTGGCTAGTCACACGAGCTTACTCACGCTCAAGACAGTTCAGATGAAAAACACTTCTCCGCAATTTGAATGACCAGTGTTCGCCACGCGTTACCGACTTGGAAACTTCTCGATCACACGAGGGAATTCCCCTAACACAATTTTAACTTAACATCAGCTTAATGCAAGCAACGTAACCCGCAATCGATATGCTATTCGCTTAACATTTTCAAGATCACCTTTTTTTGCTAATATTTACTGCTGTATTTCCTTAACAGATTTCAAGGGTCCTTACATAGCTCGTCCTTGTGTAGACAAGAAATTTGTTTTCCATATGATTGACGGGCCATGCACACCCGTCCTTGCCAGTAGAAGGTAACAATCTATTGCTAATCAAAGTCATAGAATAGATTAAATAAGTCAATAGACTGTTACTCCGCAAAGAGTTCCTTCGGAAATTTTTAAAGTAACGCTACAAAGTTGTTTAACTGACAGAATGAATACCAGTTGCCTGACATTAGAGTTCCTGGTCTCTTAGACTCGAAAAACATGCATTCTCACAAGATAAAGCATATTTTTAGCAACACATATATAATCTTACATTTTACTGTTTGTATGCTGTAATGAGTTGCGTTCTTCCAAAGATTTGTGGGAACAACAGCTGTTCTTGCCTTATTCATTCTGATGTTGATGTCTTTGCCTGCCCCGCCGTATGGTGTTACTATGCATCCTAGGTATGTGAAGGTGTCTGTCTGTACCAGTTGCTGATTCCTTACTGATATGGGCTCAGGGTTGCTCACATTGAGCGTCATGACCTCTGTCTTCTTTTAGATTGATGTTCAAGCCCACCTGCTGGCTAACTTTATTAAGTCTATCCGTTTTTTCCTGGATGTGTTGATGTGAATGTGCCAGCAGTGCAATGTCATCTGCATATTCCAGATCTTCCAATGTAGAAAATGTAGTCCATCTTATTCCTCTTGGCCTGCCCTCTGTTGTCTAGCGCATCACCCAGTCTAAGACTGTTAAAAATAGAGTGGTTGATAAGGGGCATCCCTGTCGTACTCCTGTCTTCACTCAAAGGTTAGGTTGCTCTGCCCAACACTACACGTAAAGTTGGCATAGAGGCTTTTTATGATTGACACTATGAGGCCAGCTTGGGTATTCCATAAAAGCCCATCAGTTTTTTTCATTAAACTGTGCCCTATGTTTTTTACTGTCAAAAGCCTTTTCAAAAATCAACGAAAATTGATTGCTACCTGTATTTTGCCTATTCTGCTGACAATGCTCTTCAATGTTCCTGAGTGTGAATACTATGTATCATACACAGTCTTGTAGTTTTTCATTTCGGGAATAAATCCAACTTGTTTCTGGTCCATCAGTTTGTGGTCTAACTGCTTTGGAATATTTTCTGTATTGTTAATTTATCGGTGCCTAGTTTTCCACACAATGTCACCTTAGGAAAATTCTAGAGAATCTTTTGGGCCTCAAACAAACCAGTCAGCAACCAGTTGAACTACTTTGATTCGGAGCGAAACAGGAGGAGAACATGCACACCATCATAGCTGTTTTAATTGTGACGCTGGAGTTGGGTAAATGGCCAGATACATGTCACTCAGAAGGGACCCTGATACCATCATTAAGAACAGCTATGCTATGGTCCCCGAGGGAAAGCGAAAGAGAGGCCGACCAAAAACAACTTGGCGGAGAAACTGTTTGACAGCTGAGATGCAAAGAATTTACCACAGTTTTGGGGTACTTGTACGAAGGATGGCCACCGACCGAGCAAAGTGGAATCAATTTGTTGTTGCCCTACAAGACGCCACTAGGCGTGATGGCCACTGACTGCTTTGACGGTTGGCGGCTAAGGATCAAAGAAGAAGAGAATAACAGATATCTTTTCACGTGTTTAAAATAGGACCACTCCGTTATAAATTAGATTTAATAACACACGTGTTTCTAGCTTATCCTTTTGTTTTTTTTAACGCGTGATATGAACACTAGTGATTTTAAAAAATTACATTAAATGGATAGAAGTAAAATAATATATACCGTCAATAAACAGTTATTTAATGTATGTACTAGTGAATTTAAAAACATCTCTTACTTGGGAAATAGCGAGTAATTAAATTCACTTTACGGCTGAAAAGGATTTAGCTATAAGTTATTTAATTAGCACAGAAAATCTCAGTGAAATATAATGAAAACTTAAACACACTAAATCACGTAAAGGCTAGTATATAACTTACCGCAATCAGAAAAAATGAAACACTCCACGAAAATCTAATAATTTTCACTCTGTACGAGAAATCTAAGATATCGAGCTCGTGAATTTCAGATAGATTTCTGAACAACTTATCATGGCTATCGGAGAGACATGGTATATATCCGTAAATTCCGTTCTATCGCTCGTTAATGCAAAAGTCAGTCCCGAGCCCATTTGCCGTTCGATTCTTGAATCAAAGGTAATTTTACCACCTCTGCCGCCGACAACCTCTCTGGCTTGACTTTCATCATCTCCGCCTTGCCGAATATCAGCTACGCAATTAAATCCCCTGAAAGTTTTTACAATCCAAGGTCCGTCTCAGACTTAACATCGCCCCTGATCAAAGAATCTATTACGCCATGCTCCGCGCTCTCTCTCTTCCACCGTGCTTAATTGCCAAACGGCTCACATGTCAATTGCACTAGTGAATCCGGCGTTCCTGTAGCAAAAAATAAACTAGATGGGGAGGGGCAAAAGTGGATGATCACTGCTGCACTTTTTCCATCTGTGACACTGCCACAAATAAATGAGCACAGCAAAAATACATGAGTTTCATTTGAGGAGGCTTCCTGCTGCGCCTAATGTAGGGGTTCTACAATACATAAGGACACAAATAAGATAAAAGCAGAATAAATTATTGCAAAGCACTATTTACATGCATATTTACAAAAACATGTGTCTATATTTACATTTAATGAATAAATTGGAAGAAAAATATTTCGATTAAATATTCGTAAACATCCCTGATTATAATCTGGGAATTATTAATTAATACTGTCTCTTTGAATTCAGGTGTTTATCACTGATAGGGCTGGTTTATGAACAACATAACAAGCTGAAGGTCACTACAGTTTTTTATAAATATCTGATGTATTTGTTGGAAAACTCAAACCATCGCTGAAGTTTTTTTTACCACGTCGATGATAATTCCTTCTCTAAAACTCCGTCCAGGTTAAAAGTGAGTATTTCATACATAGTCTGATATTCGTGTTTTGTTTATATATAAATTAAGTATTTATAGAAACATTTGTTACTAAATGTTAAAGAGAAGAAAGCCATTCACATTTCAATTGCCATCCTTACAGAGCATGGGGCGACATTTACACAGCTGGTTTCTCGCAGGAAGCCTGCATTCGAAGTCACCATGCTGTTGTGGTGGTAGCGTTCTACAAGCAATTAGTTTTAACAATAGGAGGTTGCCAGCTCAATACACAAAGTCACTTTGGGTACCTTTCTTAAAGTATGTCTAAGTGGGAATAGTCGGAGGTATTTTTAGCTATCTATCCCCAAAGAGCATACAGCTACCATCTGATGGTGGTCTACTTGCAAAAGCCTGTACTAAATAATGTATGTGCTCTTGCACCGGTAAGTGCTGTGACAGGTTTGTTTTAATTAATGAGGTTATATAAACGCTTCTGACAGTCGCCTCTTACAAGTAGTGTCGTCCATACTCCATAGTAAAAGATCAGAAAAATGATATTAATGATGATAATAACGATCAGCGCTACGTCTGGAAGACGAGATTAGCAGAGTAAACTAAACATGGCTAAACAATAAAGCTGGTCCAGCACGAGCAGAAGTGAGAAACTGCAACGGTGAAGAGAGCAGAAATATGCAGACCCGGATAGGAACCCACAGAGTATTAACCTAAAAATATGACTATGTCAATGAGTCAAAAGTGGTGGGTTTTTACAATTGATCCTTATTCATTACAAGCAAGAAAGGAAGGCTCATTACCTTCCATCTACGGTGTCTACGCCACCATCCTCGGTAATTTCGGGGAAGGACAAAGTGTGATGGGAGAAATGACGACTAGTGCTGTCACGTGCTGGTTGTGGCCATGTCCACCGCATGGAAAATGGTCGCAGCTGATTGATATTTTCTGCAGATAACTGGCAGATTAGCAGAAATTACAGTCCAGACAACCAGTGCAGCCGATGCTCCCTAAATCGCCATCTCAGATTAGGCTGGGAAAGAAGCTCTCACAACACGCAGTATGAGAAAAAATTCACCCTAATAGGACCACAACAGGATAAAAGTAGCTGAGGGCAGTCACCCAGGGGCGCATTCCATAGTCAGTATTGGCTGAAGGGGCTACTACTCATATCTCATTACAACAATTCCAGAATGAAGACTGACGAGACTGGCAGAGAAGTTGGAAAGCTGCTTCAGCCTGGTGCAGTTGTTATAAACCTATTTCACCAGAAGCAGAGAAAGTAACAAGTGGGAAGTAAAGCATACACCACGGACAACTCCCCTTTCTAACTTTCTTTATGGAGCATCGGGCCCACCAATTCTGCCTTGGTCCTCTGTGTTGCAGGGAAGCTTGCACAAAAGGATGCATGTGCTCTTTAAGAGTAATGCAGTTTGTTTCTGTAGTCAATGCAGTTTCAAATAAGATGAGTTTTCTAGCGGCTTCTCATGCAGAAAAACTCATATTAGTTACCTTTTACAAACATAAGAAGTGCAGCTCCAAATCCAGGTCACACAAAAAAACAACAAAAAAAGTGATGACGAGAATACTTAGCATCAGCCGAAGTGAAAACAAGTGGGGTAATTTCCCTTTTGAGGTTTACCGCCCAGGCCACAGCAGACTGAGATAACCATGTCTAATCAACAATTCGGATGGTAGGAGCACGGATGAGTGTAACAGCAAGTACCGAGATAAAAAGTGCAAGAACTTCTACATCTCTGCCATAAAGCGTCCCTCAACATATGAGAGCTGAGACAGCACTTTGGCTGGCACAAACACTATTTCAGGAACAAACTTAATGGAGATATCGGCAACTGATAGATTGACCACTGTTTTCACATGAGGGAGAATAGAAGACACCGCTGAAACTAAGATCCAAAGACGTACTTTTGTCGTTGGACACACCGGGCTTAAATAATTAATAAGTAAAGTTCCTAAAAAAGATTACGTTTTACTCATAGTTAGCAGAAACTAAGTATGACCATTATCGGTGTCAAAAATTTTTGGTGCATCGTCATTACCCCCGACCTACAAATAACACCTTATTACCATTTCTCGGGAAACATAGGTTGTTTTGCTAGCCACTTTTAATTAAGATCTAGATCGCTTTGTATGTTTGTCGTGTTTCAAATCTTTAATAATCAAAATCTCTATGTCCCAATCAAAGTCGTTGTCGAGGCTGAAACATTGAAATGCAGCTCCTCTTCTTTCTTGATCTTTTTTTAGCTCTCTCCAAGTTTTTTTTTCCTTTCCCCAATTTTATATGATAGCTAAAATATGTAAAAAGAAAGGTGAAAATCAAATGTCTCATTACAAATAACAGTTTTAAGGTACGGGGAAATCATGATTTTCGAATAATAGCTTGTGAATTTGTATTTTAAAAAGGGTGTGGCATTCCAATCTTGACTGTGATGTGCCTATGAAGACAAAATTTGTTCATTACTTCTTGCATTCCAAAAAGTAAATATTTTCGTATTAGTTTGATTTGGCCTGTCAAAGAGAAGCTAAAAATCCCCACCCGTTTTCTTTTTTCCCCCAACCCACCTCCCATAATACCAGGCTTGCGCCCTTGAGCTCAAATCTTTACTGCACTGTAATTAATTACACAATAAAAGAATTCCCTTCGCTCGCTCCATAACTCAGGTTGGTACAAGAAACCATGGTCTCCGTTATATTTAGACTCCTTGTTGTTGGTTCTCGTGCGTAGTGATGGGAAGGTCTGCGTAACACGTCGCCGCGTGAAGAAGAAGCAGAAGATCGAGCAAGTAGTAGGATGACAGAATGCGGAATTAGCAATAGTCAGAAGTCGCAGAAACCTAGCCTTGTAAGAGAGTGTGCTGTTGTAGATGCCGCAATAAAAATATTTCCTGACGCTTTGCCCAGTCTTCAGTGTAAAGGATACAATCGATCTACTACGTTGTCTTTGAGAGTCTAAATGATTGTTGTTGATGTTCTTCATGTGGGGGATTATAACTAGTGATGCTATAGCTTTAGTTGCTCTTTCTCTGCATGCACAATGCAAAGATGCAGCAATATGCTCAATGTGTTCTATAGCTGATTGGGTAGTGCTACATTAGCTAGAGTAGTTGTTGGTTGGTGCTACTTTATAGTTGGTGTTGGGTGGTGCTTCATAGAGTTCAGTTGTGTTTGTTGGGGAAGCGCAGGTAATAGCTGTCTTCTTTCAGTCGAGAGTCCAGGGAATGGTCAGCGCAGCACATTGCTGTAACCTGTCTTAATTATGGAATGGGTTTTAATATCTGCGGGCAATGATGGCTCGTGTGTGGGGCTTTAATTTGTTTAAAGTAGTTTGTTGAGTTCTCGAGTGTTCTGTAATTAAATGAGATTAGAAATGATTGATCAGGAAACTTCATTAAAGTAGCTAGGAGGTTGAGTTAACTTGCTTTATATGATTGCCCAGGAACCTCATTAATGAGTAGATAGGATGTTGAGTTAGACTAGCTTTGTGCTTGATCAGGAGAATCATTAAATCGAATCTAGGATGTATGGAGTTAATCTAGGCTCTATACTTTTCACTCATTCCTCACACTACCAGTTTATCCTCAGTATTTGACCATACCACTTTTGTGGTTGATATGGATTGCTTTGGGGAAAGAGGTTCCCAGTAAGACAAAGTTGTGAAAGTTTATAGTGATAATAGCTTAAATACTGAGGGGATAGCTATTACAGGGCTAGTGATTTGATTGATTTCGCTGCAGATTATTCGAAACTCTATCTATCTATCTGTTGCCTGTACTCAACCAATCGGGAGACTATAGTTTCCGTTCCTTGTTTTCTTAGACGTATAAGCTGTACGTTCGGCTTGTTTTCTTCACAGACGTATCGGTTTGCTCTTCAGTCTTCTTTTCTCAGACGTTACGTGTTGTGTATTTGTTTTTCGTTCATATTTCATTTTGCGCTCCCAAAGTGTCTGCGTTACAATTTCTTTTGTTCCCTTACAATTTGTTGTATAAGCATTGTGCTTTTTATGGGGTTCTTACCATGATTTTCTTTTCACTATGAACTTTCGCGAAACCTCAAAAAAAAAGTCAGGAGAAAATGGGGGCCGGTTTTGCTATAACGGCTGTTTCGTTAAGACACCGTGTGTGGAAAATCCATCTTCTTAGGTTAAGTACCAGACTATGTCGATATAACAAAATGATGCCTGTCAAGCCAATAAACCGAGCAACGGTTCCACTAGTCCTCTGAGCCAGAATAAAGTAGGCATTAAGCCTATGTTTTCGGAACTCTGGCTCTCGGTCACGGCCTCCTTCTTGTTCTCCCCTCAATATGTGCGGCAGACAGAATAAGTAAGATTAGGGCATAAGCCCTGTTGTCCGGGACTCGGTCTCGGTTCAACTCGGATTGTACCAAACCGCTACTATAACGCCAATCAGCTTGCCACGAGCGGAGATCCAAATCGCAAAAGCATTCCTTAAAGCAGTAAAAAGTTACCTGCAATCTACCTATATATACGGCGATTTTTTATTCAAAATCCACACACATACCAACACGAAGCTCTGCTAGGACTACATACTGGGGCTAGAGATAAAGCTGTTCACGGTCTGAATTTATTTTTCACCTGCATCTGTCCGGGCAGACTTGCTTCCACTATTCGAGTCAAAATCTAGCTAGTATAGAAAAATTTTTAGAGGGTTAAGAATACTTATCTATAGAGTGCTTGTAGAAGAATAGGGCCTACAGGCAGATCTATAATGTTTGCAGTTTGTTGTGTGTTCATTTAAACGAACCTATGACGGAATATATTTAATATGATATTGTTTCACTGATTAATGATATCTCAGGTTTATTGACTTGTAATTTTATTCATCTTGAGGGAATTATAGGTATAATGATTGTTTTTAATGAATAATGATTGATGAAGACGGAAAAACCAACGGAAGACAATATAAACAAAGAAGACACCAGTCTCTTGTTAGGACTCATTAAAACTCCAACATATTGTCTCAATTTATGACTTCACTTCTATTGTCTCATATAATCTCCAACCTGAATAAACTAACTATAACGCAAGTGCGCCTTGTTATTATAACGCCATATCAGAAAAGACCCAGAAAATAGCCTACGTCTGTAGTACTATTTAAATATTAACTTTCGGTATTTTGTTTTTTAATATGACAGTATCAGAACCAGCCAGTATAGAGCCCGCTGGCTATTAATCGGGGGAAGGAAACGATGGGTAATCACACCTAGGTGTACAGATTATTGGATGTATTCATGTATTCGAATTTTTTTTTTATTGGATGTAATCATGTATTAAATTTATTTCAGAAAAAGAATGTTTTGCCAAGTAGACACTGTCTTGTCTCGCTCTATTGCGAAAATTCATACTGAGCTCATGTTGTCATTTCAATCGCTTACATGCAGGACACATGAGACACGCTCATTCAATATATATACAATAGAGAAATAGGTGTGGATTGAGGACAGGAAATTAAGCCACCCTATTTTTACTTGTTGGTGATGGTTTTATTTAGTGGTCATCCAACCTGAAGGTCGTATGTCGAGTCATATCCAGCTGCCTAGAACTTCGCAGGGGAGCACTCAGTGATTGTTACGCCGGAACTATCTCCTTAGTTCCCTCAGTTCTTGGGTGGGCTAAAAAGGAACAATCTCAGTAGGTGTCGTTTGTGAACGCCAAAACTAGAGAAGGACAGAAACTTTTGAGAGATGAGTACTACATTAGTACCATTTCCGTCGGCAATTGTGTAGCATTTAACAGTCAAGGAAGAAAAAAAGTGATCTTTAGCGTAGAAAGAGACAAGATTAAGTCAGCATAAGCTTGACTACCATTTTATATAAATTTGTAGTAACATCACCAGCTGATATTTTTGTTCCTATAATGGAGACTAGTACTATAAATAAAATAAATAAATAAATATATACATATAAATTTATATATAAAATATATATATTATTATATATATATATATATATATAAATTTCTATATTATATCTATATTATTATATATATATATTATAGATATCTATATATTATATATATATATTATACAATATTAAGCTTGATATATCGATATACTGGATATAATTAAAATTCAATAAATTACTAAATAAATAAATAAATATATATATATATATATATTATATATATCATATATATATTATATATATATTTATTAATATATATATATTATATATATATATATCTATATAACTATCATTCTTATAGTGTGTGTGTGAGTTGTACAATTCATATGTCACACTTAACAAATCCCTTACATTTCATCTTTTCCAACATTCACCCTTCAGCACAAGAGTAGATAGTGTATATACTAAATAAATAATAAGGAAATTGTATTTGAACGACTTGTCAATTTTATCATTGTTAAATAAAATCTGTTTCCTTGTTTTTTTAATATCACAGTTAGTTACACAGCGGCCGACGGTGGCATTCTTAAGACTGGTTCTCCTATTCTACTTAATATAGATTTAGATTCAGATCATCACAGACCTGAATAATTTGTTAGATACAGTAGTTCGTCAATAAGATATGCAACTGGGACTTCCACCATGTACCAGGCAGAAATTATATTTCTATTTTGTCAGTACTATACTGATCCTAGAGCCAATAAAAAAAACCTCACGCTACATACGCTTGTTGTGGAGCCCGGGCGATCGTTGCATCTGGTACCCTCACGTGAAGTCTGACACATAAGCATTCATCTGCTCTAGATGCGGAGGTTTTCTGGAGCAGTTTTTTAACATGATGAAGTTACCATTCCCTAGCACAACCTCATATTAATATACTCTTACGTCACTCTTATTTTCTCTAGCTGGTTGTTTAAGAATAAGGTTGGCTAACTGTCGCGAGAGGTTAGAAAGTATTGGTGATATTGATGGACAAAAAGGTGTATCAGATGATACCAGGATAGTTCTAATGAAATAACAGAGAGATGGTTACTTATAAGTAGTACTCTCCCGATCTCTCAGAGAAGAGAGTACAAGAATGTTATAGAGTTCATAGTCGGTGGCTGATGACGGTTATCTGATCGATGTGGTAATCATGCATAATAAGATAATCTATTGGTTCCTCCTCTCCTAAGAACCTAACATACCATAGGGGCTGTTAAAGTAATCTAGGCAATAATTCATATAATAATTCGAACAGTAACTTGAGAACCAAACATCTGGAATAAAGTATACTATCAAAATATTGCAGTAACTTATCCTTATTTTTTTAATTATTTAACATTAACTGTTTGTGTTTGTATGCTTTTGGAAACTCAAAAATGGAGTGATGATATAAAACCACTAGGAAAGAGAATCTGATCTGTAATATTTGTTACAAATAATAAAAAACACCAACTAGTAATTAATTACTGATTATATAATGTCTCTGTCGTTTTTGGATCTTGGAGTCACTAGTATTGGATGAATGATTCATATTCACTTTAATTATTCACTCTGGATTCAGTGTCAATGTTAGTACTCGAAAATATAATCAAGGTATTTATATATTTAAACTGTCTCTGTGACTTGTATCTATAGTCACTGTTCACACAGCTAGGCAGTCGTGTCTTAAAGGACTTATCTTAAATGTCTTTGCTTTCTGTGTTAATGAAACAGTAAGGAATGGAACACCCGAAGCTGAGGGTTTCTACTCTCACACCTGATGTCAATACTTGGTGCTTGAACACTTCTTACACGGATACAGTGGAACACCAGTTATCTTCAATGCTGATAAGGTGATTGACAGGATACGATATAACCCTCAATCTCAGATACACAGGGCTTTAAAGGCCAAACCGTCTGCTCACACATGCAGATGGCGAAAATGGCTTCGTGGCAGTATGCTGTTATCTGTATTCAGTCGTTTAAATTTGGCGGCGAGAGTGAGATTTTTCACCAGTAACCTCCCCTTTTATTCCTCCCAGCAGATGATGAGAAGACAAACGATTCCATTGGCTGGTTTTGCCTTTGTAGGTTTAATGATGATGTTTGTACTATTCAACATATTTTACTTCATGTTTATAATTAAATCCTGTGAATGTGAGTATGCTATTATTTTGCCTTTACAACGTTGAATTCCTTTACATTGATGGGTAAAATAAATGTGAGAATAAATGAAATCAGTATAAAAGACGAGAGAAAGGAAGGGCAGAATGTCAGACGAGCCTGCGTGCCCAATTCTCAACCCTTTGAAAATAAAGTTCGTTCGTTCGTTCATATCTTAGGTATTTAACTTTTCTTCGAGGATGATGCTTCTGACCAATCTGTTAATCTATTACAACTTTCACAATTGCTTACTCTGTTGTTCTTAAACCGATTGTCTCCATCGAGTCTGGTTTTAACCTGCCGATTGGTCTCCCGAACTGTCCTTTCTCTCCATCCCCTGTATATTTTGCTATCGCAGTCAAAACAGGGTAAAACTGCTTCCGATCCTTGTTATAATGGCATATAAACACTCATAACTCCTGTGCCACTGCTCCTACTGCCTAGATGCAGGTATCTACTAAAAGGTTAAGATATCTAGTATCTTACTGTGATCATCGGACAGGATGAAATTCATTATCATTTGTCCAGAAGTCACAAATAAACACACACGTTAGGACAAACTTCATCTGGCCTTCCTGTCCCAGCTCACGGTTTCATGTTTACAGCGTTCGGTGCAGCGATTGGTCGAAATTTTTGTTGCACATTCCGCTATAGTTAGGCAAGGTAGGCTCTGTTACTTGCCATTAGATATTGGTTCATACACTATGTTACAGATAGCGCCCCACCCCCTCAATTTTTAAGCGAGAAATATATGTCGAGCTTCAATCTGAGACCAATAACGAGGCAATCATCCAGCAGGAATCTATTCTTCCTTCTGTCTATCCTGGTTCTTATCAGATGGGTGCCTAATAGGAAAATCTGCCCCCCACTTTCTGAGATCCAGGGATATATTACAATTTTGCGTTACAGTGACGAGTTTGCGTAGAAAAACGAGTAGCTGGTGGTCACATTGAACCCCGAAATGTCTACCATAAAGATAAATCTGAAACTTGTTTATGGCCCAGACCAACGATAAACATTTTCTCTCAACAGTTGAATAGTTCTTCTCCGCCTTATTTAATTTTCTGCTGGCATAAGCAATTGGGAATAATTCTCCAGGCTGTGCCTAAGATATTTGCAATAAAGCTGCACCAATCCCAATATTGCTCGCATCCGTCGTAACCACATATTCCTGATTGATGTCAGGCAGTCTCAGAATAGGCCTTCTTGTGTGTTTTTTGCTTTAGCTCTGCATATGTTTTCTCACATTCTGCTGTCCACTCAACTGTGTCTTGTTTTCCTTTCTTCGTTTAATCCATCAATGGAGCACTCAAACTGTTAAAGTCACGGATATACTTTTGATAAAACCCGGACAAGGAAACAAAGGATTACACATCCTTCTTTTGTTTGAGGTCTTGGTGCTTTTTGTAACTTTTTCCAAATTCTTTGGGTCAGGTGTCATGTTACCCACTTGATAAACTGTATGACCCAAGAATTCCAACTCCTGGCAACCAATAGAACATTTTGTGGAACGAGCGGTCGAACATGCCTCTCTGAGTCTGTTCAACCACATTTCCAGAGATTACATGTGTTCCTCAAATGTATCTATTGCTATGAGGATATCACCCATGAAATTGTCGATAGCTGAGTTTTGTAAAGGATCTAGTAACTTCCTCATCATCCTAGAAAACAGATTCGGAACGTTTTTCAAACCAAAAGGCAAGACATTACATTCATAATGCCCCTCCGAAGTTAAATATATATATATATATATATATATATATATATATATATATATATATATATAAGATATATATATATATATATAAATATATATAAATATATATAATATATATATATAATATATATATATATATATATATATATATATATATATATATATATATTATATATATATATATATATATATATATATATATATATATATATAATGACCTAATTATAGAAATTCTAATAGACCCTGTGAAGTTACATGCAAGAACAGCACTATTGCTCTCACTGCCATGTCTACAGAGAGACAACTAATATAATGTTGACAAGAAATGGGCGGTAGCAACCTCATTATGAAGCTTGAAACTATGGAAACACTGCAACTATTCTACAATGTTCTGATGCGATTAGCTCTTACTGTGTCCAAAGGTTTCTAGTGCCTCCGTCTAAGAGCGATTGGTTTGTTCCATAGGGAGAGATGTTTGATGAAATTTACCTTCCAATATAATTGCTGGTTACAACAATTGTTCAGTGCGTTCTTGCCTTCCTCACAGATTATGGACGCTGAGTGGAGTACGATTTTAGATATGAATTTATACAAAATTCAATCCTTATGTTTACAGTCTGTGGATGGCTTTTGAGGGATCGTCTTGCAACACCAGAGGTTAGCGTCTATCTGATATCTGTAAAAACTATCTATTCTACCTATATATCTAATCAGTGTCTATCCTTTCTATCTATCTTTCGAGCTATAGATCTGTCTATCTAACTGTCTATCTATCTTTCTGTACTGTCTGTATGTATGTATGTCTGTAGTCTAATCTATCTTGTCTGGGCTATTATCTATCTATCTATCTATCTATCTATCTATCTATCTATCTATCTTTCTATCTATCTATCTATCTATCTATCTATCTATCTATCTATATATCTATCTATCTATATATATATCTATCTATCTATCTATCTATCTGATCTGCCTGTATCTAGTCTTTTCCTGTCTGTATATCAATCTCTATCTTGGATGTATACGCTATCTGTGGCCAAATCGTTTTAAAAAATCTATCTGATTTATGATCTAAAGTCAGTCTGTCTGTATGTATGTAAATAGTTATTCCAATTCATCTGTTCTTGGTTTATGGAAAGTGGCAATCGTTTTATATGAAGTCCATATTAACGTCGAGCTAAAGAGAACTAACTGATACTAAAACTGATATTTTATTACAATAAATGCTATGCCACATTACAATAATAATTTAGTGTGAGGTACGGTCTGTTCAATATTACTTCCAAGCGGGCGCATGTTGCTATATACTGTAACATCTATTTGTTATCCATTTTATTTTAATTTTAGTGTCGTTCCGTCAGTAGAAGGTGAGCGTCCGATTGGGAGGGTGGTAAGAGCGGTATCGACAAGCTCCAGTCTACCCAGCTGTAAATGGGTACCTGACTTTGCTCTTGAGTTAGGCGAGGAAAAGGCAGCCAGGTAGGAAGTGCTCACTCCACTTCTCGTTGCTGGACCTAGCTAGAATTGTGAAGGGTCTGTAACACTTTCCTTCACTACGTCCAGTATCTGCTATAGAACTATCTTTACCTTTTTTATAAAAAGTAAAAAAATTAAAACTGATTATTTAAACATCAGCGTGTGCACCTTGGCTTAACATTTGATCTTTGTCTCACCCAGGTACCCTGAAGATTACACTTGCTAGCGCAGCTGAAAGTAAAACCAGAAGAAGTGTGTTGGTCGATTTGTTTTTCTACAACCCACACAAACTGGGTCTTTAACCTCGGAGACTCCAGCCAGCAACAACGGTTGGGGGTAGGTTTTGCCAGGATAGTCATTACCATTGCCAGTATAACGCCAATAAAACTAAGACTGAAGATACGTGATTGATATCATCGGAAAAAATAATTAGCCGATCATGTATAAACCTGAAGTCACCGACATTTCATATATAGTATGGGTAATTCCACTGGTGAGTTAGCGGAGGAAAAGGCAGCGAAAAAGGGAACTGGTCAACTCACCTCTCGATGCTGGGCCCAGTATAGTGACGTCTCTAGCACTTTACTCCTTACGACAGAATCTACTATGGGACTACCTTGACCTTCTTAAGTGGACTGGAGTGTGGACGTACGTCTAGTTTGACAAGTGAATTTTTCCCTGATATGATGGATGATTTAAAGGGACCCTTGGCTTTTTCATAACATTAGAAGCCCTGAAAATTTGTTGTAACTTTTCGTTGGCTAGAACGCATTCCACCGGGACCCATGTCGGCTACAGCGACGCGATAAAACAGACGGACCGAGGGAGCTTAAGGGAGACTATCGGCGCTATCAAAGACAGTAGTTTTCCCTGATACGAGACGCAGTTGCTTGCCGCTAATTTCGCGTCTCGGTGTCAATCGAGGACCGAGCGAACGGGGGAAAGCGAAACGGGCAGCAGCGAGCGGATACGAAGACCAGGGGGCGGCTTCTTCTCTTGATTTGGCGGTCAGATCCCCAAAAGTTCGTGAGATCAAATAAGTTGTCAAGTTTATCATGTCCCACTCAACTTACATTCCATTTTAGCTAAATAGACCATGAAGAACTAGACACGTTATCACTCGCTGGCCAGACCTTTACAGAAGCACTAGCTTTATTGAAATCTTGTTATAGATTTTCCCTGGATTTTAAAATATTTTGCAGGTGTAAAGTGATCAGTGGTCTAGCTCAGTCATTCTATTTAAAGGGATTCTGTGTTAATTTAAATCTATTTAATTAAACCATCTCAAGAGTTCCAGTTTTAAATATAATGATCTATCTATTATATTATTTCAAACGATAATAGATGCTTAAATTAACTTTTAAAGTCGCGAAGGAATTTATAATTAATAAATTCAGTTAAGTCCTAGTTTTATAGATGTGGGTTTTTAACCACTAGAACTCGCGCAGTGTTTATTAAATACATAATTAAATACGCGAGCATATATATAATAGGCTTAACGGGAAATTCATCGCACTTTAGAAGGTTATTTGTTTTCGGTATATTACATGTCTTTTTTTTCTTTCATACAGAGTGATCGTAACCTGTGCGATCCCGCATTAAGAAAGCAATAAAGAAATCAATCTAAGCAAAGCAAAGCATAAACAGTGTGTAGAGTTCCCCTGACGCAGAACTTGTTGAGACTGTGTAAATTTTTAATCTTTGAGGCGATTCTATGTTTGGAATTCCGCTATCTAACTTATAGCAAAGAAAGCACACCCAAAGACAAATTTAACGCACCATCAAACAACTTAAGTCGTAACGGGAAGAAGAACACTGGCCCGAGCTTTGTTAGTTTACTGACACAGAGAGATAATTCATAATTTCCTGAACAGTGATGTGACTAGTTTTCTCACTGGACTTAAACCATACCTCACGGATAAAGTGTACCAGCACGCGTAAGAATTTTATTATCCGCGGCATAGTCAAATAGACCACACCATCCTCACCCCGGTATCAGAGACCGTGCCCTCCCATAGAAACTGTTATTAAGAAAAGAGACACAACTACAGATTCATTTTCCAGCGATTACGGGATCCTTTTATGTGCTGACCGCCTACCCGATAATCTGGGGCTAGAACTTGAACAAACACTCATACATTTAGTTGAGGTGTAACTGCTGTTGTGTTATTCTATGGAGTGCAAGATTTTTTCACAATCGGTAAGTGAGAGCAAGATGAGTGAAGGCCTTTGCTAGCGCGAGTATGAATGACAGGAAATTAATTCTTTTGTGTGACCATTTTGTTAACTTGCTTACCTGGTAACATATATCTTTTCTGTATAACCTACATTGTTCCTTTAAGTGGGATAGTTGATAATTTGTTAACTCTGTTTAAAACCACCTCCTTTCCATTTGCTTAGTAAAGGGAAGAACAGCTGGGAAGAACAAGTTTTTTTTTCTATCACTTATACCTAACTTGGTAACACCTCTTTCAGAGTAATTAACTTTACTGTTAGGTTAACGTACCCGTGTTCCTGATATTATCTATCTCTGGACTGGGTTTGTCTTTGTCTAATGAGCGGGAAGGGCTTAGTCGATACCAATCTTCTTCACCCCCTCCCAAACTTGTTATTTGCATTTGTGTACTTATGATAATTTATGTAATATCTGATATTTTTAGTAATTGATGTTTAAAGTGAATAAAATCACCTAAACTCATTTAGTTCTGTGTGTTGGATATACCTAAAGCCCAACATTTCCCCTATTCGTTTAATATAGTTTGTATCAACGTCGTGTGTGTGTTTGAAAACACCGAATCGGTGTGCGCGCAGATGCGAGTCTGGAAAACTGGCAAATAATTGTTTGACCAGGAGAGTGAAAGAGAAGATTGAGAGACACGATTTGTCGTAAATAAGTCTGTCTTTACTCTCCTCCAGCACGCTGTGAAGTAACTATTAAATCTCTACATTTTCTATCACTGAGCTTTCCATCATCATTTTCCACTCTAAACCGGACCACTATTTCTACGACTCTTTTCTCTCAAAATAAATTTACGACAATATTTGGCCGGCTCGCCGGGATAATTTTTGAGATACATTTGATGCACACATATTTGTGGGCTGGTTCTGGGATCTTGAGCTACATTTGAGGCAATCGCATAGCCGGGTTAAAGATATTTTGAGTCTGATTTAGTTTGGGTCTAACTAGGTAGAGTGTGAATGATTTGTCTTTGTGAATTAGGGAAATAAATAAATAATTACACCCTAGACAAACGTTCTTTAAGTATTTGGGTTGTCCACACAGCATATTTACAGGTTGTTTTCTCTCCACAGCAGTAGAAAGTACAGATAAACAAATATATTTGCTATTTTATTATCCTCTGGCGGAGATAATTATATTTCTTTCTTTATAAAAGTTGCTGGGATTGCGTGATTGTTTTACAGTCACTAAGGTTTTTGAAGTCAAAAAGAGTTGAGCTTAGCTAAAGACGGATTGTTCTGATTTTGAAAAATTAAGTTAACAACGTCTCATCTCAATAATTGACTTTAGGGACGGAGTTTGTTGTCAGAGATTAAAATTTAGTGGAAAATTTTTTTTTCTTTTAAATTGTTTTAATATAAATTTTTCTCGACTGTTAGTAAAAGTAGATTCTTTTCCAGTGTAACTTACCATTTAGTGGCATAGTCGCTTGCGTTTAGAGCCTTAATTGCCAGATAATAGCAGCGATAAGTTTGCACAGTACAGGTAGGAGGTAACACAGGTAAATTTGTACTTGTGTTTTTTTTTTTCTCGTAGCGGTTCAGAGTTCCTCCCTTTCGCGTTCTTCTTACTAGTTCTCTAGGCATACTTCATCTTATTCTTTAACAATGGCAGAGAGGATAAAGATGAGGTCCATCTTGAGGTTGGAAGCGAAAGAGGCAGGATTAGATGCAGAAGCTGCAAACGCGTTTATTAACCAGGAATTGGAAATATATGACGCGGAGCAACAGAGAGCCGAAGCTGAGAGGAAGGCGGAGCAACAGAGAGCAGAAGCTGAGAGGAAGGAAGAGAAAGAAAGAACAGAGAGGAGAGAAGCCCAGGAGAGGGCAGATAAGAAAGAAGCGGAAGAACGTCTTTTGGAACAGAAGAAAATTGAAGCAGAGATTGAAACTCGCAGAGAGAGAGAGAGAGAGACAAGGAAAGACAGCATCAACTGGCGCTTAAGGCTCTAGAGAGTCGGGGCGCCTCTACTTCGACTAGCGGAGAGCCGTCTTCGCCCCAGTCTCAATCAATGGACCTCTCCAGTACTCAATCTGCCCAATTAACTGCTATGTCGTTTTCTTTAGAATCTTTTCCTAGCCCTAACGAAAAAATTGACAGCTACCTAGAAAAATTCGAGAGACTCGCGAATCTTTATGGGTTAGAGAGTACCCGCTGGGCGCTCAAACTTTCAACGTCACTGAAAGGCAATGCTTATGACGTGTACACAAAGCTGGGACCGAATCAACATGATTACGACATGTTGAAAAAGGCCTTACTACAGCAGTTTGAGATGACTGCCCGAAAGTTTCTGCAGTTGTTCAGAAACAGCCGAAAAGAGAGCACGGAAACATTTCCACAGTTCTCTTCACGTCTCACGGTGTATCTGACAAAGTGCATTGAATTATCTGACCTACCTCTTTCATATGAGGGACTCCTCGAACTTGTTCTTGTGGAGCAGATAAAATCCACTTTGTCGAATGAAACACGTAGATTTTTTTGGCTGAACAGGGGGCAGTCAGGCTTGAAGACATACTCAATAAAGCCGAACGCTATAGCAATGCAATGGCCGAACTTCCCAGCACTAAACGTAAACCCACCGATGAGCCATCTCGAAAACAGAATCTAGAACAGGCATCCTATTCTTCCACTTCCTCTTAACATTATAACCAACGAGATAACAATACCCAGAAACCTCCCCAGGAAAAATCGAAATTCTACAAAACCCGCTCCCCCCCCCCCCCCCCCAACAACAATTCTGATCAACCCAACAAGCCTACGTGGCAGCGCGGCCACCAAGGTCAAGGAAAAGGGAAGACCCCTACACCAGGAACGTCTGATCAGGGCAAACAAAACCGGTGCAAACCGCATTGGATGTTTGCATACAGCCTCGAAAGGTAGAGTCAATGTCAGTGATTCTCAACCTGAGGGGGACCGACCCTCAACTCGAGGAACTGTAATTTTGAACGGTACCTCTACTACTTGTCTTTTTGACACTGGATTAAGTTTTGATTGTATTGTCGCTAGGCACCTAGTCAAACCCGGTCAGGAGACAGAGGAAACCGTCAAACTTAGTGGAGTTTTCAGGAGTGATGCACCCAGGACGCTTCCTATCGCACTGGTAGAAATACACTCTGACTTTGTCAGAGGAGTTATTAAAGCGGCCATAATGGATGATCCGATCTACCCAGTTATCCTGGGATGTAGATATGTGTTCATTGGGAGACCTAAGGAGCCGATTGTGGCAGCGGTAACCACAAGAGGGCAAGCCAAGAAGGAGAGGGAGCCTGCGCCAAACTTGTTGCCGAATGAACTGAAGGAGGCGCAACAAAAGGACCCTACTCTGGCGCCCTGCTTTAAAAAACTGCCCATGGCTAAGGACCCCAGACACAACGGAGACATCTTTTCTAAGGATGGTGTATTGTATCGTAGAACTGGCAACCCGGACACGGGGAATAACCAGCTCCTAGTACCGACGCAATACAGAAACCAGATCTTAAAAATGGGGCACTCTCTTCCCTTTAGCGGACACATGGGACAAAACGCCACTATTCAGCGAATAAAAAACCACTATTGGTGGCCAGGAATGAACTCTGACATTGTCAGGTACGTGAAATCCTGCGCCCAGTGCCAACGGGTAGCACCCAAGCACTTGACACCCCCAGTACCTATGGGGCAAATGCCAATAGTAGGGACTCCATTTGAACGGGTTGCTGTCGACATTATTGGTCCTCTGGAAAAGACCAAGAGAAGGAACAGGTTCATCCTGACCTTAGTTGACACTTGCACTATGTGGGCCGAAGCCGTACCGCTACCATGCACTAATTCCAAGCATGTCGCAGAAGCCCTTGTGCAAATTTTTACACGGTTGGGATTCCCTCAACAAGTTTTGACGGACAATGGATCCCAATTCCGTAGCCTGTTAATGGAGGAGATCTTTAAGATCTTGAGGGCCAAACATATCCACACAAGTCCCTACCATCCGGCCGGAAATGGGCTCGTGGAACGTTTTAACGGTACCCTCACCATGATGTTACGTAAGCTGGGTCAGGAGAAACCGGAAGACTGGGACCAATATATATCGGCTGCCTTATTCGCCTACCGAGAGGTACCCCAAGCGTCTACGGGTTTTGCGCCAGCTACACTTTTATTTGGCAGACCTATTAAGGGGCCACTAGAAGCCTTACTTCGGTCCCTGACTGACCAGAAGGCTGACGAAACAGTCGTCTCTGCAAGCAAGTATGTATCTGAGCTTAAGGAAAGGCTAAAGCTAGGATGGGATCTAGCTACTACCAACCTTAAGAAAGCCCGCGCTAAAATTACTAAAAGATACAACAAAGCTGCAAAAGAGAGAGAACTACAACCAGGGGAGAAAGTCCTATTGCTACTTCCAACCGGAAGCAATAAACTTCGCATCTGGGGCAAGGACCGTTTACCGTCCTTAAAAAGATCTCACGTACCAACTACAAGATCTCCATCAAAGGAAAGGAGAAGGTCTTCCACATAAATCTGCTAAAGAAATATTTGGAAAGACCGGTGCCATCCTCCGAGCATCTCCTGGCTGTCGCCATAGCAACGGAAGACGAGGAAGATGATGATGGTTGCATGGAGTATCCATTGCAACCCACAGAATCCTTTAAAGATGTCAAGTTCGGCGACAAATCTCATTGAATTTGATATGAAATTAACAAACGAGACCCCTGTTCAAACCAGAGTTTACCCCATCCCGTACGCTAAAGCTGATGCACTTCGCGGAGAAATAGACAAGCTGCGTCAGGCAGGAATTATCAGTGAGTCTACATCTCCTTACAGCTCGAGCGTAGTGCTGTTGCAGAAGCCCAATAAGGAAGTTCGGCTGTGCATTGATTACAGGTTGCTAAACGCTGTAACGGAATTCCAGCCCGAACCTCTCCAAACTGTTTCTGAGTTGTTCACCAAGCTCAGCAAAGCTAAGATCTTCTCCAAGATTGACCTCAGTAAAGGTTATTATCAAATACCAGTCAAGGAGGAAATTAAACCTTTGTTAGCTTTCAGCACTAGTGAAGGACATTACACATTTAACGTGATGCCGTTCGGTTTGCATAACGCACCAGGAGTGTTCACCAGGATGATGAGGAAGCTTCTAGAACCTTTGCAAAGTCCCCATATCCATAATTTCATGGATGACATCTTAATTGCATCGGAAACCTATGAAGAACATATTGCTACGGTTGCTATGCTCCTCAGGAGGCTACAGGAAACGGGTCTCACAGCCAGACCTAGCAAATGTCTCATCGGGTTTGAACAGTTAGACTTCCTGGGCACACTATTTCTCACGGATGCAGTTGGCCTATTAAGAAGAACGTGGAGAAAATAGTGGCAGCAAAAAGACCCCGAACGAAGAAAGACGTACGTTCCTTCATATCGCTATGTGCATACTATCAGAAGTACATCCAGAACTTCAACGGACTGACGGCACCTCTGACTGACCTCACAAAGAAAGGTTGTCCTGATAAGGTCATATGGGATCAAAAGTGCGAACACGCGTATAGCACTTTGAAAGGACAGTTGTCTGCATACCCCATTTTGAGGTTGCCTGACCTCAAGAAACCTTTTGTACTGAGAGTCGACGCGTCAGGTCAGGGCATCGGGTCAACACTGCTTCAAGCCGATGACAGTGACCTGAACATGCTATTTCCAGTTGCCTATGGAGGTCGGAAATTAAATAAAGCGGAACGGTAGTACAGCGTAGTTGCAAGGGGATGTCTTGCTCTGATTGACGGTATCAGACGCCATCATGAGTTTCTTTATGGTACATCGTTTTCACGGTGCAAACAGACCACGCTCCGTTAGCATTTCTTGGTGCCAATAAAGAATTTAACGCTAGAATCATCATGCGTTGTGGCCCTCTTTTTAAGCGTTTATTCTTTCAAAGTGGAATCTATTCCGGGAAGACAGAATGTCGGGGCTGATTTTCTGAGTAGAAACTGGTCTACAGAGGAAGAAGAGCAAACTGAAGATACCACTCATCCTAAAATCACCAATCAGGTCACCTCCATTGTCAAAAATGAAAACATGAAAAATGGTTTCATGTCTAAAAGTGGGGACGATTGTGACGTACGTCTAGTTTTGACTAGTGAATTTTCCCTGATATGATGGATGATTTAAAGGGACCTTTAGCTTTTCATAACATTAGAACCCCTGAACGTTTGTTGTAACTTTTCGTTTGCCAGAACGCATTCCACCGGGACTCATGTAGGATACAGCGACGAGATCAAAGAGACAGACCGAGGGATCTTAGGGGAGACTATCGGCGCTATCAAAGACAGTAGTTTTCCCTGATACGAGACGCAGTTGCTTGCCGCTAATTTCGCGTCTCGGTGTCAATCGAGGAACCGAGCGAACGGGGGAAAGCGAAACGGGCAGCAGCGAGCGGATACGAAGACCAGGGGGCGGCTTCTTCTCTTGATTTGGCGGTCAGATCCCCAAAAGTTCGTGAGATCAAATAAGTTGTCAAGTTTATCATGTCCCACTCAACTTACATTCCATTTTAGCTAAATAGACCATGTAGAACTAGACACGTTATCACTCGCTGGCCAGATCTTTACAGAAGCACTAGCTTTATTGAAATCTTGTTATAGATTTTCCCCTGGATTTTATATATATTTGCAGTGATTTCTATTTCTGTGCAAAGCGGTAATATATATTGTGTAAAGTGATCAGTGGTCTAGTCATTCTATTTCAAGGGATTTTGTGTTAATTTAAATCTATTTAATTAAACCATCTCAAGAGTTCCAGTTTTAAATATAATGATCTATCTATTATATTATTTCAAAAGATAATAGATGCTTAAATTAACTTTTAAAGTCGCGAAGGAATTTATAATTAATAAATTCAGTTAAGTCCTAGTTTTATAGATGTGGGTTTTTAACCACTAGAATTCGCGCAGTGTTTATTAAATACATAATTAAATACGCGAGCATATATATAATAGGCTTAACGGGAAATTCATCGCGCTTTAGAAGGTTATTTGTTTTCGGTATATTACATGTTTTTTTTTCTTTCATACAGAGTGATCGTAACCTGTGCGATCCCAGCATTAAGAAAGCAATAAAGAAATCAATCTAAGCAAAGCAAAGCATAAACAGTGTGTAGAGTTCCCCTGACGCAGAACTTGTTGAGACTGTGTAAATTTTTAATCTTTGAGGCGATTCTATGTTTGGAATTCCGCTATCTAACTTATAGCAAAGAAAGCACACCCAAAGACAAATTTAACGCACCATCAAACAACTTAAGTCGTAACGGGAAGAAGAACACTGGCCCGAGCTTTGTTAGTTTACTGACACAGAGAGATAATTCATAATTTCCTGAACAGTGATGTGACTAGTTTTCTCACTGGACTTAAACCATACCTCACGGATAAAGTGTACCAGCACGCGTAAGATTTTTATTATCAGCGGCATAGTCAAATAGACCACACCATCCTCACCCCGGTATCAGAGACCGTGCCCTCCCATAGAAACTGTTATTAGGAAAAGAGACACAACTACAGATTCATTTTCCAGCGATTACGGGATCCTTTTATGTGCTGACCGCCTACCCGATAATCTGGGGCTAGAACTTGAACAAACACTCATACATTTAGTTGAGGTGTAACTGCTGTTGTGTTATTCTATGGAGTGCAAGATTTTTTCACAAAAAGGCCTTTGCTAGCGCGAGTTTATGATATGACAGGAAATTTAATTATTTTGTGTGACCATTTTGTGTAAACTTGCTTACCTGGTAACATATATCTTTTCTGTATAC
>JAMPIV010011302.1:0-270378 GCA_024509875.1 Oreohelix idahoensis
AAGAAAAATGGGTATGACCCGCTTTATTGCGATATTCGCTTTATTGCGGTGGTCTGGAACCGAACCCGCAATATCTCCGAGGTATACCTGTGTATACCGCAGCTCAGAGAGGATATATATATATATATATATATATATATATATATATATATATATATATATATATATATATATATATATATATATATATATATATATATATATATATATATATATATAATCATTTTTATTCAATTAGTCATTACCCTGTCAACTCTCAAGAAAGTATAGGCCTTCAACAAACACATGCCAAGTCCTCGTGTCACGTGACATAGACCTTCAACAAACACATGCCAAGTCCTCATGTCGCTAATCTTTCAATGGCTTCTTCATCATTTTCATTTATGCCACTCTTCTCTTCTCCGTGTGTTCTACTTCTCCTGACCTGTGGATTCCATATTAAGGACTGCCTAGTAATGCTATCAACATGTACCTTCAGTATATGTTTATATGGTAACTGTTAACGTTGTCAATGTAGATATGCATATTGAGTAGCAATGATGTGTTATTGCCAAATAGACACTTAGGCTACCACAGTAATAACTCATTCTCTAACTAAGTTATCAGACCTAAAGGTCTTTTATGTTTGGACATGCGCCCTGATATAACCGACTAGGTTGAACGAGGCGCGTCTCGCCATTACGAGGCAAAATTTTATTTTAAAAAAATAATAAACTATACACAGATTGTAACGTCACTTTCTGTTTTTAAACTGTTATAATCTTCATTCTTATCCAACTGTCGTGAAACATTCTAAATCCACATATATAAATTAAAAGGTAAATGTAAAGCCTAACACATAAATTCAATAAAAGGAAAGAGAAATGGTAAAAGTACAGTGCTGTCACAATGACTGTACTCGAAATCCCCCTTGTTTTCTACTTCGTCTGCAAATTGTAACGTTTCACGTTGATAATAAAGCCTATAGCAGCATACACGCGTCTCGCGATTAATATTAATGCCACCCCCAACACGCGAAAGGCATGAGGCACTACTTTTTTTCAAATAGACCGTGATAAAAAACACTACCCATACGAGAGTTAGGTTTAAAACCTGAAAAATGCTTATTGGGAAACATGACATTATACTGGTTTACGTTTGAAAGCCTGACAGTACCCAGACACCACGTCGTATCGAAGTGAACAGGAGGTAGAAGAAAATGCACATTTTGAACGCAGCCACCTAGCTCCCTTAAATTTATATAATTGGGTTCCTTAGGACTTGCTGACAAAGAATATGTTAAACGTTACGCAAATAGTCTAGGAATTAACAAATTATAGCCAAAATAAAATGGTGGTGCTGTCAGACAACACCAAAATCAGAATTGCGCAGTGTCAGGTTTTGAAACCCCCATTGTACGGGAAATGAGCCACCATGTAAAATCCTATTTGATTGGATAGAAATAAATGTAAGGCTAAACACGATTAGTCGGACTATAAATACTAATTTTTTGTTGTTAGGGAAACGTGAGTAGGGGTACTTTTTTTTTTAAAAGCTGTGTAAACATGGCCCGATTGGGTAGACCCGCCAATATAGTCAATTAGGAGCGTCAGGTCAGTGCCACATGTTAAAATAAACTTACTAAGAAACAGTGCGTTGAGAGCCAGATCATATTTCTCTAAATAAACGTCTGGGACAGAGGTAGATCGGAATTTGTGCCATTATTCATCGCCAGTCAACGTATCTGTGTATTATTTCCATGAATTGTGGTAAGCTTGATATATTCGATATCTTTTTAATGAAAATTGAATGAAAATTGATAATTTATGTCTGTATATATGTGTGGTTCAGTGGCAAACATGAGGCAAGGCCTAAATATTGCTCCAACCTGAACGGCAGGTGTCGGAGAAAAGAAAACTGCATGGAATTGCCAAATAGTACACTGACACCTATCATATTGACTAGAAGGAACTAATGCTGGAATTGCAGAGGCGTAGTAACCATTTAGGAGGAGAATACTGGTGTAAATTGTTTCAGATGAAGCTGGCAGTTGGCCTACCGCTCTGAACTCAGTGTTTGTTCTGTATTGTGTTCAGTGTAGAAATAGATTATAAATTAGATCTGAAGTAGGAGGTACAACCTTCTTGTTTCAGGGACTGTGGTCCTAGTATTGAAGCAGCACCTGGTCTGAGTTTTGCTGAAATCCAGAGGCTGACAGCATACTCCTTGGTCCAGATAGCGACCAGTGAGGTGTCTCCAGAACACAGTGAAGCAATCGAGCAGAGGAGTCTTTTCCTGCCGCCATCACGAAAGATAAGCTTCTGTGGCCAGAGTAGCTCAACATTATGTGCCCCCTCAAAAATTGACATTTTGTTAACCACAGAGGGACACTTAATTGGTTCAAATGACAGGAACTATGAAAGTTTCCCAATACTATTTCCCCGATAATCAAACACTTGAAGTCATGATGAAAAACAACAACCAAGCTTGAACAAAACCAGTATTACCTCATATTCATTCATTCATAACCCTCCACTCCCAAAGGAGCATAGGCCTTCAACAAACACATGCCAAGTCCTCCTGTCCCGTGCCATCATCTCAAGTTCTTTCCATGTTCTCCTCATCATTTTCACCTCTGTTTCCAACTCTCTTCTCCATGTACTTCTTGGTCTTCCTCTGCCTCTCTTGCCCTGGGAGTTCCAGAACAAGGACTGCCTTGTAATGCTATCAACAGGTTTCCTCAGTGTATGTCCTATCCATCGCCATCGTCTTCTTCTCATCTCTTGTTCCACTGGCACTTGTCTAGTTCTTGTCATCAGTTCCACGTTGGTAACCTTGACATACCATTTTAATCCCTCTATTCTACGCAAGCACCCATTTATGAAAGTCTGTAGCTTTTTGGTTGTTGTCTTTGTTGTTCTCCATGTCTCCGAGCCATACAATAGGACTGACTTCACATTTGAATTGAAGATTCTTATTTTCGTGTTGGATCCGATTTCTCTTGATCTCCATATATTTCCCAATGCAATGAAAGCTCCTCTTGCCTTTTGTATTCTTATTTTGATATCGCTGTCTGTCCCTCCAACTTTGTCTATATTACTGCCAAGATATGTGTATGATTCTACATCTTGAATTGGTGTTTCTTCAAGTTCAACCCTGTTATCATTACCTGCATTTATTCTCATTATTTTTGTCTTTTCCCTGTGTATTTTCAGACCCAATTGCTGTGACCTCTCATCGAGTGTTTTCAATTTGTCCTGCATCTGATTACGGTTATGGGACAGAAGAGCCAAGTCATCAGCAAAATCCAGATCATCCAACTGCTTAGTCAGAGTCCACTGGATTCCATTTCTGTTGTGTGTTGTCGATGATCTCATAACCCAATCTATTGCCAGCAAGAAAAGAAATGGAGACAAGAGGCATCCCTGTCGCACTCCTGTTCTTATCCCAAACGGTTCTGTAAGCTGTCCTTCGTGAAGAACTCTGCATGTCATGTCTTCATATGTTTTCTTTATTAAATTAATGATCTTCAGGGGAACTCCATAATGCCTCATCAATTTCCAAAGTGATTCTCTGTCTACACTGTCAAATGCCTTTTCGTAGTCCACAAATCCGATGTATAGTGGTGAATTCCATTCCAGACTTTGTTCAACTATTATTCTCAAAGTGGCTATCTGGTCTGTACATGATCTGTTTTGTCGAAAACCTGCTTGTTCATCTCTCAGTTTCTTGTCTATGGACTCTTTTAATCTCTCAAGGATAATCCTGTTTAATACTTTTCCTGGCACTGATAGTAACATTATTCCTCTATAATTTGTGCACTCTTGTAAATTTCCCTTCTTAGGCAACTTAACCAGATATCCGTCCTTCCATTCTGCTGGTATCTCTTCCTTTTCCCAGACTTTACCAAGTAATTTATATAACATCTCTGTAGCCGTGTCGATATCTGCTTTGATGGCCTCTGCTGGAATGCCATCAGGTCCAGACGCTTTTCCCTCTCTTAGAAGCTTTATGGCTTTCTTTATTTCTTCCTTCGTTGGTCTTTCACCGTTAATTTGTAGCTCTTCTTCTGCTGGCTGGATGTCCGGCGGGTTTTGTGGAGCTGGTCTATTGAGAAGGTCCCCAAAATATTCTGTCCACCTCTTCATTTGCTCTTGTATATTGCTGAGCAGTTTCCCATTCTTGTCTTTTATGAGGCAACTTGTTTGCTTGTATTTCCCTGTTAGCTTCTTTGTGCTGCTATACAGTTCTCTCATATTTCCTTTGGCTGCAGCATCTTCTGCCTCTCTTGCCAACTCCTCAATATACTTCCTCTTGTCTCTTTTGATACTTCTTTTTACTTCTTTGTTTGCTTCTGTGTACACTTCTTGAGCCTTGGCTTTGGAGCTTCTAGTTTTGCTTGTGTTTAACTCTGCTTTCTTGTTTTTTCTGTCTTTTATCTTATTGATGGTTTATGTTGTTATCCATGCTTTTTGTTATCTTTCCCTTTTCCCCAGTATTTCTTCACATGTCTCCTTCCATACTGTTTTGACCTGCTGCCAATAGTCTTCTGTATTCTCTACATCTTCCAGCTGTTGGAGCACTTGGAATTTGTTGGATACTGTGACCGCAAATTTGTCTCTTGTTTCTTGATTTCTTAGCTGTCTTACATTAAACTGTTGTCTATAATTTTGCATTGTTGCATATCTCTTGAGTTTCATTTTTACTTTGGCTATCAGAAGATGGTGATCTGATGCCACATCTGCTCCTCTATATACCTTTACATCCTGCAATGATGATCTAAACTTCTTGTTTATGCATATATGATCAATCTGATTTTCTGTTCTATGGTCTGGTGTTATCCATGTTGCCTTGTGTATTCTCTTATGTGGAAACATGCTTCCTCCTATAGCCAGTTGATATGAAGCACAGAAGTTTGCGAATAGCTCTCCATTTTCATTCATTACTCCTAGCCCATGTTTTCCCATGACTTCTTCAAATCCAGTGTTGACTGTACCTATCTTTGCATTCATGTCACCCATCAAAATTGTGATGTCTCTTCTTTTTACTTTATCCATAATTTCCTGTAGTTTAGTATAAAATGCTTCTTTCACAGACTCTTCTTTGTCATTAGTTGGTGCATAACATTGGATGACATTTACATGAATTTTCTTTTTAGCTGTTTTGAAAGAAGCTGTTATTATTCTGGGTCCAACAGCTTCCCATTCAATTAGTGCTTTCTGTGCTTCTTTAGATAACATAAGAGCTACCCCTTCACTGTGGTGTGAACTTTCGTCTTCATGTCCTGAGGACAGCACCAATTCACCTGTGATGAGTTTCTTCCTGTCTACCCCCTTCCACTTTGTTTCACACATTCCCAGAACCTCGATTTTGTATTCCCTCATTTCTGCTGCTACTTGCGCCACTTTCCCTTGTTCGTTTAATGTCCGAACATTCCAGGTGCCAAATCTGGAAGTTCTCCTAGAAGAAAGAAGGTTAGTCAGCAACACAGACTTCTTTCGGCTTTCTCTGTGTTGCATCATACGCCTCCTCGCGAGAGGACCTTCCCCTGTCTTGGATGGCTGTGTTTTATTTTCTTGATTTGACTTGTCCATATTTGTTGAAGTTTTTTGTGGTTTAAAATTTTTTTACAGGATGGTGTAACCTACCCCATGCCCAACCCTCCTTAGTCGCTTTTTACGACATGCTTGGTAGGGGACAGTGTTACTATTCTTTGCTCCCCTTTCGGGCCCCGGTAACACACGGGTGATTACCTCATATTACTACTGCACAAATTACACACATAGAATAATAATAATAAACTATGTCAATACAAAGTTCATATATATAAACTGTGTAAATAATACTTGTAATTACATTTGATTGTGATTCCTGGTTCACTGTGTAGTTGAATCAGGATACCCATTACTGAAAGAATTAATACATATATTTTTAAACTGAAACACTTGACTCACTTAAGATAGTCTTATAGAGTGTTATATGTGTGTGAGTGTCACAGTGTTGTAAAGTGTTGTAGAATAAATTAAATTGTTTATCTGTCTGTTGTTGTTGTGACTTACACTTCATCATTTTCATAACCCTAGACATTTAACGTAGTCATCACAATATTCCAGAATAATTCTGACAGGCATAAATGTGGTAGCAAGTAAGGTCATCTGCAATACACCACACTTATTAAATACAGATACCTTCACAGCTGATCTCACTCAGTACACTAAGTCCCCTATAAATATTTATAACATCCCACTTTACCACACCAACTAACAAACGCTAAGATAGAGAGGCTATGTCAAATTAACATCACAACTGAAGGTGAGATCAGGCTTGTTCAACACACGACTTCATTCATTCATTCATTCATTCATAACCCTCCGCTCCCCAGGTTCCAGAACAAGGACTGCCCTGTAATGCTATCAACAGGTTTCCTCAGTGTCTGTCCTATCCATCGCCATCGTCTTCTTCTCATCTCTTGTTCCACTGGCACTTGTCTAGTTCTTGTCATCAGTTCCACATTTGTAACCTTGTCATACCATTTTAATCCTTCTATTCTACACAAGCACCCGTTTATGAAAGTCTGTAGCTTTTTGGTTGTTGTCTTTGTTGTTCTCCATGTTTCAGAACCATATAATAGTACTGACTTGACATTTGAGTTGAAGATTCTTATTTTCGTGTTGGATCCGATTTAACTTTGTCTATATTGCTAACTCTTGAGATGTGGACATATAGAAGAATGGGGCGCATCTCATGGAAAGAGAAGAAAACAAATAAGGAGGTTCTAGAAAATCTAGGTATGAAAAGAGAACTAATGAAGGAGATCAAAATTAGGCAGCTAAAATAATTTGGCCACATAAAAAGACGTAACACCTTGCAGAAGACCATAATAGAAGGGAGAGGTGAAGGCAAACGTGCAAGGGAAAGACAACGCTATAAGTGGGAAGATAACATCAAGAGATGGATAGGAAAGAGTCTATCAGAGGGCACCGCCAAGATAAGAGACAGAAGACGTTGGAGACCCATTACAGCTGACCTTCGTTGTGGAGATGGCAGCTGATGATGATGATATTGCTAACATGACTTTATAGCGGTTAGCAATTTTTGCTGCCTATTGTAACATCCCTGTACTTACCATGTGAGACTATTATTTTTATTTTTTTTCGGGGGGGGGGGGGGGGGGGGGGCTTGTTAGTCAAATTACAGCTATTGGTCCTTGTCTTGACATCTGTTTCATGTATTCGATACAAGCGAGGATATAACTGCAAACGTGGGTGACTATTCAATAAGCCCTGTAAGACACCCAAGCTGTTTTAGTACAGGGACACCCCTAAGTTGTTTTATTGATATATAGACAAACTGTTGTAATAACTGAATCGATTCGGCCCGGGTAAGTAAATGTTCTGTCTAAGCCCATTGCGTTGATGAACACGTTTTAATGTCTGTCTTGCGAGTTAATCTCACTACAACAATATGACACAGCTGCGGTTCACGTGTGTGAAGCTGTTCACACTTTCTACTTGATACAGTAGTGGTGACATTCAGTAGAAGCCGACATCCAGTAGAAGCCTGAGATGTTAACGAGATGGTGATTAGGTTGCGTGTTAATTCATAAGGTTGGTTGGACAGATGTTTATATTTCTCTTAATTACGTAACAGTGGTTACCAAACTTCAATCTCAGGAATATTGCTGCTCTGTGCATCATGAATCGGGCTGTTTGGACACTGAGAGTGTTTACTAAAGGATAGTGGGGATGGTAGACTGGAGGCCGCCTTGTTGGCCAAAAACGCGGCGTTTCGCTTTAAGTTGGAATTGTTAATTTTTTTTTAACGCCTCAATATTTTTTTGTCGGACGTGATTAATTTTGACAAAGTGCGTTACCTAAGTACTGCCTTATTCCATCTCAATTCAGCTTGTTTTGAGAAAAACTCGTTCAAAGTTTATGGGTTAATTGGTAAAAAGAAGGATATATCGCATTATTTCAATTAAATTTTGCATGACGATCTAAACTGTTAACTGTGAGATATTGTGCAGGATGATAGATTAAACCAGCGGTGGCCAAACTACGACCCGCGGGCCAGATCCGGCCCGCCAACCTGTTTTTACCGGCCCGCCAACCTGTTTTTGGCCGGACTCTTATTGTTGATTGAAGCCACACTCTTCACAATGAAATAACACACAAATGTATGTTTGAAATAAATAATTACATGTCATATTACAAATTATAAAACAAATTAAAACAACAGATTCATTATATTTTTTTTAACAGTAATTTCAGTTCGAAGACTGGTATACATGTCTTGGCAGATGTGCAGTACAGTAGTTTGCCGTTGCTTTCTGTACGTGGTTCATTATATATGTAAAACTAAATATCAGAACTTTATTTTTTAAGGATTTTATAGGTCTGGCCCTCGGGTGTTACCCTTTACCACAATCTGGCCCTCGGCCAACCTTAGCTTGGCCACCACTGGATTAAACAATTTTATGTCGATTTATAACCTCAGTTCAGTTTTGGGCAAAAGTGGAGAAGGAATAAAGCAGTATTAAGGCGACGAATTTAGCTGGAAACAGGGTTTGTATTAGGTTAAGGCTAGCTGTTTCACAAAGCAACAGGGTTGGGGTTAGGTTAAGGCTAGCTGTAACGTAAATAGAGATAGCTAGTGTGCCATGATGGACCTTGTCTACTGTTCTTGTAATCTACCGAGGATGTTTACTAATTCCAAAACTTTTAGTAGACAATCGTCTGTATTTTCTTTGTGATGACTTTCTATTAACTACACATTAATGTTACTTATTTGCTAATATTTCTGACAACATCTCGGTGTTATTAATATGCAAAAATTGGTTGAACTGAAGAGCAGTACGCCGTCTATTTGATACGGCCTTAAAAAAAAATAAAAAAAAAGAATTAACACACGCGGTAAAAAGATGTAAGGGTTAAGGTTAGGAATCCTAAACCTAACCCTAAATCATAATCCTAACCCTAACGACGTAGACGACGTCTTTGGAATACACCGGAACACGTCCCACTGTTGTTCATTTCAACCCAAAAATGTGTTGACTGTAAAAAGTTCATTTAATTTTCTGGAGGATTTTGAGTTAAAATGGAAAACAGTGGAACGTGTGTTCGATGTCATCCAAATAAGTCGCCCAAGTCGTTAGGGTCATTGGTGGTAAGTTTTAGGGCTAGGTTTAGGAGAAAAACGGTGGGCCATGTATTCGTTACAACTTTTTTAAAATATTCAGAGACGTAGTAAAAATGGGTTAGTGTTATTAATCGTAAACCGGGTAAAATGAAGAATAGTGGGACGTGTTCTTCGATGTTATCCTAGTAAGTCGGCAACGATTAAGTTTAAGGTTAGGTTTAGGATTCCTACCCTTACACCTTATTACTGTGTTTCTGAATTATTATTTTTAAGACCACATCGAATATACGTCACATCATTCTTCATTTTAACCGGATTTTGGAATGAACGTTTGCTTTAAGCCAAAAACCGAAAATAACGTTGGCATTTTTCGTGGTATCGAGTACGTACAGTTTTTGTTCCGTGTCTGGTATAAGAGTGGAAACCTGTGCTATATAGCAACGCGATATCAGAGTGGAAGCTGTCAAGAGATGAAACATTACAAGTCAAAACATGTAGCTCAGTAAGGCAGAGTTTTACATGTAGCCATATCAAAAACTATTTTATGCTGTCAGCTAATGGCGGATACTCGGCTTTGTTTTGTGTTATTACTGTTTTAGATGTAACAATGCCTAATTTTTTTCCCGGTCAAATACAACTGAGATTGTTGTTGTTTTCCTAACATAATTTTTGTGAACTTGGTAAGAATCTTTCAATTACTTTTATTTAACTCACCTGAGCTTTACACGTGTTAGTTTCGTTTTAAATCTTTGATGCCCAAAATCTCTATGTTCCCACTCATCGTAGAGAGCTGAACTTTGCATGCGGCTCCCTTTATTGAAACATTTTAATCTTTCAAGTGTTGGTCGGCATTGACTCAGACGATTTTGTATAATAACAAAACAAAGGTATTAATAACCCCATTAAAGTAAGGGTTAGAAAGTAAGGGAAATAATCAACGCGTGTAGATTGTTTATCATAATATAAGTGGTCGGCATCGGATGGTGAAATCAACGTGTTTCTTCAAACAACTAGGTCAACGAGTCTTTTGTTTTAAATATATCTTACTTACTTACTTAGTCGTTCCCCTTCTACCGTGAGGTGTAGAGGTTTGGAAGAGAGAGCGCCAGACTATCCTATCGGCTGTCTTCCTCCTGGCCTGGTTCCATTCTAGTCCTCGGTCCTTCAAAGATTGTCTAATGTTGTCCTCCCAGCGGACTCTGGGTCGTCCTCGGGGTCTGGATCCTTGGCTCTTTGTTTCCCATGCTTGTCGTGGTATCCGATCTTCTCCCATTCTGCAGACATGGCCAAACCATCTTAATTGGGACTGTTCTACTTGGGTCTGCAGGGGGTAGGATTTAAGGCCTTGACGTATCGTCTGGTTGCGTACCATGTCTCTTCTTGTTACTTCAACCACCTTCCTCAGATACCTCATTTCTGAGGTTTGGATCTGGCTTTTTTGGGTTGTAGTCATTGCCCATGACTTGCATCCATATGTCAAGACTGGGACATAAGTGGAGCGGTATACAGCCATCTTCGTTTTCTTACTAACCTCTCTCTTGCTGAGAAATCCTCGATTTATGGCCTGAAAAAGTCTCCCAGCTGCTGCTTTTCGAGTGGCCAACTCTTATTTGATGCCTCCCTTTCGGTCTATAATAGCTCCGAGGTATTTAAAGTGGTCGACCTGCTCCAGGACCTGTTCTCCCAGCTTAATCTGATGTCTTCTTTCTTCTCGTGATATCACCATGGATTTTGTTTTAGAGCTGCTTATGACCATCCCTCTCTTCTCCAGCTCTTCCTTCCAGACTTGCAGGTTGGATTGGAGATGTGCCTCTGAGTTAGCAATCAGGGCAACATCATCAGCAAATGCTAGCTCCGAAATATAGACCTGTCTCATCTTCCAGTACCCCACTGAATACTTTCTTGTTCTCTCCTTACATGCCTTGATGACATCGTCCATAAGGAGTATGAAGAGGTAAGGTGATAGGATATCACCTTGTCTTACACCAGTGGTGGTCCTGAACTCTTCTGACTTAGGTTTGCTGTCCTCACATAATTTCTGCAAGACTTGTAGAAGCTCTGTATATATATCTTGTGACCAAATTCCTTGTGAACTTTACATTCGGTGTTTAGGACTTATCAAAGTATATTTTATTCGTAAATGAATTTCACTGGACGGAGGTGACAGTATTCAGTTATGACTTAAAACAGGGTGGTCCAACTTATTTAACCCCGAGGGCCACATAAACCAAAAATTTAAAGTTCGCGGGCCATTCATGATAAAATTATATAAAATAAATGCTCAGTGAAAAATGGATGAAAATCGAGGAAAGCGAAATGAAAAATAAAATAACATAAAAATGACAATGAGCATTGAATTCCTATGGAAATAATTTTAGTTTTATTCCTACCTCTTAATGTGAAGTTTAGGGGGTGTGGATTTTCTCTAACCAGAGTCTCGATATCAATGTCAATCGAACGGTTCCGGATGCTGGCTGCAGGCAGTTAAACATTGCTTACCACCAAACGTTTAGAGTCTAATCTCAAAAGTATTAATTATACCATATTTAAAGAAATATTTTTTGTATGAGCGCGGGTAACACAACAATTTAACGCGGAACACATTTGGCCAGCGGAAATGCAGTTTGACTACGCTGACTTGAAATAATAAAACAAGTAAAGGAGAAAAACAGGTTGTAGGGATCTAATTTAATTATTGTTTGCAAATGCAAGAACCAAAAAATAAAAAAACACACACAAAAAACGTAAGATATTTGTTACATGTAATCTGGATACACCGCCCATCATTGTGGAAGATACTTACAATCTATGGTTTTCCAACAAAATATGTGAATATAATCAAAGCGCTATATGACAATGCAAGATGTTGTGTTAGAACAAATAAAGGGAATACAGAATGGTTTACAGTAGAAACAGGGGTGAAACAAGGCTGTATTATGTCACCACTACTTTTTGGAATAGCTATTGATTGGGTTATGAGAAACTATACCCACAATGAACAATTAGGTATAAAATGGACAAATGGAACATTCCTGGGGGACCTGGATTTCGCAGATGATTTAGCATTCTTAAGTTCAACACCCAGACAATCCCAAGAAGCAGTAAATAATTTGTGTCATCTCTCGGTTAAAATAGGTCTCCAAATAAAGGCCTCTAAAACTAAAGCTATGAACTTTTCTAATGAGACCTTTGATATCATCTTGAACGGGGAAAAACTAAAGAAAGTTGAAAGTTTCAATTATTTAGGCAGTAAAATGACTCAGGATGGTGACACAACAAGAGAAATTCATACTAGAATTGCTTTGGCAGCTAGCGCCTTCAATAGATTATCTAACATTTGGAAATTATGATCATTGAATATACATACCAAGCTTCGTCTGTTTAATTCAAATGTTATCTCAGTGTTAACATACGGCTGTGAGAGTTGGAAAATAACAAAATCATTGGAGAACAAGCTGAATACATTCGAGAACAAATGTCTTAGAAAACTCATGAACATCAGTTGGAAAGAATTCAAGACTAATCGACAAATAAGAGAAGACTCTAGGCAGAAATATGTCTCCGACTATATAAGGAAAAGACGATGGTCATATATCGGTCATGTCCTACGAATGCAAAACAACAGAATACCACTACAGGCGCTCACTTGGGTTCCTGAAGGTAAGAGGAAAAAAGGAAGACCAAAAGAAACACTCAGAAGAACAATAATAAGAGAAGGAAGAACGTTGGGCCTAAATAATGTGCAAGAGCTAAGAGGAGTGGCGTCACAACGAACAACCTTATGCGCCGTGTTTGGTGCTTAAAGAATTTATTATTATTAATCTGGATAACAAGACTGGATAACACCAGAAACATTAAACACCATAACACTGAGAAAGGAAATGAAAAGAAAGAAAACAGAAGCGAAGTCCCCCAGGTTAAAGCAACTATATAGCGAACAGTACAGTCAGCTGGACAAGGAAGTTAAACGCCAAACCCGAGCCAACAAAAGGAATTTCCTAGACGATCTTGCAAGACAGGCAGAAGAGGCAACACTAAGAAATGAACAAAGCACAGTATACAAAATAACTAAATTAATCAACGGAAAACGAGGTGCAAACAATATTACATTAGTAAGAGATAAGCAAGGAAATCTCATCACGACAGCAGAGAGACAGGAAACAAGATGGGCAGAGCACTTCAGAGAAACTCTGAACAAGGAACCAGCAGAGACACAATTGAATGTTCCTGAGGCTGAAAACGATCTAGATGTAAATACAGACATTCCACGAAAAGAAGAAATCATCACAGCAATCAAAGGGTTAAAGAACGGAAAAGCTCCTGGCCATGATAACTTAAATGCAGAGCTATTTAAGACAGACCCTGAGCTAGCAGCAGAACTATTAGAACCACTATTTGTACAAGTCTGGAAAACGGGGACAACACCATCAGAGTGGAACAAATGAATAATTGTCAAATTGCCCAAGAAGGGAGATCTTGCAAATGCAATAATTGGAGAGGAATCACTCTTCTCTCAGTTCCCAGCAAAATACTAGGCAGGATAATTAAACAGAGAATTTCAAAAGCAGTAGACCACAAACTGAGGAAAGAACAAGCAGGATTTAGAAAGAACAGAAGATGTGAAGATCATATATTCACTCTCATGAACATTATAGAGCAGTACTCAGAATGGCAAAGACAGCTGTACATTAATTTCGTTGATTTTGAAAAGGCTTTTGACAGCATACATAGGGACAGTTTATGGAAAATACTGAGGGCTTATGGAATTCCAAGCTGCATAGTGTCAATCATAAAAAGCCTCTATGCCAACTTTACGTGTAGTGTTGGGCAGAGCAACCTAACCTTTGAGGTGAAGACAGGAGTACGACAGGGATGCCCCTTATCAAACACTCTGTTTTTAACAGTCATAGATTGGGTGATGCGCCAGACAACAGAGGGCAGTCCAAGAGGAATAAGATGGACTACATTTTCTACATTGGAAGATCTGGAATATGCAGATGACATTGCACTACTAGCACATTCACATCAACACATCCAGGAAAAAACGGATAGACTTAATAAGTTTAGCCAGCAGGTGGGCTTGAACATCAATTTAAAGAAGTCAGAGGTCATGACGCTCAATGTGAGCAACCCTGAGCCCATAACAGTAAGGAATCAGCAACTGGTACAGACAGACACCTTCACATACCTAGGATGCATAGTAACACCAGACGGCGGGGCAGGCAAAGACATCAACATCAGAATGAATAAGGCAAGAACAGCCTTTTTTTTTAGCCTAAACAACATCTGGAAGTCCTTTCAATACAGCACAAGCACAAAATTAAGATTATATCAGAGCTGTGTGCTTTCTGTGCTTCTCTATGGTGCAGAATGCAGGAGAGTTACAGAGAAGGAAATGTCGAAATTGTCCTCTTTTCACACAACATGCCTAAGTAAAATTCGCCGAATACCATCACCAACCAAGATCTGCTTACTCGGAGCAAGCAAGAGGACATGCACACCATCATAGCTGGCAGACGCTGGAGCTGGGTTGGCCATGTCCTCAGAAGAGACCCCGATGCCATCACAAGAACAGCTATGCTTTGGACCCCTAAAGGAAAACGAAAGAGAGGCCGACCAAAAACAACCTGGTGGACGCTGAGATGCAAAGAATGAACCAGAATTGGGGCACTGTACGAAGGATGGCCGACGACCGAGCAAAGTGGAATCAATTTGTTGTTGCCCTACAAGATGCCACTAGGCGTGATGGCCAGTGACTGCTTTGATGGTCTGCGGCTAAGGATCAAAGAAGTAAAGATGTAATCTATCCCATATAATAGAAGTGGATGGTCAGTTATCATTAATCAGTAATTATCGAATTCATCATCATCAGGTGCCGTCTTCACATCTAAGGTCGGCTGAAATGGATCTCCGGCGTCTTCTGTCTCTTGTCTTGATGGTGCACTCTGATAGACTCTTTCCTGTCTCTTGTCTTGATGGTGCACTCTGATAGACTCTTTCCTGTCTATCTTTTTTTGTTATCATTCTACTTATAGCACTGTCGTCGTCCTGCACGTTTGCCTTCAACTCTTCCTCCTATTATGGTCTTCATTAAGGTGGTATTTCTTTTTACATGCTTAGAATACTTGAGCTGTCAAATTTTAATCTCCTTCATTAATTTTATTCCTAAGTTTTCTAGGACCTCTATTTGTTTTCTTCTCTTTCCATGAGACGTGCCCCATTCTTCTGTATATCCATATATCAAAGGCCTCAATTCTTTCTTCTAATTGCTTGTTCATTGTCGATATTTCTACTTCATACAGCAATAAAGACTATACATAGCATTTGATGATTCTCCGTTTGAATTTGTGAGTTAGTTATTTAGATATTAGTATCTATCTCAAGTTGTTGAATGTAGCTTTGGCCATTCCTATTCTCTTCTTGGTTTCTGTTTCACATCTGCCATCTTCTGTTATTATAGGACCAAGATATGAGAAACTCTTGACTTGTTCCAGGTTTTCCCCATTTATGCTTATCTTTACTGTGGGCTTATCCTCTGTTTTGCTAATTATCATAGTTTTCGTTTTCTCACTGTTAATGTTCAATCCATTTTCATGACTTATGCTGTTTACTTGTTTCATTAGCTCTTGCAACTCCTGTTCAATTCCAGCTAACAAAACTGTATCATCCATATATCTAAGGTTAATTATCGAATTACTAATGGTGATCCACTTTTTAGTGGTAAAAATAATGAAAGTGGATCCGTCCAACGTGTTTTTTTCCCCCTTTGCTTGTTAAACTATGACCATTACGGCATTATGACCGGGAGCCGCAGTAGCATAGTGGTTAGTGCACTGGCTTCCTAGCTCAGTGGTCTATGGTTCGATCCCCAGATGATGTGGGATTATTTGAGGCTGCAAACGGCTCCTGGGTCGACCCAGCCCCAATTGGGTACCAGAGCAACTTCTGGGAAGGTTAAGGCGGCCGGCGTGATGCTGACCACATCACCCCTAGTGTGCCGATGGTCAAGAAAATATGGGCCTAACACCATATTCCCGATATGCCTCAATGGGCGTGAAACGGGATCCTTTTATTACGGCAGCGCACATTTATATTACTTGGTTTTTGTGCGCTTGTTTTATAAGTTAATCACAGATTTGACATGTGTATAATAAGTCGGAAGAGGTGAAGCGCCTTCTCTGCGTCCGTAGTTGGTTGTAAGTGAATCTCCAATAATTTGTATAATGACCTTGATGGAACACTCTGTGGGACGATTCTCTTTCAGACCTGATATTTTCTTTCCAATTCTTACAGGGCTTAGTCCTTCTGCTTGCTTGCCGGAATAGAATAGTGTTATTATAAATAGGGGATTAATTGGTCGCTTCTTCATTGTCGCGTGGGTCGCTTGATGTTTGTTTGTTTTTAAACCTACAACAGCTGATAGATCTAATTAAAAGAGTTAAATTGATTTTTGTTTTCAAATTTCTGTTTATAATTTAATTTTATCCTGTAAGCTAGATCTGTGTGCACATCGGATAAAATTGAAGGATTCAGATATTTTTCTGAAGGAAAACATTCCCAGCATATTGTGTGTAGTTTGCCTTCTCATGTCATTCACATGACTATTTATCAATAGGCATATTCGGAAGTGGTAATCTAAAGACGTCACCCAAATTTAACGAGCAAGGTCACACTAGGTCACCAACATCCTTAGTTATGGAGCTTCTGTTGGATGAAGTGCATTCAGACGCGCACCTGGACGAGGAAGTAGATGCGCTGACCGCCATGGCGAGTGAACCTGTGGCGGTGATTGTGGAACCTTACGATGCCCTACGACACAGCTGCAGTAAGTGTTATGCAGTGAATGTTTTGTTGTGTCTTAGTATTTTATCATTTTACTATCAGATATCCTAATGCCTTTAATAACCTTCTTTTTTTCCAATTTTTGCATGGGTTGAGATGAAGAACAGTGGAACGCGTTCTTCGATGCCATCCAGATAAATCGCCTACGTCATTAGGGTTAGGATTAGGTTTATGAATACTACACCTAACCATACCCGTTGTTACTGCGTCTCTGAATTCTTCTTTAAAGCAGTATCGAATCCACATTCCATTGTTTGTTATTTCAACCATTGTTTATCCTTGTATTGTGGGATAAATAATCTCAGTGACCTCTATCGATATTTTCTATACTGTTTTAGTGTTAAGCCTACAGTACATCTATTATTCTTGAGTTAGCCAACATAAAAACATATGAAAGTCAGGTTGTCAAATTAACACCTATGGACAGAAATATTTCTGTGGTAAGATATACATGAAAAACATATCTAAACTAAACTTATTTAAAAATCCAGTGAAACTACTTTAGTTTTAATTAATGAGAGTAAATACGTAACAAAAACTAAGTTTTTAACTTTAGATATAATTTAACACACACACAAAATGTAGAAAGTTGTATTTTATACCACTCCAGAATGCATGGAGGCATATCTGGAGTCATCTTTATATGACCACCAGCTATGCACAATGCTACAAGATACATATGTGGAAGTAAACCTCTGTCAGTGAGGCTTATTCCACCCTCATTGACTCATGAAATCATCCACACACTTCCAGGGATTCCCCCAGTGGTGAAACTAGTTGAGAACACAGCATTGCACACTAAGCTTGGAAAAGTCACTTGAGCCCCAGACGTGATTCTGTGGCTTTGGCCTGGTTGACTGCTTGCAGGAGGATCTCACTATGGACCCAGTGATAGGCAGGGGGAGCTGAGAAGTGGCTCTGTGCAGGACGTGACAATTTCTTGAGAGAGTTCAAAACCAGAGCACAGTATTTTAGCTCTGCATAGTTTGAGATCCCCCTTGGATGACGGGGAATGCCACGCGCTTTTTACTCCTAGCTTGAGACCAGATGTGACGATCCTTTAAATGCAAGCCAAGCTGGAGAAACTGGAGCTCCTGACTTCAACTTAGCACGTTTCGGAATGGCAGAAAAGCCACAGGAAATGCCTAGATCTACAGTGTAGATAATAACAAGGAGTCTTCAACTTGTTATTGGCTGGAAAAGTGCGAAATGCTCAGCAGCCCTAGTTAAACAACAACAACAATTCCACTCCGCAAAACTGAATAATCAGAAATCATCTTACTTGTTAAGCTACATTTAGAAATACTTTTGAAAACCAAACCTGCCCATTCACATACCACCTGTAAGATGCTGTATACTCCCATACCACCTGTAAGATGCTGTATACTCCCATACCACCTGTAAGATGCTGTATATTCCATACCACCTGTAAGATGCTGTATATTCCATACCACCTGTAAGATGCTGTATATTCCATACTACCTGTAAGATGCTGTATACTCCCATACCACCGGTAAGATGCTGTATATTCCATACCACCTGTAAGATGCTGTATATTCCATACCACCTGTAAGGTGCTGTATATTCCCATACCACCTGTAAGATGCTATATATTCTCATACCACCTGTAAGATGCTATATATTCCGATACCACCTATAAGATGCTGTATATATCCTATCAAGAATATCATATGGTATGTGTTAAGGATTACGTGTGCAATAATCCAGGAGAAAGCACACGTGCTGTACAGATTTTCTTTTCAAAATTTATGTGTTTTAATATGTATTTTGCCATTTTGTCTTCCTGTGTACTCAGTGACCTTTAGCCTATAAAATATAATTTCTCCTCGTTCATCATTTGCCTTTTTCCTCCCTATGGTGCATGGAACCACAACTGCAACTGATCCCTTGGCAGAAAGCAAGCACAGGTTCATGCAGTGATGGGGCAACTTTATATGGGGCAACTTTATGTGGGGCAACTTTATGTGGGGCAACTTTAATGCACGTTAAAGCTGTGCTAATTTATGTTAAACAGCTTTGTTTGTTTGTTTGTTCTTGTTTAGTAATTTAAAAAAAAAATGTCAAACTAAAGGTAATGGCCCATTGTGCTTAAAGGTAGTCCCATAAAAGATACTACTGTAAGGGAGGAAAGTGTTAGAGACTTCACCCTACTACGTTCAGCATCGTGAGATGGGGTGACCAGTTTCCTTCCTGCCTTTTCCTTCTCTAACTTAAGAACTGAGTCGGGTGGCCGTTTACAGCTGGGTAGACTGGAGCATGACGCCTCCGTGTTTGTAGTGGTGGACGAAACCTTCCACTTGTCATTTACAATTAGCGCCGTCTGTTTGCTGGGGGTATCTAAGGAGACAAAGAAAGAATGAGCCTACTGCTCGCTCAAGCATGTTGAAGAGACTAATGCGAGGCTGGGGCTGGTAACCTTATCATGTAACAGAGATTGCTACAGAAAACAACACTGCTAAGATCACAACAATGCTGTACTGCTGGCTTCCTGCACAAGAACCAACTACAACAGTGGCTGCATGCTTTATATGGGGGGAGACAAGAAAACGAATTTACTGTTTAACTGCAACCCGCATTTTTACTTTGATATTGTGTTTCCGCGCGTACCACGTGATTTCACACGATTTTAGGTCACGTGTGTTGATGTGCACCTAAAACTCCAGTCTTCAAATGTTTATCTGAGATTTCATCGAAACTGATACTTCCTCATCATCATTTTTCTCTTCGCTCCCTGTGGATCTTGGAGAACGACTGTAGTTGGTCACTTGCAGGAAAGGATCCCGTTACATGCCCACTGAGGCATATTGGGAATATGGTGTTAGGCTCATATTTTCTTGACCATCGGCACACTAGGGGTGATGTGGGCAGCATCACGCCGGCCGCCTTAACCTTCCCCAGAGTTGCTGTGGTACCCAATTCATGAGTTAGGGTCGACCCCGGAGCCGTTTGCAGCCTAAAAAATCCCACCTCAACTGAGAATCGAACCATGGACCACCAAGCTCTGAAGCCAGTGCACCCTTGCATGAAGCCGGCTTAAATCTTTCACATGCCCATGCTGCTGTAGTTTCTGTAGCAATATTTTACGTTATGTCCCATGCACAACCTCATTAGTCGCCCTATACGACATGCCTGAAGGAACAGTAGCACTATTCTTTCTTTGTCTCAAAAGAGACCCCCTCCTCCCTTAACTATACGTGGTTTGATACGTATAGTGTAAAATCTGAAGACTTACCAGTATACGTACCTACATTGTGAGAACCACTTACCATTATACATACCCACATTGTGAGAACCACTGACCATTATACATACCCACATTGTGAGAACCACTGACCATTATACATACCCACATTGTGAGAGCCACTGACCATTATACATATCCACATTGTGAGAACCACTGACCATTATACATACCCACATTGTGAGAACCACTGACCATTATACGTACCCACATTGTGAGAACCGCTGACCATTATACATACCAACATTGTGAGAACCACTGACCATTATACATACCCACATTGTGAGAACCACTGAACATTATAGTACCCACATTGTGAGAACCACTGACCATTATACATATCCACATTGTGAGAGCCACTGACCATTATACATATCCACATTGTGAGAACCACTGACCATTATACATACCCACATTGTGAGAACCACTGACCATTATACGTACCCACATTGTGAGAACCGCTGACCATTATACATACCAACATTGTGAGAACCACTGACCATTATACATACCCACATTGTGAGAACCACTGAACATTATACGTACCCACATTGTGAGAACCACTGACCATTATACGTACCCACATTGTGAGAACCGCTGACCATTATACATACCAACATTGTGAGAACCACTGACCATTATACATACCCACATTGTAAGAGCCACTGACCATTATACATACCCATATTGTGAGAACCACTGAACATTATACGTACCCACATTGTGAGAACCACTGATCATAGACCAAGAGTTAACTGCTGTTAGTTCTGTCTGCCGTCAAGGATTGGAAGTTCACACACAATCCAGCAGTGCATTAGCGCAGTCGGGGTTTTTTCTATCCTTTCCCATAACTATGATGTTGTCTTATTGCTCACAGCTGTACTCGCCGACTAAGTAAAGACACGTTTGCATTCTGTCTTACCCCACGTAAACAAGTCTGTGACCTGTTATAGAGCGATATTGTTACATGGAAAAGAATCATGGACAACTAGTTATAATGTTATTGCTATTGTTGATCAGACATCATGGCGCACTCCGGGCAAACCCATAGGTGCTCAGTTATAAAAAGGGATTATATTATCAATGAAGGCCATGTATTTGGGTAATTTACACATCCATAGACTGGTGGAGAAACATGATGCTTTAAAAGAGGCGAACTTGCCAGTTACACATCATGAGGAGACAATCATCTGTTGTTGTCGCGATTTTGTTGTTGTTGTTGTTGCTAGTCTTACGTTTGATGCCAAATTTCAGTATTCTTAGCCTTGTTGATTCATCGATTGGCAGAGTCGTTCTCTAACAGGTGATGATTAATTGTCCTTTGTATCTTTCCAAATCCAATGTCTCTACTATGGGTGCCAGCTCTTTCATTGTCGCGTGCCCTGCATGACTAGTAGATCCACATCAGTTCCTGACCATTCGGGGCTTCTGTGACTGTTTTCCATTCGTGCCGTAGTCATCCATTTTGGACCGTCCGAAGCAGGGACTGGAGAGTCCGACACAAAACTGCCCTGGGTATGTGTTACAGACAGCCACCCCAGGGCAGCAGTAGCTGCCTGTATCTCTATGCTTATGCTGGATGTTGTAATGTGAGCTCCACTCTTTTCTACGACGACTCTGCCCTTTACTATAACCTAGAAACCCAATCCTGACTTCTCACCACCGAGTACAGACTCATCAATGTACACAACAGCATCACCATCACCAGCTTGATCATTTATCAGTTGATTAAATCCCAAGCTCTGCGCTCACTGTCAAAGATGATAATGACTTGCTGGTACTTTGTAAAACTTTTCATTATTCGCACTTATGGTAAATGCACCAATGTTAAATTGTTAAGGCTTCAATACTTGTCTAATTTAGCTTTTTACGGTGCAGTGCGCACATTTTCCCCCAAAACTTGGTGGGAATGTGTGATTGTTTGTTACATTTTCACTTATTTCCACAAGACAGTTATTAGGTTCCGAGCGTAAAAAATTAACCATACTGAACTCGAGGCTGATTTCTTGGCGACTCTACTAGTCATTAAATGTACAGGGTGTTCCACGAATAAGCGTCCCCATTCACAAAGTGAAAGTAGCCAGATTTTTTAGCATTTTTCAATGTTTACAAATGTGTCGGTTATAAAAGGTTCTAAGTAGTACTAGATTGACCTAATTCATTTTCCGTGATTGGACCGTGAGTATTTGAAAACCATCGTGTGTGTTTAAATAAACTGTCTATCACAATGCCGTTTTCACTGCAAGAAAGGATAGCTATTGTTGAGAATTATATCCGTACGGGATCATTCAAGAAAACATCTGAAATTTTTGCATCAACGTTTTCTGGTTCTAAAATTCCTGCAAAGAGTAGCATACAGAAGTTGATCTCAAAATGGCTTACAACAGGGTCGGTCGTTATTGCCAAAAAATGTAGAGTGCCAACTGTTAGGACTCCAGAGGCCATTGCTGTTATTGAAGAGAAGATTTTAACTAGTCCTACAAAATCTGTGAGAAAATTAGCTCAACAAAGTGGAATAAAACGCACTTCTTGTTTTAGAATTCTCCATTCACTAAATTTAAAACCGTATCGCGTAACTTGTGTACAAGAACTTAAATAACCTGACAAGGAGAAACGTGTGAATTATTGTCACTGGCTTCTCAACAAGATCGTAGATGGCGAGTTGGATCCATTTCAGTACTTCATGAGTGATGAAGCGTGGTTTCATTTGTCTGGTCATATTAATTCCCATAACACCAGGCATTGGTGCACAGAAAACCCCCATAAGCTGTATGAGAAACCATTACACGACCCAAAAATCGGGGTATGGTGCGCTGCGTCTGGGAATGGGATTGTCGGTCCCATATTTTTTGACACGAATGTGAACACTGAAGTGTATTTACGAATATTTGATGAGTTCTACGCACAATTAAGAAGTTATCAGCGGGAATATTCCTTCTTCCAACAGGATGGAGCAACTTGTCACACATCTCATGTGTCACTGGCCCATATTCATAATGTTTTCACCGAGGAAAAGACTGTCAGCGAAGGATTATGGCCTCCTCGATCCCCTCATTTATCTACATGCGATTTTTTTTCTATGGGGGTATTTGAAGGGAGTTGTGTATAAAACAAACCCCCATACATTAGAAGAACTGAAGGACAATATACAGACTGCTATAGTCCGTTCGGAAATTCGTGCCCACAGAAAGCGTCAATTTTCTCCAAAACTGTTTGTTGTATGGACATGAATTTTTGCATGCAGTCTTAGATTTTCCATGCATTTATTAATATATTTTTTGCCCTTACAAAACTCATGTCATGTTCGAATTTTCTTCTTTACGTTATATAAAAAACTCTTACTGTTGTCTGGGTTAATTTTTAGTAGTTTTACAGGAAAGTTACAAGATCCGTTCAAAAATATTTTATTTTTTTTTTTTTGAATTAGTGTAGTGACTACATGTCCGCACGAGTGCGCACATATTGTACACAGTCGCGAGTAACTAAACTTTCCTGTAAAACTACTAAAAATTAACCCAGACAACAGTAAGAGTTTTTTATATAACGTAAAGAAGAAAATTCGAACATGACATGAGTTTTGTAAGAGCAAAAAATATATTAATAACTGCATGGAAAATCTAAGACTGCATGCAAAAATTCATGTCCATACAACAAAACAGTTTTGGAGAAAATTGACGCTTTCTGTGGGCACGAATTTCCGAACGGACTATATCCAAACAATTGACGTGACCGTGTTGCGAAATGTGTACCTCAGCATGATTACTCGGGCACAAACATGTATAGAAACGTGTCGATACCATGAATTGAACCCGGCACCTTTGCCGCGAGAAACCAGCTCTCTAACCACTCTGTCAATCGGACGCTATGTAATAGAGGTCAGTGATGTAATAGAGGTCAGTGACCGAAAACAACACGTGGAAAAGAGAATTGGAGACAAATGGAAGGACCTGGACTGGACGGCACAAGATATGAGGACTTGGCGTGAATTTGCTGAAAGTCTATGCTCCTGGTGGAATTAAATGGTGCTGAATGAATGTTAACACATAAAAACTAACATCCCCTTCCATGTAAAAACACGAGGTGCAGCAGACGTCCCATCAACCATGTGTTCTTATAGTTGAGTAGTCCCGTCATTAGTATGACGTCACGATGTTAGTGTCTACAGGGCAAATAAAAACTGTTTTGTGTCCGGGTACATCCTATATGGCTTACATAATGACGTTACAATAATGGGCTTAAGTGCTGTGCCTTCTGTCGTTTAGGGTGCCTAGCTGTCGTGAAATCGAACCTTAGTAGAGGGAGGGCCTTCATTTATAAAAATATGATACGGTACAATTGAGAGAGAGGTCATGCGTCATAACAGTTTTGGTCATTAGGTCGAGTGTAAATACTGCCTCGACAAACATTATAATGTTGTTGTTTTTTTTGTATGAATTTGGCCTCGATTTGGCGAGGCACGTTCCGTTCAGCTTAGACGCAAAGCCCGTTGATTATATTAGAAATATAAAAATAAATATATATAAATATAATTTTTTACTTTTGATGGGTTAAGGTTAAATAACAATCTCTTTTTTTCTTTTAAATTGGGAATTTAATTGAGAGGGATAGGAGGGCGTGCTGAACACAGCCCGTGTTGGTGAGTTACATTACATTACCTATGCTCCGGGTGGAGCTACAGGAAGAAAACCAGGTAGACCATACTAGATAATTTCGATCCAGGGACCCCAGACACCGGCGCCTGAACAGGAAATAGCTATCAAGTCAGTATCTGCATCGTACATTAGTTCTCTGTCTCTCTCTCTCTCTATCACCTCTCTCTCCTCTGTATGTGTACGACGCACGCATGCGTGTGTGTGTGTGTGCTTATTTGTGCATGTATGTATGTACACGTGTCTGAGAGTTTACTTAAGTGAAGTATGTATGCATATTTGTACATGTCTATATGTACACGTGTCTGAGAGTGCACTTAAGTGGAGTATTTGTGCATATGTTTTGTGTACGTGTATATGAAAGTGTTGCTTTACTAACATTAAATGAAATATTCTCCACAATGAGAACGACCACGATAAACATTACGAGTATCGCGAGAAACTAGAAATGCCATGTTGTGAGATGTTCCTTCACGCGTTCATTTTGCTTTTCCCCATACATGAAACCTGCATTTATGTGCTGTTGTAGTAGTGGGTTCTGTAGCAATCTGTTTTACTTGGTGAAGTTATCGTCCCATGCACAATTCCCATATTAGTCGCCTGTAACCATATGCCTGAGGCGGGTGAAGTTTTATTATTTCTTTGTCTCCAGACAGACGCCTTCTCTGCACGGAACTGCACGTTGCATTGTTGTTTGATATGCAGGCATACCTCGCTTTATTGCGCTTCGCAGATATTGCGCTTTTTTTTTCTTCAAATTATTTATGTTTATTTATTAGAACGTGCCTTATTCTTCCGATAGATTTTGGCTCTGCGCCAGCAAAAAGATTACGATTCGCTGAAGGCTCAGATGATGAAGATTATCATTTTTTTTTAAGCAATAAAGTATTTTTAATTTTACAGTACATTGGTTTTATTTTAGACCTAGCGCTATTGCGCACTTAATAGACATAATGTAAACATGATTTTAGGCTTTTATATGCACTGGGAAGCCCAAAAAAATGTGCGTGACCCGCTTTATTGCGATATTCGATATATTCCGGTGGTCTGGAACCGAACCTGCAATATCTCCGAGGTATGCCTGCTAATCCCTTTATTCTTTTCGCTTTTTTCCCCACATTTCGGAGTACGAGACCACCATTGCAGCGCCCACCCTTTTTTCAGGAAGGCTGCACCGAAGTATTTACTTGCTGTGGTTTTTGTAACAATTTGTTTTACTTGATGAGATCGCCAGTCCCGTGCACAATCGCATACCAGTCTTCTTTTACCATATGCCCGATGTAGCAGTAGACATATTCTTTCGTTGTGTCCTCAGAATCACGGGAACAAATCTGCTAAATGTGGGCACAAAATAATATCTCCGTCGTCAGTTATGCATGAAAATGTAGCTAAACTAAAAATATTGAAAAATGCCGTGAAACTACTTCTGATTTAATTAGGACTGGGACCTTATAACTATTAATGAATTGATTAATCGGTTAAAGTTTTTTGGTCGATTAATTGATAAAACAAATATTGATCGTTTATTCCATTTTTAACAATGTTTATGTTTTTTGCTTTAATTCGAGAGAATTTGCTATGTTAGAGGTTTATGATATAGAATTCGGCATGTATAGTCAATAATAATAAATTGTTTGGTTGTAACTTTTCAGTATTTTCATTATATTTTCAGGACGATGTTGCCTTATGACAAGTAAAATAAATAAAGTCCTTAGTGATTTTTTAAATGTTATTTATTTATTTTTTTAATAATTTATCACATTGAGCTAAATTAATCGATTAATTTATATTAAAGAAATTCGATTAATCGATTAAGATTTTTTTTTTTTTTAAATCAATCCCAGAACTAGTTTTAATTATTGAGCGTAAATGAATAATAAAAACGGAGTTTTTTTAACTGTAGATTTGCGTGAACTTATAGGAAATAGTATTGTGTACACGAAGAGTAACTGAGCTCACGGGACTCACAAGAAACAAAGTGTGTAATATACGCCCATTGTAAAACATTGCCTCGTTCCTTTCTAAAATCGGTTGCTCCTAGCACAAGTGCTTTCTTCTCACTAGTTCCATACACCTAGCACTCTTCATTATACTTACTGCCTTTTTTTTTCCCTCCTTCCCCCGCCCGAAGTCAGCGCCTTCATACATCTCTAGCTCCGTTCACATTTCCAAGATGATGTTCTAGTTTTGTAATTTGCTGTAGCGGAAGCAGTTAGCTATGAATTAAAATAAGCAACGTGCCTCGTGTCTGCCATGCTCGTGATATCATTAGCCTGTTGATTTAAACGGGTGGTGAGTCGTTGTTGCGCATGCGCGTTAACTGAGGGCGTGAGAGAGAATCTTACCAGGGAATCTTTGTCGTCTGTAGCAGGTACCGGACCTGGCATCACATCTATAACTTATCTTAATTTTCTTTTCTTTTTTTTTTTTGAAAGGAAAGTGAAGTAATGAGAAGGATAAAGATGGAGATAAAACATAGTTTAGAGAGAGAGGGAGAGAGAGAGAAAAGCGGGGCTCTGTGGTAATCCAACTTTGCATTCATTCAGTGGGAGTAACATCCCTGCAATCCCAATGGCAGAGCACTGGAAATGTAAAACTAAGTACATTACCGAATGTAATTTTCACTTCAAAGAAAGGATCACTTTCTATTTTATGCAACTCATGACTAAAGTAAGATGTAGTAAACTAGTTAGCGGATTTTAACTGTGAATGCAGGGATAGTACCTTTAACACCTGGGGAAACCACACATGAAAATGGCGGCGGTAGAAAGCTAGTCTGAAGTTTACCTAGGTTAAAAATTCCTTTTTTTTTTCTCCCTCAACACTTAAAGAACGACCAAAAGATCCCCCGAGCTCTACCGGTAGGTCAAGATCGACGGGTTGCCGACTCCTGTGCTGCGGTACTTAAGGCTCTCTCCCCCCCCCCCCCCCCCCCCCCCCCCCCCAACTAGGCAATTCGTAAGAGTCGACTAAGTTGAGGTGTTGTGCATGGGGCTGGGAATCCTACAGTATAAAACAGATTACTACGGAAACTACCACTGCACGAGCACATACATGCTTTGGTTCATGGTTCCTGCTTGAGGGCTATTGTATTCGTGGTGGCCCTTTGCTCCATTTGGAGCGAAACGGGGCACCAAGGAAAAAGGATGTCCTTTTATTGTGCTGTCATTATATCATTTGTAGTCTAGCCGTGCCGGACTATCAGGTGTATTCGTGTTTTTTTTTTTTTTTTTTACTTTGTTCTCACTTTCTCTCTTTTCTGTTTTTATTAGTTTGTCCCTGAAGAAGGACTTGTGGCCGTAACGTACGCCCCCCCCCCCCCTTCCTTGTCTTTTGTCCTAGTAAGGCGTATTATCTTGTTATTTTCTCCCCCCACTGTCATTATCTTAGAGCAGAGGTCGGCAACCCAGGAGCTATGGGGGGTCTACTTTATTAACATTGAGCTCTCTAGACTATATATAGTTCATGAATCTTAGTAGTCTTAGTAATCTTAGTAGTCTTAGTAGCTCAAGACTTTTCATTGGGAATGCTGAAAAAGTACGATTGATCCCTGGGACACTGCAATTTTAAATGCCGGCGGCAGTGATCTAGTCCGAAATTTACCTAGTTTACAAAAAGTCTCTCCTTCCTTTCTTCTCTCCGCCCCCCCCCCCACCCCCCCCCCCCACATATGACGTCACGCAATGTTTTTCTATTTTAAAACTCGCCCTCCACCCCTCCACCTTTGTCAGTACTTCTTCTTGGATCCTTAGCTTCTGACTGACACAGCAGTCAGTGGCCATTGTCGTGAATTATTCTAATCCCCATATATAAATTAAAACGTAAATGCAAAGCCTAACAAATAAATTTAATAAAAGGAAAGAAGAATGGTAAAGAACCGTGCTGTCACAATGACTGTACTCGAAATTCCCCTTGTTTTCTACTTCGTCGGCAAATTGTAACGCTTTCACGTTGATAGTAAAAGCCTACTGTGTCGCTGCACGCTTTCTTCAATGAAACGTGTACTGTATTTCTTGGAAAAACCTTGAGATACGCAAGCTGATCAATGACCTAGATTTAATATTTCATTCATTCCATACACGGCGTAACTAAAAGACAGATAAAGCAGGAGAGAGAGAGGGGCGAATGAAGGCAGGACACATGCAACACTACACGCGTCGCGCGATTAATAGTAACGCAAATCCCACGTGTAAGGCCACTAGCAATAACTTTTTTTATATAGTCAGTGAAAAAGAAACACTACTACTACAAGAATCAGGTTTAAAAATATGAAAACTGTTTATTAGGAAATATGAAATTCTACTGATTTACATCTAAGCTCCTGACTTTAGTATGACATAACAGTGGAAAAGGCAGGACAGGTGGCGGTTCTAAACAACGAAAAGGAATAAAGAACAAATATACGACTATCTTTGGAAAACACATGTTTTGAACGCAGCCACTTAGCTCTTTTAAATTTGTATATTTGGGTTCCTTAGGGCTTGCTGACAAAGAATATGTAAAAACGTTACGCAAATAGTCTAGGAATTACCAAATTATAACCAAAATAAAATAGTGGGGGTGCCTGACAGCATGAAATCATTTCTGCTCATAAAATTTTTTTATAACGTGTTTGAAAAAACATTACGTTACAAAAATAGCCTACCATGTTAACTCCTATTTGATTGGAGCGCAACAAATATAAGACTAAACACGATTGGTCGGGCTGTAAATACTATCTTGTGTTGTCAGGGGAAACGTGAAAAGGAGTATTTTTTTTGAAAAGATGTGTAGACATGGTTTGATTGGGTAGAGCTGCGAATATACTCAATTCAGAGCGTCTGTTCATTGCCACATCTTGTAATAAACCTACTAAGAAGCAGTGCGTTGAGCACCAGTGTATATTTTTTATAAAATAAAGCCTGGGACATCGGCAGATCGGAGTTGTGCTATATTCATTGCCAGTCAACGAAACTGTTTATTATTTCCATAAATTGTGGTAAGCTTGAAATATTCAATATCTTTTAATGAAAATTGAATGTAAATTGATAATTTATGTCTGTATATATGTGTAGTTCAGTAGCGAACATGATGTAAAGCCTATGGTACTCCAGCCTGAACAGAACGTGTCGGAGGAAAGTAAAACTGCATGGAATGGCCAAACAGTACACTGACACCTAGATTATTGACTAGAAAGAAATAATGCTGGAATTGCAGAGGCGTAGTAACCATTAGGGAGGGAAATACTGGTATAAAGTATTTCAGATGAAGCTGACAGTTGGCCTAACGCTCTGAACTCAATGTTTGTGATGTATTGTGCTCAATGTAAAAATAGAGTGTAAATTAGTTCTGACGTAGAAGGTACAACCTTCTTGTTTCAGGGACCGTGGTCTTAAAGTTATTGAGCAGCACCTGGTCAGAGCTTTGTGTAGCGGGAGGTTATTTATTTATTTTTTTTTTTTTTTTTTGATAACCAGCGGCACTTGGGCTTTCAGCCCTTCGGCCCAATGACGTATCATTGCGAGGCTGGGGAACCTGAGGACTTTCCTTCCAACCCGGTCAGGAGCTTCGCTCCTTCCCATCCACAGAGGGTTTATCACAGGAGCCGTTCAGGCTATTCAGTCAAATTTCCGGCCGTAAACATTTCTTCAAACGCCGACGCCCGGGTTTGAACCATGAACACCTGGTCGCCAGTACAACGCCGAAGCCATTACACCAGCGCGGCTCCCGGGAGGTTATTTAAAAGTATATATTATGTAAGAGTATGCCAGTAAAGAGTTCTGACCTTACAAGTAATACCCCAGTCTTAGAAATAAGCACTGGTGTATTGTTATCATAAAAATAGTCAGACTGTAAAAACCCTGGATCAGTTGGTAAGAAGTAGTACCAGGATTTAAGGTGTCTCCTCCCTATGACTATCTTATGATTACTTATATTCTAGGGGATAAGTAAAAGGTACATTCACTGAACCCACAAAATGGAAAAAGTGAATAAATCCTCAGGTACAGTTAAAATAGTTTAATAATTACACTAATATTCTATTTACTAGTTGGAACAGAGTATACACATATATATATATAAAAATATTCACACAATTACTATTATTGTCTGTTTAGACTTCAAGATCTTAAATAATAAAGTTACTGAAATCACTGTTATTAGTCCTTTGAATTTAAGGATAACTGTCATCAGTTGACTGAGTTTCTGTATGGTTAATTATTGTTTTGAACTATTGGCTGTTTCACATGTATAGGTGGTCAGTGTCAAACAGGACACTTATCTTTCCAACTTGGTACTGCTGAAACTGTCCTTTGCTGATATCAGACTTGGTAGGCCCAACAGTAGGGATGCCAATGACCAGTTGAAGTTCACTCTTTGGGGTCCTGCACTTTTGTGGGATTGTCTCGGATGAACTGCACCGGCTTCTGATACTGGACAGTCTGGTTTGAGTTATTTCATGGAACCTGCAACATATCAGCCTTGGCTAGTATCTGGCTAGACTTGTAGCTGACTAGCACAGATGTCAGACCAGTCAGTCATCAGATGTCACCGTTATACAATCATAGTAAGCAAGGACATCATTTCAGTGATATAGCATTAATAACATTTCAATTAAGTGTAACTGACTAGCACATAAGTCAGACAAGTCAGTCATCAGGTGTCAAAGTTATACAGTCATAGCAAGTAACATCATTTCAATGATACAGAATTAATATTAACCTATCAGTAATAAACATCATCTGGTTTATTCCGCTCCTATACATCCCTTCATATGCTATAACTTGATCCTTCCAAATCATATCAAGTACAAATTCAAATACTGATGCTATCCTTAGCATCTACACAAAAGTAATACATAAATAAAGAAAGTGAGTGACCACGTGATCAGGTTGCTTTCTACTGAAACTGGCTATAGAACACTCCAGTTTACCAGCTGTAAATGGGTACAAAGTTGTGCGCTCGAACTAGGGAAGGCAAAGGCAGCGAGGAAGGGGACTAGTCACCTTAGCCTCGTAACTGGGATCTTCCATGATGAAGTTTCTAACACTTCATTTCCCTATGACAATCTCTGCCATGGGACTGCCTTTATCTTCGTAATCGATAAAGCAATATGATAAATATAACTTCATTAGGCCGTGGGGCTATTTGTGATTAATTTTTGTACAAGCAACAATCATCCACAATGTACATGTTAGATCATATTAAAAATACAATACATATTATCAATGACTATTTTACAGGCACATTTTGTGAATTCTATATGAACCTGAAATAACAAATATTATACACGGTAGTTATCATAATTTCGCTTACCCTCAGACTTCAGATACTGGACTTAAAATTGTTTCTGGCGATCCGCTCACAATTCATGGATAGTGGCGAAACTCTGTCTCCAGTCTGGCTCAAACCTCTTTCGTTGTGTATCTCTCTCAGTTTACCGATCCGCTACTTATACGCAAAGCGCGGACGTATCGGAGAGTACCGACGTCACAGCCTAAACCTAACCTGAAAAATCCTTCCCGAACAGTGATTTCGGCCGATCTGTGCGTCGACTGAAATTTTGCCTTTATCATTCTCGGCATATATAATATCCATATTGTTCCATCTTATCTAGTTTTATACAGCTGATAAAACTCTATCTTCCTATCCATGTAAATTCCCAAACTGTTATTTGTTGATTTTAATATTTAGAACAGAAGTGGGTTTACATGCTTTTAGCGTAACTGTGGGCAGCCGAAATACGCATATATCTCCGTAAATGAGAACTTCCTACCGTTCCATCTTATATGCAGTTATACACCATCCTTCCCTGTACTGAAATGTAAAATCCTTTTCATACGGATTCCCTTCGTTTTATTTTATCGTTGGCGATTTCCTCTGTCCGATACACATTTCGCTGATACGCCGCCATTTTGAAAGCGGTCACTCGATCGTAGATGGGTTTATAAATCTAACTGAACCCATTTGCAATGACTTGAAACCAATTTTGCGACACTTTGCTGAAGCCAGAGGCGGACAGCATACTCCTTGGTCCATATAGCAACCAGTGGGGTGGCTCCAGAACTCATTAAAGTAATCGAGCAGAGGAGGCTTTTACTGCAGTCATCACGAAAGATAAGAGAGTGTGGCCATGGAGCTCAACATTATGTACCCCATCTTAAAATGACATTATAAAATAAAATTAAGAGGGGAATTTAATTGTTTTAATACCAGGAACTGAGAACATCTCCAATACCAGTTCCAATAGAAACAAACTATGGAAGTCATGATGACAAATACCAACAGAGCTTGAACAAAACAAAACCAGTATTACCTCATATTACTACTACACAACTGACACACATAGGATACTATTAATAATATTTGTCACTACAAGAATCATATTAATAAATTCTGTACATATAACTTGTAATTAAAATTGATTGTGATTCCTGGTTCCCTTTGTATTTGAATCAGGACACATATACATTCATGACAGCACTGAATACATATTGTTATTTGAAAAGTTATCAGTGACTCCTTTAAGATATCCTCGTAGAGTGTTTTATGTATGTGAGTGTCACAGTGTTGTCAAGTGTGGTGGAATAAATTAAATTGTTTATCTGTCTGTTGTTGTTATGACTTACACTTCATCATACACATACCCTAGACATATAACGTAGTCATCACACTATTCCAGAATAATTCTGAGGTATACATATGTGGCAGCAAGTAAGGTTATCTATAATACACTACTCTTATTAGATATAGATACCTTCACAGCTGATCTCAGTCAGTACACTAAGTCCCCTATAAATATTTATAACATCCCACTTCACCACATATATTGGGGGCTCGTCCGGGATTTTGAATCTTTCCCTATTAAAAATATTGGGGGTAATTCACTTCAGGGAATATAAGAATTAAAAGGTATCCTTGGGTGAAAATAAATAAGGTTGAGCTCACAGTGCCTGTGTTGTCCTAAGTTAATTAGTCATAGATAAAATTGTTTAGTTACATATTTTAGACATTTATCTGTTAGACAATGGCCGACTTGGCAAAATTTCGATCTGCTGCTGTACAGACTGCGAAAGAGTTAGGAATGGACGGGCAAATTATGATTTCTTATGTCACTGCGGAATGTGTCAAATATATTGAACGGGAAGAAAGAAGATTAGAAAAAGAGGCCGAAAGAAAGTTAGAGGCTGAGACTAAGAGGTTGCAGATTGAGGCTGAGGCTAAGAGGTTGCAGATTGAGGCTGACAAAGAGGCTAAAGCATTGGAGGCAGAAAGAGAAGACAAAAGATTAGCTGCAGAAAGGGAAGACAAGAGATTAGCTGCAGAAAGGGAAGCAGAAGATAAAAGATTACAAAGGGAACATGAGTTACGACTAAGGGAGTTGGAGTTTCAAGGCCATGCTCCTGAAAATGGTGCCAGTCCCTTTGCCTCTGATGCTACGGTTACTCAGGGAGCCTCAACCTCAGCTATGAACTTTCATTTAGATCATTTTGTTGAGAAAGACGATGATATTGAGAGCTATATAAATAGATACGAATTATTAGCTACCACATATGGGTTAGAGAGAGAAAGGTGGAGCTTAAAGTTATCTCAGGGACTTCGTGGGGCAGCTTATGAAGTTTTTGCAAAAATGAGCAGAAGTGATCAGGAAAATTATGACATGCTAAAGCAGGCTCTTTTGTTAAGATATGAAAAGAACGCAGAATTTTATAGGAAAAAATTTAGGAATGCTAAACTACTGTCAGGTGAAACCTATCACCAGTTCTCTGCACGAATAGAGACATACTTGGAGAAATGGACTTCTCTGGGGAAAACCCAAGATCTTAAGGAAATGGTCCTTATAGAGCAATTAAGAGAGTCCATGGCTCCAGACCTGAGAAAGTTTCTCATGGAACAAGGTGCAGAGAGGCTGGGTGAGTTGCTAAATGTTGCTGAAAGGTATCAAGCAGCTCAAGCAGAGGTAACAGGTAATAAAAAGAAACAAGTGGATAACTTTAGGGCACCACAGAACTTTAATAAATTTGATCCTAGGGATCAAAACAAAGGTAAGCACCAGTTTGATAGGCCACGGTATGAAAATAAAAATAAAACCCCACAATTCGATGAAAGGAAATATGATGAAAGAAAATCTTTCAACCAAGGAAAAAGGTGGTGTAAAAATTGTAAGATGAACAATCATGACACTGACTATTGCAGAAGGAAACCTGTGTATATGGCCACCCTTCGGGTCAGGTCGACCTCAAGACAGGAGGAGGATATTATGTTAGATACCACTCCAGAAGAGATGAGGAAGGCACAGGCTGGGGATAAAACACTCAAGCCTTGTTTCAGAAAATTGTCAACTTGTCATACAACTCCAGGCAAGGGAGATTTTTACATGAAAAACAAGTTGATGTATAGGAAGACTGGAGCTAGATCCAAAGGTCAGGGACAGCTGGTACTTCCTAAAAGATATAGGGCAGACTTAATAAGGAGCCTACATGTGAAACCAGATGGGGACCATGAGAAGATAGGTACCATCATTCAAAAGGTGGCTCACAATTACTATTGGCCCAAAGCAAGATGGGACATTGAGAATTTTGTAGAAAGGTGTAGCATAGCACATGAGGGAACACCCACAAGTGGGAACATTGATCAGGACCTGGACACGCCACGGGGCAAAATTAGGCCTGATAATAAAAAGAAAAATAGATTTGATAAAGTGGACCAAATGGAATGGGAAGCCCCTTTTCACGGACAAGCTTCACTTAACTGTTTTACAATGGCCACTATGCGGAGAGTGCAAAAAGATGTCTTACCCCAGGATAAGCCGAAAATCCCTCAATCGGACTTAAACAAACTGGAGGAAGAGGATGTAAAGAGGAAATCTCTCATCAAGAATTTTAAGTGGGGAGAAAGCCCCAAAAGAAAAATTGGTAGCGGTCGTTTTATGCATGATAATTCTGGGAAGAAAAATCATCACTATAGAGCTTCGAGTGGAAGAGACCATACCGGTGCATGGACAAATAGGTCCACAAAATTAAAGGTCCATATGTAGCTTTGTTAAGAACGTGGACTGATGAAAAGGCAGAGGAAAACATTACATCTTCATACCAATATGTGAATGAGCTGACCACTCGTTTAAAAACTGGCTGGAAACTTGCCAATGAAAATTTGAAACAAGCCAGGAAGAAACATGCTGCCTATTATAACAGGAAGGCGAAAGACAGAGATTTGGCGGTGGGAGAGAAGGTACTGCTTCTTCTCCCCGGGAGTCAGAATAAGTTACAGATTGGATGGCAAGGTCCATATACAGTTTTAGAGAAGGTGTCTAGAACAAATTATAAGATAGATAAGAAGGGGAAAGAAAAAATCTATCATGTGAATCTCCTGAAGAAATATTTGGAAAGAGAACATCAGGAAGAGACACACTTGTTGACCTTGTCCATCGCCATGGAGATGAAAAAGGAACCACTTTCATCATTTGAATATCCATTACACCCCTGTGAGACAGCAGCACAGGTGAAAATCAGTACACATTTAACGAAAACTCAGAAAGAGAGAGTGCAACAGGTTCTAAATAATCATGCAGAGGTGTTAACAGACCGACCAGGGCATACAAACCCATTGGAATATGATATGAAACTGATAGACCCCACACCTGTCTGTATGAAACCATATTCGATTCCGTTTGCTAAGGAGAAAGCTTTGAAGGAAGAGATAGACTATCTGTTGAAGGAAGGAATTATTTCACACAGTGAATCTTCGTATAGTTCCGGTGTTGTGCTCTTAAGGAAGCCCTCTGGAGAACATAGACTCTGTATAGATTACAGGAGACTGAATGCTATTACAGAAGGACAGGTGGATCCATTGCCGGATACAAATCAGCTGTTTGCCAGACTAAATAAAGCTAAATATTTCTCAAAAGTGGATCTGAGTAAAGGATACTATCAGATTCCAGTAAAGCCTGAGGTTAGACCATACCTAGCTTTTAGTACCTCAGAAGGACACTATGAGTTTAATAGATTGCCATTTGGATTGAAGAATGCGCCTAGTGTCTTCTCTAGAATGATGAGAAAATTATTGGACCCTCTGAATAATCCATGTATAACAAATTTCATGGATGATATCCTTATAGCAACAGAAACATTTGAGGAACACATTGACTCTCTGAACATGCTGTTTGATCGACTTAGGGAGGCAAATTTAACAGCCCGACCAACCAAATGTTGGGTTGGATGTAAAGAATTGGAATTTTTGGGACACACAGTTTATCAGGGAAACATGACCCCTGACCCAAAGAATTTAGAGAAACTACAGAAAGCCCCGAGACCACAAACCAAGAAGGACGTGAGATCCTTTGTCTCATTATGTGGTTTCTACCAGAAGTATATCAAAAACTTTAATTCCATATGTGCACCGTTAACTGATTTGACACGTAAAGGACATCCAGATCGCATTACATGGACACCACAATGTGAAATGGCTTACCAGGAATTGAAGGAAAAGCTCACAAGCAAACCTATTTTGAAATTACCTGACTTAAGTCAAGAATTCATTGTAAGAACGGATGCCAGTAATATTGGGTTAGGTGCAACTCTACTACAGAAATCAGATGCATTGGATGGGGAATTAAGCCCAGTGGCATATGCTAGCAGAAAGTTGAATAAAGCTGAAATCAACTACTCAACTAGCGAAAAAGAATGTCTTGCAGTAATATGGGCAATAAAGAAATTCAATATTTATCTGTATGGGAAGGCATTTAAGTTGCAAACGGATCACAAACCTTTATCGTTTCTGGCCCAGGCTAGGCATGAGAACTCTAGGTTACTCCGATGGTCCTTACTTTTGGCTCCATATAATTTTAGCATTGAGTATATATCTGGAAAAACAAATTTGGGAGCGGATTTTTTTAAGCCGCCATCCGTGTGATGAGAATCACCGTAAACCCCAGAAATAATAATAAATTTCTCTATGTGTATATAGAATAAAGGACTGACATATAATGTCTGTTTTAAGAGGGGAGATGTCGTGAATTATTCTAATCCCCATATATAAATTAAAACGTAAATGCAAAGCCTAACAAATAAATTTAATAAAAGGAAAGAAGAATGGTAAAGAACCGTGCTGTCACAATGACTGTACTCGAAATTCCCCTTGTTTTCTACTTCGTCGGCAAATTGTAACGCTTTTACGTTGATAGTAAAAGCCTACTGTGTCGCTGCACGCTTTCTTCAATGAAACGTGTACTGTATTTCTTGGAAAAACCTTGAGATACGCAAGCTGATCAATGACCTAGATTTAATATTTCATTCATTCCATACACGGCGTAACTAAAAGACAGATAAAGCAGGAGAGAGAGAGGGGCGAATGAAGGCAGGACACATGCAACACTACACGCGTCGCGCGATTAATAGTAACGCAAATCCCACGTGTAATAAGGTGACCAGACGTCCCGGTTTTTCCGGGACAGTCCCGGTTTTCGACCATTTTTGATAATTTGTCCCGACTTTTTATCGATGCAATCCGGGACGCCAATTTGTCCCGGTTTTGGACGAATTTGCCAATTCGGCATAAATCTCACAGATTAAAAAAAAAAATATTCCGTTGCTGACTTGAGGGAATTTTTAATTATTAGTGAACTGGCGCCGAAACAGCACAAGAGGTTGTCAGGACCGCGAATTAGTTTTGTAGTTCCAATGTGATATTCGCAGTTATTTGAAATTTTAGGTAGTGGTAAAGTACCAAGATTTTGCGTACGGTATATGTTTATTTAATTTAAACGGTGAACTATTTGTGCATATTTTGTTATTGTTGTAAGAAAATGGCACCAAAGCGTAAATGCAGTTTCAATGAAGATTTACAAAAGGAATATCCGTTTATTAAAAAGAGTACATCAAACTTCAAGGTACGATGCAATATATGTGCCTCCAGGTTTTCGATAAGCCATAGTGGACGTGGTGATATTAAGAACCACATAAGCAGTGAGAAACATAAGAGAGCCGTCGTTACAGCTGCATCAAGCTCGTCGTTAACCACTTTCTTCAGAGCTGATAAAATTGGTGACCAAGAAGAGCAATTAGCTGCTATAGAAGGCGCCTTTGCATACCATACAGTGCTACACAATCATACTTTCAGGTCTATGTATTGCACATCAAAATTACTTCAGGTTACTTTAGAGCCAAAATTTGCATGTGCACGTACGAAAACAGAAGCCATTATTCGAAATGTCTTGGCACCCCATATTCTAAATGAGTTAAGGTGTGACCTAGAAAAGTCTATATTTATTTCTGTACTGACAGATGCATCCAACCACAAAGAATTCAAGATTTTTCCTTTGCTTGTCAGATATTTTGATCACAGTAATGGAGTGAAAATTAAAATATTAGAGTTAAAGTCATTGCCAAGTAAAACATCTGATATTGTAAGTAGTTTTCTTAATGAATGCATAACTGAAAATGGTTTAGACAGGAAAGTAGTTGGATTATGCGTAGACAACACAAATTCCAATGTTTGAGGCGCTGAAAGGAAAGGACAGAACAATGTTTTAAAAAAACTGCAAGAAAACCGTGGACATGGTCTTATAGAAGTTGGGTGTGCAGGTCATATTTTCCACAACACTGTTCGAAAAGCTGCAGATGTACTGCCTGTTGATGTCGAGCTGATTATATCTAAAATTTATCTACTCTTCAAATCATACACAGTACGAACTGAAAGACTCAAGGAGTTTTGCTAGTTTGTGGAAACAGACTTCCAGATAATCTTAGGTTATGCTCAGACTAGGTGGCTTGCTCTGCTGCCTGCTGTTGAAAGGGTTCTTCAGATGTTCCTGCCTCTAAAATCATATTTTCAATCTCAAGACAGATGCCCAGTTTTTATACAGACATTCTTTGAAAATCCTCTATCTGAGGCATGGCTTGTTTTTGTTCACAGTCAGGCCTCTCCATTCCACGAAGCAGTGCAAAAAATAGAGGGACAGACGGTCACTGTGTTTGAAGTCATTGACAGCATCAACGGGTTGAAAACTATTTTGAAGTCCAAACTGGAAGACTGCTTCTTGCCATCAAGAGTTAAGCTAATCCTTGAAAAGCTGGAAATGGAAGGTGTAGCGAAATCTGTGAAAACAATCGCTAAATTCAGTAAGATTTTACGCCTATGAGAATAAATAAACCCGCCCGCGGTTGTTTGCCTATCTGCTTCCCCAACGCCAGTAGAGCGCTGTATTTTATAACGTAGTAACGCGTAGAAAATGACCCTGCAGTTAAATATTACACGCTTTTCTAGTTTTGCCCTTGAGACTAACAATTAACGATCTGCCAGAACTGTGACACCAAACCGCCGTCTGAATTAACGTAATATTTTAACTTTAACGCTCCTAATTGTAGCAATCCGGATAATTTCCCGATCTGCGGCACGAAACTGCGGCAAGTTTTAACGCAAAGATTAACGCCGCCGTACTAACCCCTCTTTGCTCAACACGCAGGTCTCGTACTATATCCACACTGTTGGACATGCCATAATATATATACACCAACAGTGTATTTCAGGCTACAAAAATTAACTATAAGGTAACGTAAAGAAAACGCGTGGTAGAATTTTTGTGACGTACTACAAAAGGCGCTGCTTCGTCTGAATGAGAACGGCAGTTAAGAAAAAGAAAAAAATTACGATGTAACGTGGAAATTTTAAAAAATATATATATAGTGAGAGAGAGGGGGAATGGAGGTCGTGTCACTAGTTCGTTGTTTACAGAAATTTGAATTTGAACCAAAAGCAAAGCATATAAAGTTAGATAGTAGGAAAACGATAATAGTAAATATAATGAATAAACGTATAATAATGTAACCATTGTGTGACAGCCAGCAACGGGATCACAAATTACTTGTCAGAATTATAAACTAGTAGTAAATAAAGGAGATATTGACAAAAGACAGATGGACGAACAGACTACTTCTTTCTCAGCTTGACAGATACTGGGGAAGGGTAGGGTAGTCCAAGATTTGAAAATTTGAGTTCAGTTTAAAAATAAGACGCTAGAATGCCAAACAGGTCCTGATTGGCTGGAGTCAAATATACTATGAGGGTGATAAAAATCATTTGGGAAAGGCGTTCGTCGCCACTTTAGAAAATTGTTTCTACAATAAAGTTGTGTTAAAAGCAAGATCATAGTACGTTCTTGGATTTGCTGATCTGCACCAGCAAGCGATCTGGATTTGACCATATATATCGCAATTAACCTTATTAGTAGGAAATTTTCATTTGATGCGGTAAGAAATAAAACCTTTGTATCATTATTAGGATGTATGTATTATTGAATATGTATGAAAAGTATGTGGGGAAAAGATTATCTAGAGTGAAGCCAACATCAAACTTTGTGTTGTTTCACAGAGTTGTTAAGAAATATAGTAACAGGTTGTAGAAAAGCCCGACAGGTTTTCTGACACTTTGGGAGAAAATACAATTGTTTTACAGTATTGTGACATAAGACCAGGAAAACCACTGGCCGTCTTCTTCAGCAAGTCACCGTCTTTGTACATGACCTGATATTATTAACTTAAAATGTTTCCTTTGTCAAGGAAAGTGTCAAACTGTAGTTTGAAGTTTATTTGACCATGAATGGGGTAACAAACCAATTGAGAACGTTAACTAATTGTGTAGTTACCATGCTGAATCTGAATGAATTGAAAATGTTTAGTTAGGGAAAGAGAGAGTATATCAGAGGGTGATGTAGGCCGCATTTATATTGTTCCAGGGTTTCATCAAGGACTCGAAGTGAGCCCAGGTAAACTGAGATCTGTATATTTCTGCATCTAAAGAAGTGAGGCAGTATCAACTGTGTGCCTCCTTGTTATTTCAAGAGCAGAAGCCTGACTTGTTATTGGAAACTGGTGGAGTGATTATACTGCATCCTGCACATCAGAAGCCACAAAGTTAAGCCAGTGTCTGCAGGCATTTGATAGATCAAACCAAAAATTACTCTCATTTCCCAAGTGTTTAATAAATTATTCAGATTGTGATGAACTCATACGTTCTTCCTAACAGTACCCATTCATAGGATCAAGAGTAATTGACAATGTTCCCGATTGACACAGTTACTTAAATTTGTGAATATTAAGATACTCAGTTCGAAATTGAATCAAATTTTATGTAAATATATTGCATTATCATTTGAGTTTCAATATTCCAGTATACACAAAATTGTGATACTGGAACAATAAATTGTACAAAAAAATTTCTCAATTTAAACTTAACTCTGGGTGTTGTTAAATACTTTTCATAGAGTTCTTAGTTGTATTTGTTGTCATATTATTACAACACACCTTACATTACCCTAGACATTAGACGTAGCTATCAGACATACTAGTCAAGAATAAGTCTGAATGAGTTCATAAGGTGGTAGCAGAAAGGTCCCCTAAAACTCACCCTAATAATTGTAATACTCAGGGGCCTTCACAGCTGACCTCATTCAGTACAATATAAATATATAACAACAACAAGTCATAACATCTAAATCCACCACAGAAGGACTTCCAAAGGAGAATGTGAAAAAGTTTCATGCTAGCGTTTCTTCGTTCTATGAAACAGCTTTCAATTATTTGAATAAATGGGCTGCAAAAAATTTTCAAGACCTAGAATCCTACAGCTGGGTAACGCTGAACAGAATACCAATTTGGGCAGATATTGAGATATCATCATCACTAGTGATTCAAACATTACCTTCAGCCCACTTTACAGAAACTGAAATTTATGACGAATATGTCTATATGAAGCAGTTTGTTACTTCTCAGAAAATTAGTGAATGGAGTGCCAAAAAAAACATTGCCACCACAACGTTAGATTGAAATGGTTTCCCACTTCAAAAACAATAATGTGGCATTTTCAAATATTTTGAAGTTTGCAGAGTTTTTTTCTGTCTACCTGGAACAAATGCTGCCACGAAAGAGTGTTTTCTTTGATGAACCGCTTATGGGCAAGAGATAAAACACAGCTAGGTGTTGAAACTTTGAAAGCTATGTTGACAACCGAAGTGAACTATGAGGAAATATGTGTCGAGTTTTTTAAGATGCTGCTTGCAAAGAAGGACCTACTGATAAAAATCCACTTATCTGAAAAGTACAGTAACTCAGCTTCACCTTAAGTAAGGATTATTGATGTTTTTCTCTCTTATTAGTTTAAGTAGTTAAACTTATACAGTAAAATTTATGTTATTCAGTGTTATTCAAATGTATATATAAAATGTATATTATTTTAAATTGACATCAACTTGATTTTTCCGGGACATGTCCCGACTTTTGACCTTTTCTTTAGCCTTTTGTCCCGATTTTTTGCATTGAAATAGGTCAAATCTACTATTTTGTCCCGGATTAGGGTTTTGAAAATATTTTGAACGCAGCCACTTAGCTCTTTTAAATTTGTATATTTGGGTTCCTTAGGGCTTGCTGACAAAGAATATGTAAAACGTTACGCAAATAGTCTAGGAATTACCAAATTATAACCAAAATAAAATAGTGGGGGTGCCTGACAGCATGAAATCATTTCTGCTCATAAAATTTTTTTATAACGTGTTTGAAAAAACATTACGTTACAAAAATAGCCTACCATGTTAACTCCTATTTGATTGGAGCGCAACAAATATAAGACTAAACACGATTGGTCGGGCTATAAATACTATCTTGTGTTGTCAGGGGAAACGTGAAAAGGAGTATTTTTTTTTTGAAAAGATGTGTAGACATGGTTTGATTGGGTAGAGCTGCGAATATACTCAATTCAGAGCGTCTGTTCATTGCCACATCTTGTAATAAACCTACTAAGAAGCAGTGCGTTGAGCACCAGTGTATATTTTTTATAAAATAAAGCCTGGGACATCGGCAGATCGGAGTTGTGCTATATTCATTGCCAGTCAACGAAACTGTTTATTATTTCCATAAATTGTGGTAAGCTTGAAATATTCAATATCTTTTAATGAAAATTGAATGTAAATTGATAATTTATGTCTGTATATATGTGTAGTTCAGTAGCGAACATGATGTAAAGCCTATGGTACTCCAGCCTGAACAGAAGGTGTCGGAGGAAAGTAAAACTGCATGGAATGGCCAAACAGTACACTGACACCTAGATTATTGACTAGAAAGAAATAATGCTGGAATTGCAGAGGCGTAGTAACCATTAGGGAGGTGGTATAAAGTATTTCAGATGAAGCTGACAGTTGGCCTAACGCTCTGAACTCAATGTTTGTGATGTATTGTGCTCAATGTAGAAATAGAGTGTAAATTAGTTCTGACGTAGAAGGTACAACCTTCTTGTTTCAGGGACCGTGGTCTTAATGTTATTGAGCAGCACCTGGTCAGAGCTTTGCTGAAGCCAGAGGCGGACAGCATACTCCTTGGCCCATATAGCAACCAGTGGGGTGGCTCCAGAACTCATTAAAGTAATCGAGCAGAGGAGGCTTTTACTGCAGTCATCACGAAAGATAAGAGAGTGTGGCCATGGAGCTCAGCATTATGTACCCCATCTTAAAATGACATTATAAAATAAAATTAAGAGGGGAATTTAATTGTTTTAATACCAGGAACTGAGAACATCTCCAATACCAGTTCCAATAGAAACAAACTATGGAAGTCATGATGACAAATACCAACAGAGCTTGAACAAAACAAAACCAGTATTACCTCATATTACTACTACACAACTGACACACATAGGATACTATTAATAATATTTGTCACTACAAGAATCATATTAATAAATTCTGTACATATAACTTGTAATTAAAATTGATTGTGATTCCTGGTTCCCTTTGTATTTGAATCAGGACACATATACATTCATGACAGCACTGAATACATATTGTTATTTGAAAAGTTATCAGTGACTCCTTTAAGATATCCTCGTAGAGTGTTTTATGTATGTGAGTGTCACAGTGTTGTCAAGTGTGGTGGAATAAATTAAATTGTTTATCTGTCTGTTGTTGTTATGACTTACACTTCATCATACACATACCCTAGACATATAACGTAGTCATCACACTATTCCAGAATAATTCTGACTGAGGTATACATATGTGGCAGCAAGTAAGGTTATCTATAATACACTACTCTTATTAGATATAGATACCTTCACAGCTGATCTCAGTCAGTACACTAAGTCCCCTATAAATATTTATAACATCCCACTTCACCACAGCCATCACGCCTAGTGGCGTCTTGTAGGGCAGCAACAAACGGTCCCCATTTTGCTCGGTCGGTGGCCCATCCTTCGTGCCATGCCCCAACTCTGGTTCATGTTTTGCATCTCAGCCTCCACTGTTCTCCACCAGGTTGTCTTTGGACAAACTTCGTCACAAAAACCCAGACACCCCTTAATGTGACGTCACAAAACTCTCACGCAGACCCCCCCCCCACCCCAACCCTCAATTTTAAGAGAAATAGTTTTTAATTAATCCGGTTTTTACAAATATCTTTCCTTTAATGAGTCGCCTCCGAACGTGCTTTAAACCGGCTAAATGTTTGCACATTCTCCCCCCACCCTCACGCAAAACAAAACAAAAAAGTAAATTTTAAAAATGTAGCCGTCACGTCAGCCCTAATAATTTCAACCTGTCAAAACTACTGTGTCTTTGATGTCCTCGGACTGTTGTCGGGATAGTGTTTACTTAATATTGTTTTATTTATTTTTAAAAATCTATTTTTAATTTATAGTGCAGTTTCTTTAAACTGCATTTTGTTAGAGTTGTGTATTACATTATATATATATATATATATATATATATATATATATATATATATATATATATATATATATATATATATATATATATATATATATATATATATATATATATATATACAGTAGAACTCCATTTATCCGAACCCCATGGGACCGAGCATCGTTCGGATAATCAAATGTTCGGATAATTGGATTACATAATGTATCGAGTACCTGTACACATATTTCTAAAAATAATTAACCATCACAAGGAAAATACACTATAAAACATATTTACTTGTACTGTAAAAATAATACCCACACTGTGTTAGATCACTGTATCACTAAAATCTTTTATTACACTGCAGTGCATGTACTACTTGTATTAATTATTTTTGTTAAGAAAGAGAAATGTTTTCAAAATAACATTACAAACGATTCAAAACCAGGCGCAACTTACGTATATATGTACTTGCACAGATGTAGCCCACTATTTAAAATAATGAGGAATCCTCTTTTGCACCAAACTGGATAGTCTCCTTTTGGCTGCTAAGTCCCGCATTCTCTTCAACAGCAGAAGCTGTGTAGGACAGCTGTCATCTTCTTGCTCGTACCAAGCCATCGCTGTTTCTAGTGCTATAAAGGCCTCTTCAGGACTTGGTCGACGTTTTGGTTTTTTCTTCATAATCTACAAGTACATCATGTACTTCTGAGGAGTCTTCATCATCGGTCACTACATGTATTTGGTTTTCTTCTTGCACAAAAGACAAAATTTCTTCGTCATTCAAAAACTGAAAACCAGAATCATTATCATCTTCTAGCCACATGTGTGCATCATCTTTGTCACAGTCCGAAAATCCGGGCATTGCTTGAAACAGTTCCACAACTTCATTTATACAATCATCATTTGTGTCCACTGCAGTAGTTTCATTTCCTCCTTTTTTCCCAAGCAATCTACTCCAAGCCTTGTTGAGATTATCTTGTGACAGGGTGGTCCAAGCATCAGCTAACATATAGCAGCAGTCTTTGAGATTAAGCTTTTTGGAAAACGCCACCACACTTTCTTCATCTTCAGCCAACAATAAACGACGCATGACTTCCTTCTTGTACATCTTTTAAAGCTTTGCTATAACACCCTGATCCATTGGTTGAATCAGTGCTGTTACATTGGGAGGCAGAAAAATTACTTTAAAATTTGCATCAACTGCATTCAATGTATCCGTCTCTGGATGAGATGGTGCATTGTCCAGTAGAAGAATTACTTTTCCAGTTTTCTTTTCTTGTTCTCTCAACCTCTTCACATTTGGGATGAAATGATTTGTATACCAATCAAGAAATATTTCACTATTCATCCAAGCACTCTTCTGTGCTTTGTAACACAATGGGAGACATGTCACATTCTTTAAACAACGTGGTTTTTTTGGCTTTGCCGATCATTAGCACCGGTAAACGATGACTTCCACTGGCATTCGCGGCTACCAAAATTGTAACTCTCTCTTTGCACTTTTTAAACCCAGGGGCAGCTGCTTCGCGCTGAGATGCAAGTGATTTTTGAAGCAATGATTTCCAGTATAAGCCAGTCTCATCGGCATTATACACATCATCGAGTGAATAACCTTCTTCTTCCAAAAAAGCCAAGACTGTTTCTTTAAAATTTTTAGCGGCAGTTGCATCGCTAGATAAAGATTCCCCTTGAATCTCCAATTCTCGTATGCCATGACGAGATTTAAAGTTTCTTAACCATCCCTGGCTAGCCTTAAAGTCAGGAGGACCGTCAAGTTGATTGTTGAACTGAAGTGCCTTTTCACACAACAGAGAACCAGAGATAGGTTCCCCTTAGCTTCTTCTTTGCACAAACCATATATACAAAGCCTCTTCCAATTTCACATCTTTCGCATTTCTCATGGTTTTACGTTTCTTCGACCCATTTTCACTATCAAATTTCGATGCAAAACTCATAATTTTATCCTTGTTACTTTTGATGTCAGAGACGGTAGCTTTCCCAAAATTGAAAATCCTCGCAAGTGAAGACACAGTTTCACCTTGTCCTAGTCTCTTGATAATTTCTGTTTTCGTTTCAATTGACAAAACATTGCGGTTCCTTTTATATGCTTTAGGCCTACTGGAAGATGCCATATCGCACAGAGAAATACTTGTACACCAAAATTATTCTGCTGTAGTAGCAGACACAATTATTTTAAGTTGAACTGTCTGTTTAGCCAGTGTTCTACCTAGAACGCACACGTACACTGGATTGGTAAACCATATATTAACTGACTTTATGATCTAACTGACTTCCTTTACGTAAGCGACCGACCATTAGCCCATCCCATTCTCTACAAATTGTTCGCATACATTTGAAGTTTGCCGCATCAAAAGATTCAGAATTTTAGTCTAACGTGACTGTGGCATCTGATTTTTTTTTTTTTTTTCTGGAAAAAGTGTTCGGATAATTGGATGTTCGGATAATTGGGGTTCGGATAAATGGAGTTCTACTGTATATATATATATATATATATATATATATATATATATATATATATATATATATATATATATATATATATATATATATATATATATATATATATATATATATATATATATATATATCGAAAGTTTTGCACTTTAGTATATATACACGAGGAAACAGGATCAGTTAAAAATACGAGTCCACGAAGTGGATTGCCTTCATGTTTGAGAAGTCATGCTGATGAGAAATGGATGGGGCATGATTTCATACCCGCACTGCTGGGCAAGGACGATGGAGCCATGAGCTGCATGAGCCGGCGCATTGTCCTGAAGCAGACGAACGCCTCTGGACAGCATCCCGCGTCTTTTGCGCTTCATTTCTTCTCGTAACTTCTGGAGAAGGCTTTGGTAGTACGTGGAGTTGATAGTACGGCCACGAGGAAGGTAGTCGGTGAGTATTACCCCGCGGCAGTCCCAAAAGACGGTGAGCATGACCTTTCCCGCAGAGAGTACCGTCTTTGCCTTCTTTGGTGGTGGGAACAGGAATGTTTCCATTGTTTGCTCTGGTTTTAAGTCTCGGGGTCATAGAAATGCACCCAACATTCGTCCACAGTAACCAGTCTACGAAAAAAATCATCTTCGTCAACATTGCAAATGTCCAACATCTGTGTGGATGTTTCGGCTCGTTGCTCCTTTTGTCCATGACACCGCTTCATACACAACTGAACCAGTTTCCCGCCAATTTCTCTTTCACACGGCACCCCGCGCGCGCCATGTACGCGCGGGAAATGTAAACCAATAGTGTGTTTTTACAATGATACACAGCAATCCCGCCTGTCTTAACGCTTTCTTAGTAAAGTGCAAAACTTTTTGACCGCCCCTCGTGTATATACAAATATGTATGTATAATCAATTAAAACCCATAAAATACCATAGTTATCCGATATTTCAGCTGCGGTTATAATAATAGTAAAAGTTGTCTACCATCGCGGATTAAAAAAAAAAGGAGACTATGAGAACCAGTTACAGAATGTTCTTATTTTTTCAGACATTATTTATGAAAATAGCTATTCTCATTCGTAATTTTTATGTGACGTTACATTTCTTTAAACCCCTTCCCCGTATCATCACACTTCGTCACAAAATGTTTGAACCTTCTTCTTCTTCCCCCCCCCCCCCCTCCCCCCACCCCCAACCCAAACCCCTCACTGCGTGACGTCATATGTAGACGACCCTTTAATCGCAGTGAAGCTCTGGTTCTCAACCGTGGGTACGCGTCCCATTGGGGGGGGGGGGGGGGGGGGGGGGGGGGAAGGGAACCTTGAGAGGAAATATGGTGGACCGCAATGGGTAAAATAGTTGTTAGATAATTGCAAAAGCATTTAGATATCTAAATGATATATGCCTATTAGCGATATTCATATTTATGTTGTAATGAAGAGAGAGGCGGACAGCTTCAGGGGATATTTGCTGTCAGTTATTAGCTTTGAAACCTAATTTAGTTGCTGTCAGTTATTAGCTTTGAAACCTAATTTAGCGGAATCGCTGAAAAACTGTCACAGCAGGTTTTCCATGAGATCCACAGCCATTTTTTATTTTTTTATATTTTCAATCTCAATAATAAAATGGTAAAGGTAGTCTTATAGCAGATACTGTGTAGGGAAGTGAAGTGTTAAAGATTTCATTATATGAGATCCAGCATAGAGAATTGGGGTTCCCAGTTTCTTTCCTTGTTGCCTAGTCCTTCTCTAACTCAAGAGAAAAATCAAGTACCCATTTGCATCTGGGTAGACTGAGGCGTGTCGATACCGTGAATCGAACTCTGCACCTTTGTCGCGAGAGACCAGCGCTCTAACGACTCTGTCAGTTGGACGCTACTACTACTTACTTACTTAGTCGTTCCCCTTCTACCGTGAGGTGTAGAGGTTTGGAAGAGAGAGCGCCAGACCATTCTATCAGCTGTCTTCTTCCTGGCCTGGTTCCATTCTAGTCCTCGGTCCTTCAAAGATTGTCTAATGTTGTCCTCCCAGCGGACTCTGGGTCGTCCTGGAGGTCTGGATCCCTGGCTCTTTGTTTCCCATGCTTGTCTTGGTAGCCGATCTTCTCCCATTCTGCAGACATGGCCAAACCATCTTAGTTGGGACTGTTCTATTTGGGTCTGCAGCGGATGGGATTTTAGGCCTTGACGGATCGTCTGGTTGCGGACCATGTCTCTTCTTGTTACTTCAACCACTTTCCTCAGATACCTCATTTCTGAAGTTTGGATCTGGCTTTTGTGGGTTGTAGTCATTGCCCACGACTCGCATCCATATGTCAAGACTGGGACATAGGTGGAGCGGTATACAGCCATCTTCGTTTTCTTACCAACCTCTTTCTTGCTGAGGAATCCACGATTTATGGCCTGAAAAAGTCTCCCAGCCGCTGCTTTTCGAGTGGCCAACTCTTCTTTGATGCCTCCCCTTTCGGTCTATAATAGCTCCGAGATATTTAAAGTGGTCGACCTGCTCCAGGACCTGTTCTCCCAACTTAATCTGATGTTTTCTTTCTTCTCGTGATATCACCATGGATTTTGTTTTAGAGCTGCTTATGACCATCCCTCTCTTCTCCAGCTCTTCCTTCCAGACTTGCAGGTTGGATTGGAGTTGGACGCACGTCTTAATAATACGTAAACTGTTGTTTAGTTTAACATTTGAAGAGTAGCGATTATTTTAAAGTCCTCCTGGATTACTGTACACACACGCAGAAAACCATAGAACACCCCTTTCTTGATGTTACGATAATCTTATGTGATACACGTGGACGTGGCCTACCAAGCCAGGGGCTATCTCGGCCATAAAGGTTGAGAACCACGGCAGTGAAGCAAATGTATGTTCATCAGCCATTTATGTACTCGTATTTCAGTGACTGATGCAATTTTAGATCTACATTCTTACTTAAGTAATCATATGAAAAAGTCAGTGAACTGATGGCACGTGACAGGAAGACTTGCTTAAGTTTGTTGAGGACCTATGCTCCTTGGGGAATTGACAGGTGACAGAAGAAGAATCGTAACAATAGTCCGTGTAGATCCGGGGGTGGGGGGGGGGGGGGGGGTATGCGAGGAGACCTAAATTTAAAAAAAAGGATAGTTACTTCTTCAGATATGTCGTATGACTGATGTGAGGTTGTGTACGTATGTGTTATCGTATGACTGATGTGAGGTTGTGTACGTATGTGTTATCGTATGACTGATGTGAGGTTGTGTACGTATGTGTTATGGTATGACTGATGTGAGGTTGTGTACGTATGTGTTATCGTATGACTGATGTGAGGTTGTGTACATATGTGTTATCGTATGACTGATGTGAGGTTGTGTACGTATGTGTTATGGTATGACTGATGTGAGGTTGTGTACGTATGTGTTATGGTATGACTGATGTGAGGTTGTGTACGTATGTGTTATGGTATGACTGATGTGAGGTTGTGTACGTATGTGTTATGGTATGACTGATGTGAGGTTGTGTATGTATGTGTTATGGTATGACTGATGTGAGGTTGTGTACGTATGTGTTATCGTATGACTGATGTGAGGTTGTGTACGTATGTGTTATCGTATGACTGATGTGAGGTTGTGTACGTATGTGTTATCGTATGACTGATGTGAGGTTGTGTACGTATGTGTTATCGTATGACTGATGTGAGGTTGTGTACGTATGTGTTATCGTATGACTGATGTGAGGTTGTGTACGTATGTGTTATCGTATGACTGATGTGAGGTTTGTGTACGTATGTGTTATCGTATGACTGATGTGAGGTTGTGTACGTATGTGTTATCGTATGACTGATGTGAGGTTGTGTACGTATGTGTTATCGTATGACTGATGTGAGGTTGTGTACGTATGTGTTTTTATCGTATGACTGATGTGAGGTTGTGTACGTATGTGTTATCGTATGACTGATGTGAGGTTGTGTACGTATGTGTTATCGTATGACTGATGTGAGGTTGTGTACGTATGTGTTATCGTATGACTGATGTGAGGTTGTGTACGTATGTGTTATCGTATGACTGATGTGAGGTTGTGTACGTATGTGTTATCGTATGACTGATGTGAGGTTGTGTACGTATGTGTTATCGTATGACTGATGTGAGGTTGTGTACGTATGTGTTATCGTGTAAAGATTGCTACGGAAACCACTGCTGTAAGAGCACATTGCTTTGAAGCAGGAAATCTTCAAGGGGCCAGCAACCTTTAGTATGGGTCTGAAGTTTGCAAACCTGATATTTGTGTAGTTTCTTTTTCCCCGCAGATTGCAGAATGTTTTGGATTGTCAATAGAATATATCTTAGTATCTGCGGATTATATGTTTTACTTCAAAAAAGCGGGCTTGTCGATTATTTTGGCTTTATTATGTATTATGTCTTAATATCTACAAACTGTATGTTACACATCTAGCATAGGTTGTTTGCTTGCTATTTTGACAGAAAACAAAATAGTGTAGAAATAGAAACCCAGAGACAAAAGTAAGCACAAAGTGAGACTTCCTGTCAGTAAATGTACAACTAGTATAGGTAGGTAATCCCATAGGAGATACTGCCGTAATGGAGTAAAGTTTTAGAGGTCCAGGTTCGAGAGGTGGGATGACCAGTTACCTTCCTCGGTATTTTTGCCTTCCAGAACTCAACATCAGAGTCAGGGGCCCATTTACAGCTGGGTAGACGAGCGTGACGCCACTTTGGGACAAGAGGCCAGCCCTCGACCACTCTGCCAATCGGACGCTCACAAGTAGTACAAGGCAGTCATTATTCTGGAACCCTCGTGGTACGAGAGATAGAGGAAAAACGACATACACATAGAGATGGCTAGTGGAGACAGACGTGGCAGGGATACAATCAGATATAAAGATTATAAACTGATGGCAAGGGACAGGAAGGCTTAGCATAAATTTGTTGAAGGCCTATGCTCCTTAGGAAGCTGATAAATAATACCATTGTATCAGCAATTTCGCTGATCTCTCGCGGCAAAGGTGTCGGGTTTGAAACACGGTACCGAGACGCTACAGTCTACCCAGCAGTAATTGGGTACCTGACTCTGCTATTTGAGTTAGGGAAGGACAAGGCAGCGAGGAAGGTAACTGGTCACTCCACCTCTGGATGCCGGACCTAGTATGGTGAAGTCTCTAACACTTCACTCCCCTACGGCAGTATCTGATATGAGACTACCTTAGAATCAGCAGTTTGTATGTTTTACTTGTGGAATAAAGTACACGCAGCGGCGTACTATGAGGGATGCGAGGGGGCGGTCCGCCCCGGGTGACAGCCAGGAAGGGGGTGCTATCGGACACTATTATCATAATACTTAATGTTAAAATATACTTGCAAGTGTATTTCTTTATGAGGAAGGGAGTGCCAAAGGTAGGATCCGCCCCGGGTGCCAGATACTTTAGGGACGCCTCTGAGTACACGTTAGCTAAAAAGGTTGTTGTAACGTAGGCCTGGTGTTCAATTCATTCAAATGTTTCCTGAAACATACCTTTGTGTATTCTTTATTTATTTATTTACAGGAAAGAATAAACAATTTTAAGACTGTCCAGAAATCTTTGCCGGTAATATCGTTCCATTAGCAAGGCGATTCAGACGGGAAGAGTTCGGTGGTTCAGAGCTAAGCGAAACATATATAATTCGTCTTCATTTCTGTATTTGTGTAATGCCTTTCAAGTACATTAGGTCTAGGTGGGCAGATGTTTTGTTGTTTCCTAATGTTACAACCTCGTTTTTCATAAGTGTAAATGCCAGATGTGTGCTTGTCGGGATCTGCTTATCTTAGAGATCTGTTCATATTAGATATATGTTCATCTTAGAGATATATTCAACCTACAGATTTGTTCAACTCGGAGATCTATTCATCTTAGTGATATGTTCATCTTAGAGATCTGTTAAACTTAAAGATCTGTTACACTTAAAGATCTGTTCATCTTAGATATATGTTCATCTTAAAGATCTGTTAAACTCGGAGATCTATTCATCTTAGTGATCTGCTAATCATAGAGCTATGTTCATCTTAGAGATCTGTTAAACTTTAAGATCTGTTCATCTTAGAGATGTTACACTTAAAGATCTGTTCATCTTAGATATATGTTCATCTTAAAGATCTGTTAAACTCTGAGATCTATTCATCTTAGTGATCTGCTCATCTTAGAGATATGTTCATCTTAGAGATCTGTTAAACTTTAAGATCTGTTCATCTTAGAGATATGTTCATCTTAGAGATATGTTCATCTTAGAGATTTGTACAACCTAGAATTTGTTCAACTCAGAGCTGTTCATCTTAGAGATATGTTCATCTTAGAGATCTGTTAAACTTAACGATCTGTTAAACTTAAAGATCTATTCATCTCAGAAATATGCTCTACTTAGAGATATGCTCTACTTAGAGATATGTTCTACTTAGAGATATGTTCCGCTTAGAGATTTGTTCCACTTAGAGATATGTTCCACTTTGATATTAGTTCCACTTAGAGTTATGATCCACTTAGAGATTAGTTCCACTTAGAGATTAGTTCAATTTAGAGATGTGGTCAACGACAGATATTCAACTTTGAGATATTCAACTTAGAGATATGTTCAGTTTACAGATATGGTCAACTTATTGATATATGTTCAACTTAAAGATATGTACAATATAGAGATATGTACAACTTAGAGATATGTACAACTTAGAAATCTGTTCATGATAGAGATCTATTCATCTTAGACATCTGTTCATCTTAGAGATCTGTTCATCTTAGACATATGTTCATGTTAGACATCTGTTCATCTTAGTCATCTAGTCATGTTAGAGACCTGTTCATCTTAGAGATATATTCATGTTGGACATCTGTTTATGTTAAGAGATCTGTTCATATTAGACATATGTTCATCTTAGACATCTGTTCATCTTAGACATCTGTTCATCTTAGAGATTTGTTCATGTTAGAGATATATTCATGTTAGACATATGTTCATTTTAGACATCTGTTTATGTTAAGAGATCTGTTCATCTTAGACATCTGTTCATGTTAGACATCTGTTCATCTTAGACATAAGTTCATGTTAGACATCTGTTCATCTTAGAGATCTTTTCATGTTAGAGATATATTCATGCTAGACATATGTTCGTCTTAGAGATCTATTCATCTTAGACATCTTTTCATCTTAGATATTAGTTCATCTTAGACATCTGTTCATCTTAGAGATTTGTTCATGTTAGACATATGTTTATCTTAGAGATCTATCAATCTTAAACATCTTTTCATCTTAGATATTAGTTCATCTTAGGCATCTGTTCATCTTAGAGATTTGTTCATGTTAGACATATGTTTATCTTAGAGATCTATCAATCTTAAACATCTTTTCATCTTAGAGAACTGTTCATCTTTATTCTACCGTTATCCTGGGTCCAAGCGACTCTCAATCATGTCCTGTCATGTGTAGTCTTCTGTATACCCAACAGACATAGCCCTTCGTTTTTTTTTATCTCGTCCTGTAGATCTGTTCATGTTTGCCCTACCACTGACTTCTGCTGTCGGTTCTAGGCCACCCCCGATAATGTTAGTGATATATGGACGACAAACAGGAGGCTCATTTAGTAAATGGAAAGAAATGTGTTTTTCTTTATAGAACGGTATCGTATTCAAAAGTGGATCAGTCGCGTTGATTTAAGGGTAAGCGATGCCAGACTACGCCATTTCGATATGTGTGTGTCATGGTACTCCAAGTGTTAGCAATGTTTTTATTCCCCGCGGCCTAGTTTTTTTTGTTTGTTTGTATTTTTTGTTCAAAAGTGTTTAAGACAGTAGGGTAAGGATGCATAAACACAAACTGACAACGTTGTTCGAGGTGGCCCACAGCCATTATTTGGTTTTGAAACTTCGATAATGGAGAATAAGACCTAAAAAAAAAAAAACCTCTCGTCTCCATCTTGCCAGTTATCAAACAATTACAAAGGATTATAGACTAACGTGGCTTGGTCATCTGAACAGGGCAGAAAAAAAAAGGAGACGATAAATATATGAACATAATAATAAAGTATTCAGAAGAAGATGAAGACTTCTTCTTAGTCGTTTACCTCTTCTTTCATTAGGTGTAGAGGCTTCCCCAGGGAGTACAATGGCTCTAAGGTTGAACATGCAATCATATGTTAAGACAAACAGAAGATGAACACACGGCAGGAAGCTGCACCTTCATCATCATCATCCCTTTCTTTGGTGCTCCTTAGGCAGCATATAACCACCACTGTAGCAGGTCCCCTTGCAGGAAGCTTGCACCCAAGTATCCACGTGCTCTAGCAGAAGTGGTTTCTATGGCGATTGGTTTTACATGGTGAGGTTGTCAGCCCCATGCGCAACCTCGTGTTTTAGTCGGCTGCTACGACATGCCTGAGGGTGTGGTAGTCCTATTATTTATTTGTCTCTTCAGAGACCCCCCGGACCTTAATGGACTGGCCACATAGATTTGTGTATAGCCGATCTGGGACGCACAGGAATTGACAAGAGACTATCAATGGGATCATTAGGAATAAAGAGAACTTAACAGTAACTGAAGAGAGTTGAACAGTAACTGATGAGAGTTGAACAGTAACAGAAAAATTAAAATAATTACAGAGGAAAATATTTAAACTGTAACAGTAAGGAATGGACAGTATTGAATATTAACAGGGAGGAATGAAAGAGTTGAAAATTGGTAAAGAGGAGTGAGAGAGTAATAAGCAGAAATGGCAGGAGTTAAGCAGCGGAATATGAATAACGGAGCAGGAGCAGAAAAGGTGAACACGGGAACCAGGAGTAAATTGTGAGGGAAAAATATGAGGAATTATAGTGCTGGGGGGGGGGGGGGGGAAAGAGAGAAAGAAGAACCCTGATGACTTGAAAAGCTCTTTACAATGTGTATCTTTTCTTTGTTTTTGGAAGCTTATTTTCAACTGTAAGCTGTTAGTTTGGCATGATCTTGTTACTGATAAAATAATTGTTGTGCGAGCTTTCTAGTAAATTAGTACCCGACACAGATTGTACTCTACACTACGCACAAGTAGTCGAGTACCAAGAAGTGATTATCCTCGGTATTGAATATACCCAGGTCAAGTAATTGGAATGGGGCTAATGGATTCTGCTTTTTTTTTCTTTAAATGGTAGACTTGGCAGGGCTGAGAAAATCATGACTTTGAGAGAGTGGGAGAAAACGGGGTGGGTGAGGAGAGGTTTGTCTGTGCGAGTGGATAGAGATGTAACAATCTTGCATTAACCGATACATTAGCTAATAGTTTTCATTTTGTTTAGTCTTTCCGCTTGCATTTATTATTGGTTTCGGAAATATATATTTTGTCTCCTATATAGTTTCTGTCTGACAACTTTTATATTTGTTTTCTCAGTGTCTTTCAGGATGTCTGTCTTTTCGTATATTTGGTCTGCTTTTTACACTGTATTCTGTTCTTTCTTCTAGTTTCTGACAAAATTGTGTGGTCCTCTTCACTCGCCGTCTTTCCTTTCCAACAGATTTTTAGATAATAATTTATGTTATTTCTGGCAATTTCAATCACATGCTGTTGTGACCAATATGATGATAAGATAACGATAAAATCACTTTTTTCCCCTTCAGAGCAGAGAGAGACAATGGGTTTGAGAAAATCTTTAAAAATCGGTAAGCGAGAAGGGTGAAGGTGATATGACAATACCCTATCACATCATCTGACAGATTCGAAAAAAAAAAGCAATTGCATAATTTGGAGAAAGGCAGTTCAAAAAACATTTAAACTACTACTGCTTCTTCGTACACTCTCAGACGTCTACTTGAATATTTTCAAAGAAAGCAGTAGTCAGCTTCAGGCTATTTGTATCTCCAGGAATGGTTCTGGGGACGGCTTTTATGTGCTTTCTCTGTTGCTCAGATGTTGGGCATCTTTGAAGCTGTCATGGAATTTTGATTTCGATCCATTCTCCACTGCGGCAGTACTCATTTTCAATTGAAGTGAGGACTGATTACGAGAAATTTCCGGGTCGACACATTTCTGTCTGCTCTTATCAAACAGATATTTGATATTGTCAAATCATGTCGCACTCCTTTTTGGTGATAATTCATCACATTTGCTTGGCGCTTCACAACTTTGAAGAGTTTAACGCAGGTAAAACATTTATGGGCCTGGTCAGTTTTCGCAAGGTTTTGTTTGTTCGGGCCGTGCCAGGCGATAAAATTACTCGCCAGCAGACGGATTTTGTGTGCGCAAGCGACGGATAAAGAGATTACTTGTCTGGGCGACACATTTTGGACAGACATGAATGACATAATCGTTTCCTGTCCGACTTTCACGAACAGATTACTTTAGATAAAAGTAAGGTTTTACATTTGAACACATTGCTGAGAAAGTGTACGGACGAGTCACTTCCATATATGGGAGACGTGACCTTTTGCATCACGCACATAATTTCAGGCGGAACTAATTTTGAATTACCCCACCTAAACACGCATGTTTGAAACGATTGGAGCCCTTCTTAGCATCGTAACAAACAAATGCGGGGGAAGAAGGGCCATATAATCTGACCCTTTTGCAAGTCTAGTTCACTGTGAGAATCGCTTGCCAAGACGACCACCAGACTGCCAGAAGTTAGAATCAGAATTCCATTTATCAGACCAGACTTTGTTGGAGCATTTTGAAGGACTTAAACAGCCCAGGAAAACTCTTATCATTTTAATAAAGAAAACCGGGATCTGAGGAAACTGAATACACGGAGTCATAGTGGAAATGTATTGTTAAAGTAACTACCCCCTAGAACACGTGAAAAAAGGCATCTGCTAGTGCCTTAACTTACTTCTCTGAGCAAACAGTCTGTGGGCCAAGATTGGCGTAAGTTGTTTATTTTACATTCTATATTTTTCATTACTGACATGTGAACGAATAAGTATATATTGCCATGTGAATATTAATATGTGAAAATTGCTAGTGGATGTCCAAGTCATTTGAGGCTGGCAACCTCAGCATATGGAATGATGATTTCATGAACTACCACTGCAAGGGCTGGTGACTGCTTTATTGCTTGTTTCTTAAAGAGAACTAAAAGCATAGGTGGTCCCAAGCTCCATATGGAGCAGGAAGGGCAGGATGAAAGAAATGGTGTACATTTTAATTATAATATTTACATTTACAAACCCGTGTAAATGTCTATGTAAACCTATTCACTTTAACATTAATGAAAGTTTTCAAGTTTTTCAACCACCAGTGTAGATGTAAATGAAAACATATTCAATATATATTGTGAACATTTTTCAACCAGTGTAGATGTAACTGAAAACATATTCAATCTATATTGTGAACATTCTTTTCATACGTAAATGTAAACATATTCTATCTATACTATTAACCTTTTCATTTGAATGTAAAGTAAATATAAAGCTATTCAGTTTAAATGTAAAGAAAGTTTAAGAGATTAAGCTTAATTCGCACCGAGGGTAAAGTCTGAGGTAGATGGGATGGTGGAATAGGAAGATGGGGACACATAAGTATGTGTCGGGAAACTCAATACTCAAAGGGTATTCGTTTCTATTCTTTTACCATACTAGTTGGCGGTACCAGTTGAGGGTACTATCTCTGGAACAAGAAGGGGACAAGTGGTCTAAAGTCGAAGCTAGATACCATCATCAGACGGGGCTTTAAGACGAGGGACCAACTTCGTAGACACTCCCTGACACTTCTGGGAACGTGCTGCGCCCTACAACCTTGACCAGTGACGAGCGGGATCAGCGATTCAGTCTACCGAAAACCAAACCATCAGAAGGAGCAGAACCGTCACTGACAGCTAAGTAACACATAAAAGCTGCCAAGTGACCTCCTTTACAAACTACCAGTACATCACACAGTGATAATAATTTTTTCTGATAAAGAATTATTCATTTATTTAAAACCTTGTTAAAACCTAAGTAATTATTAAATCTGTTATTTGTAAATATACAAATTTAACGTCAATTTAGTCATTTTAAATGTACTGCATGTTTGCCACAGTCAGTTTACTAAATACACTCTAAACAGAGCTATACCAGAATAATAAGAATTCCACAGAGTAAATCAGGGTGGGGGCTTGAACGAGCTGAAATTATTAGTTGATTAATTCTTCATAAAAGGCGGCGGATCAGATATAAGTTATCAATTGCCCTGCCCAATGCAGCATTGTTCTTGACTTCTGAAACATCTTATGACACTACCTTGAGATAGAAGCATCATTATCCTGCTATCTCCAACACTGCCAAGAGTGATCTTGTGAGAAGGTATTGTAGTGAAATCTGTGAGAACTAACGCTTAATTCCACAGCACGTTCAATTTGCATACCGAAGTAAGGGCCTAAACGATTTGCCGCGGTTTAACATTAATACCATGACGGGCGTTCGAAAGACCCCCTTTTTCTCGATCCGCGTTCTGGACATATATTCACACGCTGGTTTTAGCAGACGATATATATATATATACACACACGCAATGTGACGTGGCGCCGTAAGGTTAACGTCCGATAAGGTAGTTTAAAATAAAAGGAAAAATTAAGGTTAACGTCCTATTGGTTTTTGAAAATGCCGTACTGAATTAAATAGGAGAGGGGAAGGAGTCCTTAATTTGAATATTTGAGGTCAGTTTTATTTGAAAAGGAACGCTATTCACTAAACAGTCTCTGATTGGCTGTAGTATAATAGACAAACGGTTGTATAAAAACAATTAGTAGTTGGTATTCGGGGCCACTTGTTAACTAAAATTTATACACTAAAGAAGTTGTTATAGACAAGGCAAGAGTACTGTCTTGGTTGCTAATTCTGCACAAGCAGCGGTTTGGATTATGCCATATACCGCAATATTCAACTGTTTAGTGTGTAGATTTCTTTGATTGCGGTAAATATTGAAACCTTTATATTAACATTTATATTGTCATTTTTATCATTATTATGTATGCATTATTGAAGTTGTATGAACCTTAAAGGGGAAACATTTATCTGGAGGGAAGGCAACATCACTCTGTGTTGTTTCACAGCGTTGTTAGGAACTGTATTAACCTGGTATAGAAAAGCCAGACAGGCTTTCGGCCATATGGGGAGAAAAGAAAATTAAATATTTATGATGAAAAGAAAAAGTTGTGTTATGACATAAGACCAGGAAGATTACTGGCCGTCTTCATCAGCAAGTCACCGTGATTGTACATGACTTGATAGTATTAATGTAAAATGTTTCCTTTATCAAGGAAATGTCAAACGGGGTTTAAAGTTATTTATCCAGAAGGGGGGTACCAACCAAATTGAGAACGTTAACTAATTGTTTAGTTACCATACTGATGTCTGATGATATTGCCATGTTAGAATAATGAAAGAGAGAGATTATTAGATGCTGAGTGGGACACATTTGTATTGTTCCAGAGTTTCATCTACGAGTGAAAGTGAGCCCAGGTGACCTAACACCTGTCCTTAAGTTCTGCAGTGAGGCCTAAATACTGAGTGTCTACACAGTGATTTACCTATAGAAGCAGAATCGTGTCTTGGCAGTGGAGACTGGCGTTTTATACATACTTCAAACAGCCTGGTTCCAGAGACCTCAGATAAGAATTGTCTGGGAAATTGATATCACAAACACTCCACTCTCTCAGTTTTCCCATAAGATAGGGTATCAGACAGTGAGGAACAAAAACGTTCAATAAACTTGTACCCTTTTCTAGGAGCAAGAAATACTTGACATTTTTCCAGCTTGAAACATATAAATAATTGTGGGATAAAACAGACTCAATGACAGTTGTAAAATAATTGGTTGTAAATAATTTCATTATCATGTTGAGTTGATTATTCCTGTGTCAGAAGAATAACTAGATACAGGAAAATAAATTATAAAAAAAATAAGTTACATTCCAAACTTTACTCAGTGACTTGTTTAATCATTGTTTATTAGTAATAGGTGTAATTGTTGTCTTGTTCATACATTTCATCACATTGCATATACCCTAGACACTTGCTAGACAACATACACACACCAATACACTTCAGTAGGGGAAGATGTATAATCGGGTGAGGTCGTGGTGGAAGCAGACAGGTACCCTGTAAACTTATTTATATTTAATAAACCTCAGGGACTTGCATAGCTGACCTCACACCAGATACCATTAATATAATATTGAAACCAATACTAACAACTAATTCACCACAGGTATACACCTTTGAAGACCCATATTAGATACTCTTGAGTTGTGGCCACTGTTGGACCAGTACTGCAAAGCAGGGAAGGCAATTCCGTGACAGAAGCATATGTTAAGCAGTCATTTTGTGTATGCCAGAGTTATATTTATCGGTAGTTCCTATCTATAGCTTGTTGAATAGATAGTATCCCAGTCTGTTGTGGCCAGTGCGGAGTCTGAAGATTACCACTTGTTCTCTTCTGCTGAGCTGGTAATATGCATTATTTTGTGTGTGGCCTAGATGCTGTGCATCCCATTTGTTTATATATCTGCTTCTGATAAAACTCATTGCCTCTTCAAAAGTTATACTTGTATCAGGCTGAGGTAGCTTTCCACCTTGCTTTGTCAGTCAGTCAGCCTCATCATTGCCTGGGATGTTACAATGAGATGGGGTCCATTGTATCACAACTCTTTTGAATCGCTGACATAGTTTGTGGAGTATTACTCTTAGGTCATCGAGGTCTGCATTCTGGCTATTCGGGCGTTGCAGTCACTGACAGTGCGTCTGTGAAGAAAGCAACTTGTCTCGGTGTTTTCCTCTGTCATTAGAATCACTGCTGCAGTTGTCAAGGCCTGTGCCTCTGCTTTGAAGTTAAGTGAGAATTTTCTGTTGTCACTGACAGCTTTTTTGCATACCAGTGTGTCGTAGATTTTTGATAGGGGAATTAAGACATAGATTGGTCCCTTCTGAATAGGACTAGAACGGGTGATAGCACAATGGGAGATAAGGCAAAGAAATAGATTTTCACGAGTGAGATTGTGGAAAATAGGTAGAGTCTGTCCCTGAAATCGAGAAACTTCTCTCATTCAGCCTATCTCTACAACAAGACTTTGTTAGTCAGACAGTCTACCACACTATATATATATATATATATATATATATATATATATATATATATATATATATATATATATATATATATATATATATATATATATATATATCTATATCACCACTCACATACACACACACACACATAAGTGACGACAGTTAGACGCACAGACGTGAAAACTATATCTATGGAATAGGGATCTTTTGGAACGAACTGACCAACACACGTAAATAAAGTTTATGTAAATTTTATTTATCATAAAGAACTTCACAACAACAATATCTTGAATATCAAATCAAATACAATAAACAAAAGTTAATGAATTAATTAAAGAGTTAGACTTATAGGTGTAATCCTCCCTCTGCTGAGACAAGATCCCGTTAGAAGAGAAGTTATTAAACCCCAAAGAGTCAAATGTGTTTACGCTATGGTCTAGGATTTCCCTCTACAATAAAGAACAGAGTTTATACGTTAATCTATTCTGAAAGGGACAGCATTAGCAAAACTTGCATAAAAAATAATACAAAGTTAGTACATGGGTTATACAATGAAAGAATTATTTATCCCTGATTTCTCTCGCTCTGACAGACCTGTGATCACAACCATTCACTCTTACCTAATAGGTGCTTTCACAACATCTGGAACAATCGTAAGGTACACACAGGCCATCCAGGGTTGGTTATTGGCGAATCAAGCCCCAGTTTCTCCAAAGACTAATTAATTCAAATGATGGGAAACGCTTGATTCGCTACTGGTAGTAGGATGCTGATTATGTCACTTCAATTTTTGTCCAGGTAGTAAAATAATTAAGAGATCCAATGTTCACAGTGTACAGTAGCTTGGAATCTTCAATCGTTAAATCGAGTGTCAGGTAAATAAATCTGTTCAGGATAAATCTTCTTCACAACACAGTGGTCGTTATTCAGGTAATGTAAATTTAAGATTATGTCGCCACCACAGGCTGAATGTATATGAACTTGGGAAGAGAAATCTAGATATTCTATAAGTCCAGTTACAATTTATTCTTAATATTCTTTGGGTTGGTACTCTGTCTCTTTCTGGGTGTAAACCACGAGGCCAGACAATTCACCTTGAAAAGACCCGATATTTATATCAGAATGTTCTTTTGTAAAGTTATTCTCAGATTCATATGGAAGCCGCTGGTAAGGTTTAGGGTTTGACCCAAATACTGTGTAAAGGAGAAAAAATACAAATACTTAACATAATATAGTATACACAATCCTATCCTTACCCTGCGTAACATAGAATCTATTTATCCACTTCGGTTATTTAATTTTAACTTATAAACTACAAGCTTAGAGCTTGTCTTATCGTTTAAAAACTTCCGTGAACTAAATTCTAGGCATTAAAACAATCAGTCATCATGAATTAGAAATAAATACATATTTCGTCAGTACTCATGATGAATCAGTGCATTTACATAGTTGGTTAGAATATTCTCTGACTGGTTACTAGCAGTTAATAAAATTTATATTATAGCTGGAAGAGTTTAGCTAGAAATTATTATTTGTTCTGCTATCCACTGTAACACAGTAAAACCTAGAGAAATATAAATGTCGGACCTATCTAGTAAATCGCTCTGCACAGGAAAACTAGTAAAATATAATTGACGATTTAACTACTAAAATCACTCCAACTACTAGTAGATATATTATATTTAATTAACTTTCTAGAGAACGGATTACAAGGGAGATAATAGCAATTTGCTCACCTTGGTTCCAAAATTATCTGCTCTTAGTACTAAAAGTAATACATCCTTGATCGCTGTCTTATCTATTACCACGATTTTCAATCGCTGGCGTTAAATTACAGCTCAACGTAACTAATAGATCTGCTGGTTGAACATCATCAAAGAAAATAGCGAACAGCAGTAAAATATGCGCGCTAATTAGAAAAAGAGACAGATCTCTGAGTGTTAGAATGGTTTTATGTTAACCAACAGGCGTAGGTGAAAGCTAGGTAAAGAAAAGTGTAGATAGAGAAATAGATATATGAAATGTTATTTTCATAATATGTCACACAGTGTTTAAGCTCAGAAAGACTCCTCCACCTTTTATTGCATTTGTTGCTGATCCATCTGTGTCTTCGTGGGTTCAGATATTGCTTGGGTAACGTTTCTCTATGTATTTTGTCGTTATGGCTTTTCTCTCTGTTGCAAACTTGCTCTTCTTTCTCTCAATTCTAGGAATGTTTTCTATCATTTGAGGGAAGCGGTGTTATTTCCAACCTGGGAGCTTGTGCGCAGTGTAGATGGGTTTAGTTATTGATATCGCATATATGGGATCTTTGTTGTGGTTGATTTTACAAATTTGCTTTGGTTGCTAATTATATGATAACATACATGATTTAAATTGTATTGGTGAAGTAAAGGAATTTTATTCACCCAAGTATCCGTTTTTAACTACTATTCTCCTTACTTTTTTCAAACCAGCTTGATCTCATTTTCTGTCATTATCATTAGGTCTTATCTAGGGACAGACTTTCAGATATCTCAGATCTTATCTGGAGACAAGACATCCAGACATTTCAGATCTTCATATTATTCACATCTCTTCTGGAGATAGATTTCCAGATATCTCAAATCATCGTATGCCGTCCCTTTTCTATCGATAGATTTTCGGGCATCTCAGGTCTTTGAATGTCACATCTTCTCTACATCTCAGAACTTCTTGTTTGTGCTCACTTTCTAGATGCGTGTTTCTAGGTTTTCCAGTTTTATTCTCAGTACCGGTAAATTCATAATCATCTCAAATTCTTGTAGTGTCATCTCACTTTCATGAGCACAGTTTGAGACCCCCCCATATACCTTCACTGTGAATTGACCCCTGTCATTGAATCTTTCAGTCATTTCTTTATAACCAACATACGAGATTTATTGTTTGTTTTTGTCAGATTACTTGCAGGTAGATTCTTCTGAAAATCACCATCAAGAAGGCTACTAGTACAATTTTATTCCCACGTGTTTTTTCCCCCCGTAAATAACACAAGAGTATCCTATTTTACAAATATGGCTATTTAGATATTGATCTCTGCAGGACAAGATGGCCTCCTCATCACGTTGACAGCGTATCTTAGCTAACTCTCCACTGCTTGTCTTAACCAATTTTATAACTACGAGATGTCCTCTTTTACAGAGTTGGATGAACGAATGAAGCAAATGAAATAGATTGTAAAACACCAGCGGAGATTTTAATACAGCAGTTAAGGATTCTCTCTGGCCTCAGTTCGGCTTTGAAAACACACACGTCATCTCTTGGATTTCAAAATGTTATCCGCGCGTTTCATAGGCCTGTGGCCAATCCATTTATGGCTAAGTGGATACGTGTTTTAGCTTGCACGTCGGCATGGTGCTTTTTTTTTTATCGAAGCTGTTTGCGTTTTAGCCTTTCACATTGTCGTAAGCGATTTTTGCTGCTAGCTCCCGCCGTAATGGAACCTGGGGTGGTTGGATGGGATGCGGCGGTAGGGGATGGGGAGGTTGTTTCCTCTTACAACAAAAAGGCTTTTGGCTGGCTTTTAAGCATCCGTCCATTTATATTGATATAGTGAGGGCACTTTGCTGGGTCAGCCATAATGCTTTCCTAGATCCTGGTCGCTTTTGGAGGGGGGAGTGTGTTGAGGGGAGAAGGGGGGTTAAAGGTTAAAATAATTGCTTCGATGAAAGAAAAAAAATAAGGTTATAACTTTCGTGATTTTAAATGCGTCAGACATAATATAATTCTGTTAGTCGTGTGACACTCTTTCGTGTAAAGGCGTATAATTTATTTGTAGCTTAATTCTGATAAATTGTATTCCCTCACCTTAAACCCTCCCCTTGCTTTTATCACATCCTAGATATTTTATTGACCTCGTGTCATTTCCAGGGGCCTGTGAAGGGAAATGATTGGGACTACTGTTGCATCAGGCGTGTCGTACCGGGTGGCTTATAATGAGGTTGGGCGTGAGACTGGCAACATCGTCATGTTAAACAAATTGCGACAGAAAACATCACTACAGGACCACATGAATGCGTTAATGCAGGCTTCGGGTAAGGCAGTGGTCGGCACCTAGTTTTGACCAGTACCTCGTGGCAGAACCTTGGTACATGGCCGTTAGCCCGTGCTACAGGAATTACTAGTTACGTTGATTGAGGGGAGGGACTTGTGACGAAATGGACGACCTCTTCACGATCTCGGTTTCACTCCGACAGGATCAGAGACATATTTTGTACTGATTTTTATTTGTGTTCTTTTAAAAGTACCAATTTCTTCTCATTATCGGCTAAGGAGCAAGTAGTTTGTATGTTCAAACATTTGAGACACTCCTTGCAGATAATGTTTATCCCAGCCTGCGAGAAGCAACTAGATAAGATGAGCGCCGGCGTGTTTAGATTAAACCGCTGATAAGAGACTCGTTTGTTAACGAGCTGGGCAAACACGGAGTTTTTGCGTACTCATACGACAGATAACGAGATTACTTTCTGTGTGACACATGTGGGCAGACAAGTGTGACATAAGCGCTTCCGGGTCATCCTTGATACACCAACATTACTTTTTAATAAAGTTATAAGTATTACAGCTTACCCATGTTGTCATGTGTGTCTACCGATCTGCTGTCACGTGACCGATAATGTATTTTACCATCTTGTCCATAATTTGATTACTCCTTTAAATGTTCTGTTTTCCTGGACATTTTGTATTTTCTTTTTCTTTCATTTTCTACCTTCGTGGCCAAACTTTCTCACCCTCTCAAACCCCACCCGAGGTTTGGTTTCGTTCCGGCCTGTAGCGGTCAGCGAACGATAGTGTTACGTCAACACGCACCTGGTCCGTCCGAACAGGGGAAATTTCTCTGGTCGCTTTAAAGCCTTTGATCACGAGCGAAAGGGTCCCTGTGTTTGGCTTCCAGAACGCTGCTTCGGATCATAATATTATGCATCCTGGAAACAGGGGGAGACAAACCCGCGGTCAGTCTTTGGGTTTTTGCCCCTAGACAAGATAGAGCATAATGTTATGCATTTCTCTACCTGGGGAACTTTCGCACGATTTCTGTTGTCTTACTCTAGATTACGTCTTTCGCCGAACTTCTGTAGAAATATGCAGGCCAGGTGTCCGGGGGGGAGCGTCCTTTGTGATCTATAAGAGTAGACTGGTTTTAATAGACAAAGACATTCGTAAATTTTCCTGGCCCGTAGATGACCATCATGAGATAAGGCAAACTTTAACACAGTACTAGAATGTGTTTGCCTATGTTCTAGTCATTTTCGGGGTGAGTTGACATATCTTATAATTATTATATTATATTCATGTTAGCTTTTTATATATATCTGATAGAAAGTGAATTAATTTCTGAGGACTTCTCCTAGTAATTTAGTTCAGTGATGTCATTGGGCCGAAGGGCTGAAAGCCTAAGTGCCGCTGGTTAAGAAAAAAAAAAAACTGTTACGGTTTATCATGGGTTAAATGTTAAACTTACAATAACAGATAATAGGCGTAGAATCAGTCCACTGACGCTTATCATGGGTTAAGAATAGGCTAAATTAACTGTCATTTCTGTAAGATAATGTCAGGTGTGGATTGTTCACTTAAAAACTGAATAGTGAGATGCAGACAATAACTCTGGATTATAGGAGATAGTCACTTATTCCTTTTTGATAGATATTTCCAGTGGCAAGGGAGAATCATTTTATGCTTACTTGTGTGGCTAGGCACTAGTCTATAACTTTCTCAGAAAGCAGTCACCAGGCATAGATATAATTATATCTTATGATTTAGCCACAACTGTATTATTATAGCAAGAACATTGCCTTTCCTATGTACTCATTTTGTGGAATTCTAATATATTTCCCCAAGGGGACATACGATTTATTGGTGTAATGTTAAATGCTGTAATCTGTTGATGTAAATTCATTTAATGTTGTAAGATGAATAAGCATATTCTTAACTGTAACTACAGGTTAGGTTTCCTGTATGTTGAGATTGGGAGAAGAGGAGGAGATTTTGCTGTCAGAACATTTAATGACAGTTACATGGGTGTACAAAAGATATTAAGCCTATGCGGGCACATGCTATAATTGATAGAATGGAAGGAGCTGAGCATGACTAGGTTATAAAACCTTAGATTGATTTATTCATTGCTTGAAGGTAAAAGGTGTCTTTTTTTGGGTCTCAGTTTCAGGGAGACCGAATCGCTAGAGCAGACTCCAGTCAGGCGAAGAACGACCTATTCTCTTCGATCTAGAGGGTTTCTGAATACCGCTAGCGTCACGAATCGTCAACCCCGTTCCTGAACCTAAACCCTTTTGTCAACGCCAAGTTAAGCTCACGCAGTACAACGGAGCCAACGCTAAATCTGGAATCACCAAATGTAGTAGTGGTTCCCTACTCGCCTATTGGATTACCAGCCAGAGCATTGCCGCTTCCAGATTATCAAAACCGCCCTGCATGCCTATAGCAGAATTCCATATCACCCGCCTTTTTTGTGCCTAAACGGGGCACTCAGCAAACCACAGCCAAACCAGTTTAAACAGGATTTACAGCCAAGCAGAGCCTAGCGCCGGATAAGCGCGCCTGGGACTCTTTGTCCTCAAGTGACTTCTTCTGGTATTTTTCTGGATACTTAAAACCTCGCACGTATGAGCAGCCATCTATGGACAGAGTTCCAGCCCCCCTCTCGCGAGTAGCGGTCACCAACGTTTAGCACCAACAAAGAAAGTTTTGTAGGCTAGTCCCTCACGAAGGATCTACAAGTAATACACTTTCTGGAGCTAGCACATTTGGTCCCACGAAAAACAACAGACAGGCTGTCGCTCAGTTCGTATTTGGTCAGCAGGAGATAAACAACGTCTTCCAGTGTTCCCTCGCGCAATTAGGGGTCACCAACGTTTAGCCCCGACAAGGAAAGTTCGGTATTTCACTTCAGTCATCTTGAAGGATATTTATCGGTAAGACACTTCCTGGAGCTAGCGCCTTTGGTCCCCGAAAGCGGACCCTCTGTCGGACAGCTTAGTTATTTTCTCCGTGTTCTACAGGTTTTATGAGTGTTGGTGGTGTGTGTGTTTGTGGGTGTGTATTTGCATTATTGTTGGTGTATATGATTATTGATGACTATTGATGAATATTTTGATTATTGATGTAATTTATGCTGTGTATGATGATATGCATTAATTCCATGCTTTTCTTCTTTAATAAAGTTTACACATTTATTAATGCGCTGTTCCCGACCCTTTCATCCATAATTAACTTGGTTTAGCTCTTTACTAGAATCTCTATGTATGATAAGAGAAAAGAGTGAGAGCAGGAGAGGCTTAGACAGTGAAAAGTGAGTTGAGGCTTGGAGAGAGATATCATTTTGGTAAATCTTCTTCCAGGTTGTCTCAAGTCCATCTCCTATTTACACCTTTCTGTGTGTGTAATCTATAACTCTGCCAGTCCACTATCCGTTGTCGATTTCACTACTATTGTCCAACTCGACAAATACTCTACACTTTACTCAACCACGACATCTGCCTGTGAGAGTGTATGCAAGGCATCAGATATGGTAATACGTGACCTTTGCAGGCGCGCACCTTATTTCACGTGGGACTATTTTTTAAATATCACACCCGCCCAGCATGATTTGAAATGATTGGATCTTTCTGATTTGTTTCATAACAACATTGAGAGGGAATATAACCTGGCGTTTGTTCAAACCCACTTCACTGTGCAAAAACTGCTGTGAGACACGCTCGCCAGAAGAACCCAGACTTGCCAAGTTAGAATTCAAAAATTCCTTTTATCGGACTGGACCTTTTATTAGAGTATTCCAAAAGGACTTACAAAAAACAGCCCAGGAGATCTCTTGCATTGTAACAAGGAAAACCAGGACTAAGGAAAACTGAAACACACGGTCAGAGAGGGAATATATAGTCAAATTAAAGACACCCCAGACGCATGTAAGAGACCGACTCGTCTCTTTTATTCATCTGAGCAACAAGTCTGTAGCCAAGATTGGCGTATGTGTGCATTTTTTTTATTCTACATGTGTTTCATTTACTAACATGTGAACTAAAATGTATGCATTACCATGTGAATATTTATATGTGTGAACATTGCTGGTGGATGTCCTGGTCGTTTGAGGCTGGCAACCTCAGCTAACTACCATTTCATGAACTACCACTGCAAGGGCTGGTGATTGCTTTATTGCTAGTTTCGTAAAGAGAACTAAAAGCATAAAGTAGTGTCAGGTTCCATATGGAGCAGGGAGGGAAAGATGAAAGAAATGATGTACATTCTAAGTATAATACTTACATTTTCAAAGCAGTGTAAGTCCCTATAAACATATTCACGTTAAAATTAATGTAAGTTTTCAAGCCTAACCCATTGTAAATGTCTATGTGAAAATATTCATTTTAAAGTAATGGAAGTTTCAAACTTTTCAATCAGTGTAAACATAAATGAAAACATATTCAATTTATATTGTGAACACTTTTCAATCAGTGGAGATGTATATGTAAACAGACTCTATCGGTATTATTAACCTTTTTATTTAAATATAAATCAACTAATAAAGCTATTCTATTTAAATGTAAAGAAAGTTTTATCCCGAGGGATTAAATTTAATTCTCATCGAGGGTAAAGTCTGAGTAATTGGGATGGTGGTATGGGAAGATAGGAACCCATAACTATGGGGTAGAAAACGCCATACTCAGAAGAGCGTTTCCTTCTATTCTTTTACCATAGTTATTGGTGGTACCAGCAGAAAGTACTATTTCTGGAACAAGAAGGGAACCGGGGCCTAAGCTTTAAGACGACGGATCCACGTGGTAGACTCTCCTTGACATTTCTGTGAAAACGAGCTACCCCCCGACAACCTTGATCGGAGACTAGCGCGAGCAGAGTGAAAAGAACCAACCCATAAGAAGGAGCAGAACCGTCATTGGCAGCTAAGTTCAAATCTATGCTGCCACTTGAACTTCTTGTAATATCTCACATTCCCTAAAGACTGTGATGATAACTTTTCTTGATCCAGAACTATTCAAATTATTTCCAACTGTAAAACCTAAAGTGATTATTAAATTTTGATATTTGTAATGTTACAAATTTAACTTCGATTTAATCATTTTAAAGTTACTGCATGTTCGTCTCAGTCAAATTACTAGACACACTCTAAACAGAGCTATACTAGAATTATAGAATTCCACTGAGTAAATCAGGGGTGGGGGCTTCAACGAGCTGAAAGTAATAAGTGCTTAAATCCTTCACAAATGCGTCGGCAGAATTACAGAGTTAACTTACTCAGCCAAAGCAATATTGTTCTCGCGTATTCTGAATATCTTGTGAAGACTCCCTTTGACACTTTGTAAGTCATCACCCTTCTATCTACATCTCTGCCATGAGTAATCTGGTGCGAAGGTAGATACATTTGAAGCCCATATTAGATACTCTTGAGTTTTGGCCACTGTTGAACCCCAATGCAAAGCAGGGGAAGCAATACCGTCACAGTACTAACGGAAAATCTGGTTGTTTTATTTATACACAAGACAAACTGGGTAAATCTGCAGCATCTAATTGTAATCCTGGCTTGTCTGGTGGCTAAATTGCCACTTTTTACTATTGATCTTTACTTCTCAAAAAACCCGCGGTAATTTACCCCCAGCTGCCGACAACTGGCGTAAGGGGGACCAGCTGTAGTTGTGGCTGCATGCTCCAAAGGAACGAAGATAGAAAAGGAGGCATTTTAACATCTTTCTTTCCGTACTTCCGCCCCACTTTCTCTCTTCCTACACTTTCCTCTCTCTCTCCATCTCTTTTGCATGTGTCCTTCTCATTCTATCTGCTGACGTCATCCTCTTCTCTTTAAACATCCCCTAAGCAGTAATTTACCTCTTCTCCCTCTCTGTCTGATCGTTCAACTTCTTATTTATAGAAATGTCAAAAGGTGCGCAGTACCACCCCCTCCCCTTCCCCCCCCCCCTTTTTTTACGCCTGGTGGTAAATGTTAGTGGTGTTTTATGTGTGTGTGTGGTTTTTTTTTTGTTAGTAGCACTCAGTGAGGTCATGTTACTTAATCAACTATCGACATCACCAGTGCTTTCAGTCAGTCAGAGAGGTTAGAGAGGTCTCCACTAGCAGTGTGCTGAGACCCATTTCAATTAGCAAGATGGCGGAAACACGCTTTCACTTTTCACGCGCAGTACGGGCTTTTTAATGCTGTTTGGTTGCGTTCAGTAATGTAGGCTACTAGGTCTGTCTGCACCGTAGGGAATTATTAGTCCACCCGGCTCTGGCTTTCGAAGTATAGGGCGTAACCGCGGGCGAAAATGAATATTGACTGGAAAAAAACCCCCCCCCCCCCCCCCCCAAAAAAAAAAAGTAAAAAAAGAAACAGTGAAATTGACTGATGTATTATGATTTCTGAAGAATCACAACTTAAACTGAGTTGGCAGTGTGGTTAGTTACGATATCTCTTGTAGCGAGGCCATGGCGCCGTTTGGATGGTCCTTGGTTCGATTCCTCTGTAAGCCTATCACTTCTGTTATGTTTCTGGTGCCTAGTTTTCTACTTCTTTATTTCTGACGAGTGCCTGAAACATAACCATTTGTGTTTATTATTTATTACGGTTTCCGGTCACGGGTTTGCCTTCTACAACCTCAAGCCAAGTGTTCCTCCTGTCCTGTGCCATCAGCTCAATGTCTTACCAGGGTCTTCCACGTCCCTATCACTTCTGAGTCCAGTTCTTTTCTTCGTGTGTTTTCAGTCTCACTTTCTCTTACCCTGGGGTTTCCAGAGAAAAGTCTGCCTCGTACTGCTATCAGTAGGACTCCTTATTGTGTGTGCCATTCATCACAAGCATCTTCTTCTTATATCTTATTTCTCTGTCACTTCCCTGGTTCTTGTCACATTTCACATTTGTGACCTTGTCATGCCATTTCAATCCTTCTATTCTACGCAAGCACCCATTTGTGAAAGCCTGTAACTTTGTGCCCTTTTTGGCAATACAAAACTGGAAAACCAACTCAATCAGTATTATCCAGAAGGTTCAAGAAATATGCCACGAATGTATGACCTTGTATGGAACAGAAATCTGAGTGTAATGGATACCTGGCCACATAGACATCACATTGAATGAAGTAGTTGATAAACTAGCAAAGAAGGGAGCAAAAATGGCACAAATTGACCAAACATTGGGTATGTTAACAATAAAACAAATAATCAAAAACAGCTGTAAAGAACATTGACTGAACACGTGGGCACAAGCTAAAACAGGAATAAGACTCTTTATTGACCTAACAGTCCTAGATAAGGTAGATGCTATCAACCATAGTGAAAGAAAATATCAAACCAAAGTCTTCAGATTGAGAACAGGTCACTCTACACTGAATGGCCACAAAAACAATGTGTTCACAAAATATAGCAAAATGTAGATACTGCCCAAACCCGTTAGAGACAGTCGAACACCTTCTACTAATGTGCCCTGCACTCCAGGGAATGTGACAACTCCTACCACACAACCCATCCATAGACAATACACTTTATGGCAGCCCAAAACAGCTTATCCAAACTGCGCAGTACCACATAATGGCATCAAGGTCACCAAGATCTGACGCTCAGTGGCAGTGGATCCAAGTCAAGTCAATTTTGTGGTTATTTATTGTTTTCCTATGTTTGACAACCATACAACGATGCCAGCGTCCTATGTTTGACAACCATACAACGATGCCAGCGTCCGATGTTTGACAACCATACAGCGATGCCAGCGTCCTATGTTTGACAACCATACAACGATGCCAGCGTCCTATGTTTGACAACCATACAAAGATGCCAGCGTCCTATGTTTGACAACCATACAACGATGCCAGCGTCCTATGTTTGACAACCATACAGCGATGCCAGCGTCCTATGTTTGACAACCATACAACGATGCCAGCGTCCTATGTTTGACAACCATACAACTATGCCAGCGTCCTATGTTTGACAACCATACAACGATGCCAGCGTCCTATGTTTGACAACCATACAACTATGCCAGCGTCCTATGTTTGACAACCATACAACTATGCCAGCGTCCTATGTTTGACAACCATGCAACGATGCCAGCGTCCTATGTTTGACAACCATACAACTATGCCAGCGTCCTATGTTTGACAACCATACAACGATGCCAGCGTCCTATGTTTGACAACCATACAACGATGCCAGCGTCCTATGTTTGACAACCATACAGCGATGCCAGCGTCCTATGTTTGACAACCATACAACGATGCCAGCGTCCTATATTTGACAACCATACAACGATGCCAGCGTCCTATGTTTGACAACCATACAACGATGCCAGCGTCCTATGTTTGACAACCATACAACGATGCTAGCGTCCTATGTTTGACAACCATACAACTATGCCAGCGTCCTATGTTTGACAACCATACAACGATGCTAGCGTCCTATGTTTGACAACCATACAACGATGCCAGCGTCCTATGTTTCAGAACCATACAACGATGCCAGCTGAAAGAATGACAAGAGAAGACTTGACATTAGAGTTGAATATTCTTATTTTTGTGTTAACTTAACTTTTTGTGATCTCAGTATATTTCAAAGAGGCGACTTAACTGTATGCTTATTAAAATTGTGTCCATATTCCTGTCTCCTTTTCATTGACATTCACCGATATTTTTTTTATCTCCTCATCCGCCATTTTCATTCTGGTATGCAACATTGTCCATCTCAGCAGCCACTTCTTTCTAAATATACCTACACATTATCTTTATCACATGCATCTTGTGTTAATCACGATTTTAGTCTTTGTCACCTTCTCTCCCACTCTCTCTCTCTCTCTCTCTCTCTCTCTCTCTCTCTCTCTCTCTCTCTCTCTCTCTCTCTCTCTCTCTCTCTCTCTCTCTTTGTTCCATGTCCCAAATCTAATAGGGTAAGTGTCCCTCAAGTCATGGCAACAAAGAGACCATCAGTAACACCATTTTCATTCTGGTATTCAACATTGTCCATCTCAGCAACGACTTTCTTGTGGTTAACATGTGGTTAACATGCATCTTGTGTTAATCACGATTTTACTCTTTGTCTCCGTCTCTCTCTTTGAAAATAAAGTTCGTTCGTTCTCCCTTTCTAACCTCTCCTCTATCTCCCTCTCTCTCTCCCCATCGCTCTCTCTCTCTGTTCCCAAATCTAATAGGGTTAGAGCCCCCGAAGTCCTGGAAACAAAGAGACCACCAATAACACTGGAATGCTCTTAATGACTGCGCTTATGTCAGAGCTGATTGATGAGCTTGTGCAAGAACTTTATACAATCCTATTATTATAACAGCCCCGTCATTAGCCGCCCCTGCCATTTCATTATCATTAGCGCTAGCGTCATATATTTATTCATTTATTTGTCTGCGCCTCTTGTCACATACACACATCCACACTATTACCTCTGTGTCTTTGAAAATAATTAGGTTCCTATTCTTTTTTCTTTTCTGCCGAGTCGCAGATGTCCGCACGTCACGGAATTGGCCGCTTTGTTTGAAAAGATCTGTATGCGCCATTACTTCGGTGGAGAGAACTCAGCCGGTAGCCATGCCAGATTTCCACTTCGGAGTTGCTTACTTGATGAATTGTGTTGTGTGTGGTGGCGAGTGACATTATGGAACGGTTGGAAGTGCGCTTTGCAAGAGAGAAGCTTTGCTGAAAACGGAGGCACAACCAAGAAAAAAGAGGAATATTATGTAGAAATTGAAGGTATGAGGTAGGATGAGTGATATGAAAGAGGATATTATATGAGCATGTGAGGGAATTGTGTGAGGCACATGGAAACATAGAAGATAGATGAGGAAATTGTGTGAGGCACATGGAAAAATAGAAGATAGTTGAGGAAATTGTGTGAGGCACATGGAAACATAGAAGATAGATGAGGAAATTGTGTGAGGCACATGGAAACATAGAAGATAGATGAAGGAATTGTGTGAGGCACATGGAAACATAGAAGATAGATGAGGAAATTGTGTGAGGCACATGGAAACATAGAAGATAGATGAGGAAATTGTGTGAGGCACATGGAAACATAGAAGATAGATGAGGAAATTGTGTGAGGCACATGGAAACATAGAAGATAGATGAGGAAATTGTGTGAGGCACATGGAAACATAGAAGAAAGATGAGGAAATCGTGTGAGGCACATGGAAACATAGAAGATAGATGAGGAAATCGTGTGAGGCACATGGAAACATAGAAGATAGATGAGGAAATCGTATGCGAGAAAAAGGAGTAAAACAGGAGGGACAAATGTGATGAAGTCCTTGAGAGCAGTGATGAACGGATAGATGAGAATAGAAAGAAGGAACCGACTATTGTAACGACAGCAACATCACTGTGTCTTAGATATAGTGAATAGCGACAGCAGTGATGTTTCACAAAGTCATGCAGAACACTGTGCGTCCTCACTCACATCATGCAGCACAGCACCGTGTGTTTCTTCACTCAGATCACTCCAACATCATGTGCGTCTTCACTCAAATCATGCAACATAGCACCCATGTGCGTGAGTCTTCACTCAAATTTATGCAGGATATCACCAAGTGCGTCTTCACTCAAACATTCAGCGCAGCACCATGATCTTCTTCATTCAAATCAGTCCAGCACCATATGCGTCTTCACTCAAATCTTGCAGTATTGCTTCCTATGCTTCTTCACTCTCATTACGCAGCATTGCATCATGTGCATCGTCAGTAAAATCATGCAGTACAGCGTGCACGGTGTACATCTTCTCTCAAGTCTATCAACACTGCACTTTGTGCGTCGTAACTCAAGAATCCCGAGCAGGAAAAAAAGCTGCGTCCCAGGAGATGACATCTAGGTACACAGGGCATCGTATACGTCTGAGCTTGTTACCAGAATGGCCTTGAAGCACCGGCCACATGGAGGCCTGGTTTCCCACTTCAGCGACGGCCCTCCAGATTAAACCCCCGACGGGGACTTGATTAGCCGTCCCGTGGCTAACGACTTCGCTAATCGTGGCTGACGTATCTTCTGATTTGCATAATGACCAATTCAGCTAAGTGCCCAGGGGGTTGTTATTGTCACTGATATGATTATTATGGAGCTCTAAAGCAGAATTTAGCAGTTGGGGGGTGGGGGGGGGGGGGGGGGGGGGGGGGGGGGGGTTTGGTTGGTAATGATGTGGCGTGATGTCACTTAGGTCAGCATCTACTGAGCAAACATGAACCCTGTTTGTATCTGAAGTGACGTCATTTGAACCTTGCCTCCACGTTACGTTCGTGAATGTATAATTGTGAGTTTTCCCATTTGTATTACGAACTCAAGAATAAGAACGTCCAGTTGGCGGAGTGGTTAGAGCGCTGGCCTCTAACGACACAAAACATAATGACGTCACGCTCCAGTCTACCCAGCAATTAATGGGTACCTGACTTTGCTCTTGAGTTAGGGAAGCCTAAGGGAACTGGTCACCTCCACCTGTCGAATCTGGACCTAATATTGTGAAGTCTCTAACACTTCACTCCCCTCTGGCAGTATCTGCTATGGGGGCTATCTTTACATTTTATTGAATAAATAAGTGAATAAATACAGACACTCTAGGACATAAAGGGAGGACAACAGACAAGAAATAAGTGATAGGCTTACCGAGAATCGAACCGATGACCATCCAAACGGCGCCATCGCCTTGCTGTGAATGTAAATCGTGAAAGGATGCACAGCCAATTATGACGCAGGCTTCTTGCAAAGGGGACTAGCTGCATTAGTGGTTCCATGCTTCTTAAGTAGCAAAACGGGAAAAATAAGTACAGTAGTAGTTGTTGTTGTCTCTTGAAGATCGCTAGTCAACTGTTAGTTGTGTTCAGTTACCATTTCATATTGTTACGTTAACCCCCGCTCGGTGACCTTCGAGTTTTTTAATTATTATTTTTTTAATTATAAAAGTACAACTGGCAAGAGCACGTAACCCGCCAAAAATGAGAATGAATTACTGAGTGCTCTTTCTACTGCGTGTCCTGATGACGGCATTATTTCTTCTGTGGTTATTTCATTCCGTTTCAACTTCATTGGATCTTGGTAGTCAAACTTATCATGACTTATGGTCAATGTTCAGTACACCATGAAACAATTAAAAGGTATGCGTCTTCTTTTAACGGGTGTTCAATTTAGCTTTCCTGTGCAGTGCGCACCGTTTCTCTATTTTTTCCCGAAAATGTTCCTTGGAAAGATTGCAAAACGCGCGGTTTACGTATTTTCTTGAAAAGCTAATGGGATTGTTTTATTGTTGGTTACAACTGTTTCATTAAGATAAATATGTATGTGGGAATACGTACAACTTCCTCTGCGTTGAAGCGTCAGCTCTTATGATCCATTTTGTCTTTCATCTCTTTTTAACTTCCTGCTTATTTCGACTGTCATTCTACACATTTCGGTTGACTTCCGTCATACTTCTTATTATTGGTATACGACTCCCTTGGAACATCAAACTGGAGTCACTATATATGAGATGTCTAATAACCTTAACCTCAAAGTGGAGCACGGTGCACATGAGTGAAATTAGCGGTCTGCTTGCATCTAATTTCAGCATTGTCACTTTGCATCGTAACTGACACGGTGTCATTTTCAGTTTCATTCTTAAGACATCAAAAGAGCTATTATAAGAGTTATTATATTTCTGTCGGCTTTTTGTAGCATTTTGTATCGTTGTTGTGTGTGCGTGCGTGCGTGCGTGATGGTTCTTTAAATCAGATCATTATTGTAGAATTTGTCATCAGAATCAGATACAAGGATAAAAGGGATGCAGAGCATCCAGGCCACACACAAAATGGTGCATGTTACCATCTCAGCAGAAGAGAACAAGTGGTTATTTTCAGACTCCGCACGGTTGTTACATAATGGGGCGACCATTCTCGATCTCTGTTTCACTACGGCAGTATCAGTTACATTTTTAGTACTGATTTTTATTGCGTGCTTTCAATTGTTGCACTTTCTTTATTTCTCTGCTATGTGTAGCAGATATTTGGTATTTTCATTCTTACACTCCCTTCAGTATATTCATCTTGTTTGTTTACCTGCCCATCCCTGCTGAGATAATATTATCGACAACCATGTTGGTTAACATTGGCAGCGGCCGACATCAGACATCAGCTTAACACGAAAATCGCCAGCGTATTTGCTAATCGCTGATAAAGCCAGGGTGCGCGACAGATACGAGATTACTTGTCTGTGTGACAGGTTTTTGGACAGACACGGATGACCTAATCGCTTCCTGTCCGACTTGTTATGACAAGATTACTTTAGATAGTAATAAATTGTTACATCTGAAACACATTGTCGTATGAGTTTACAGATGTGTTGGTGAGTTCGCCTGCCAGGGATCGGATGTTTTCATACCATATATGGGAAAGGTGACCTCTACATTACGTTCAAAATTTTTCCATGTCAGGAATATTTTGAAATTGCCGCCCCCACCAACACGCATGTTTGAAAATGATTGGAGCTTTTGAGTAGCCCCATAACAAACAGATGCGGGGGAGGACAGTGAATATAACCTGGCGCTTTTCAAGTCTAGTTCACTGTGAGATTCACGCTTGCCAAGACACAACCAGACTTGCCAGAAGTTAGAATTCAGAATTTCCATTTATCAGGCCGGACTTTGTGGAACAATCTTGAAGGACTTACATAGCCCAGGAAACCCATTTTAATAAGGAAGGTTGAGGAAACTGAAACACACGGAGTCATAGAAGGAATTATCTTTTAAAAAAAAGTAACGACCCCAGTACACGTGTAAGAGGCCTAATCAAGTGCCAACTTCATTCATCTAAGCAAAAAATTCTGTGAGCCAGGATTGGCGTAAGTTGTCATTTTACATTCTGTATTTTTCATTACTAAGATGTGAACTAATATGTATAAATTACCATGTGAATATTAATTTGTGATAATCGCTAGTGGGTGTCCAAGTTATTTGAGGCTGGCAACCTCATCATATAGAATGATGATTTCATGAACCACCACTGTCAGGACTGGTGACTGCGTTATTGCTAGCTCCTTACAGAAAACTAAAAGCATCGGTAGTCCCAAGTTCCATATGGAGCAGGGAGGGAAAGATGAAAGAAATGATGTACATTCTAAGTATAATACTTACAGTTTCAAACCAGTGTAAATGTCTATGTAAACATATTCACTTTAAAGTTAATGAAAGTTTCAAACTTTTCAATCAGTGTAATACCATCACAATTGGGCGACTCTCTAATACCGTCACAACGGGCCACTACAGATTGGGATACCACCTGTTCAAGAAGCTAGAGATAGAAACTGCCGATGAGTGTAAATGTGGCACTGATAAAATGACTGCTGAGACATCTCCTTCAAAGACGCCCAACATACGAAGAACAGAGAAAGCACATATGGCCGTCACCAGTACCATTCCTGGACAAACTCTACGGAGATACAGAAAGCCTCAATCTGACCACTGCTTTCTTTCTGCTTTATTCAAGACGACGTCTGTGAGTGTACGAAGAAGAAGAATTATTTGTGTGTGTGTGAGTGAGGGAGTGAGTGATGTCCAATCTGTTTGATGTAATCGTTTGTGTGTGATAGTTCTTTACATCCGATCGTCATTATGTTATTATGTATGTGTAGTGTGTTTGTGAGATGAATCTTGGTGTCCGACCCATATGATTTAATTGTTTATGTATACATGTGTGTGTGTGTGTGTGTGTGTGTGGTGGTTCTTAATGTCAAATCCGTATTATGTAGTTCTTTATGTGTGTTGTTTGTGGGGTTTTTTTTTGTAATATAATTGAGCGAGTGTAGGTGATGAATCTTGACGTCTTGTTTGTATGTGTGTTTTTTTTTAAATAGTTTTTGATATTAAATCCGTATTATGTAATTATTTGTATGTGTTGTTTATATTGTTCTTATTATTCTCCTTATTATATTATTGTTCATATTTTCTACTTAACCTGTTTTTTTTTCCATGTTATGAAGACGACAATAATGGTAGTTATAATGACGAGGATGAGGAAGACGCACAAGTAGGTCGATAATGAAACTTTCGCTAGTCTTGTTTAGTAATCCTACACGGTTACGACATTCAGTGCATGGCTACCGACAACCATCGGAGCTCACGCCTGGCGCTAGAAAATTGCAGACCAACTCTCGGCAATTTTCACGTTATTAATGCAAATAGGCATAATTGACGCCTAATAATAGCCAAGTGGAGTCAGATTTAACCCTTGATTATCCAAACTTCGAGCCGAGATTACAAGTCTGCTGTGGCTACATAATTATTAACAAGGGTTAAAGAGAACGGAAGGGGGTGGTGTCACGTAGGTTTTATATTCATTTAATTTCCTACATCTTTTTCCTATTCTTTCTCTCGAACTCTCTCTTTTATTATCTCTGTATTTTTTTTTTTTTTCCTGTATATTTTTTCATCCATTCGTTTTGCGAATATTATTTTCATATAATTCGCAAACTTTACCTGTTTTCCTTTCTCTTAAACTGAGAATCGCGCTAGGACGATATTACGTAGATGTCAGGGCTGCAGGGCGTCAGAAGGCGTGATAAGTCGGTTCGCTGAACATAGGACGTAGCAAATCGTCTACATTCTCACCGAGCGCGCGAGTTTCTTCTCGGCATTAGTCCCGGTGAGGTGTGATACTTTACATCTGCACCGGTCAGTATCCAGACATTTGTCTGGAAAATCCCAAACTGACACGGCGCTCACTTGGGCCATGGTCAGCTGTAGTGTGAAAACTGCCCTGCAATGGAGTCAGGCTGTCTGGGATTTGAAACTGACACGCGTACATCGTGGTCAGTAGGTGACAGTTACGACACGCGTTAAGCGGACGTAAATGTTGGGAGTAGGGGAGATAATTTCGCGTGGCGAAATAGTTTGGGCCCTTTGTCTGATTTTAAGATATTGGCCAAGTTTGAAACTTTAATTTCATTCTCGCTCATAGACTCCACAGTAGATAGGTCGCTCGAAAACAGAATAGCTGTTAGCGAAGATCTCAGTTTGTTTCGGCAATTTGTCGAACTTCTAGACTTCCAGAAATATTTTCAGCATTTTTATTCTTAAGTTGTGCGACTACCTGTAATTCTGTGGTTGAGGTAATTAATATGATAGATATATAGATTTTGTGAGTGTTAAAGTGTTAAATCGCTTAATTCATTTTAATCTATTTCTTTAGCGCAGAAGAGAAATAAAGTGGTAGGCTATTATATTTTCTAGGGAAGCATTCAGTGGAAAGCAGAATAAAATTAAAATTTCTAGCTTATAACGGCAATTGTAGCTATTTATAAATTTAATTTAACTGCTAATACTCAGTCGAGTGTATTTTTCTAAACTAACGTATAAACTCTAGAATCCAGCCTCATGAATGGTGACGGAATACGCACGTGTTCTTAATTTATGAGGATTGCTGATTTTTAAATATAACTTACGTCACGGGAAGTTTAAATGATAAGCAAAGCTCTCTGCTTGCAAGTTTAAATGTAAGTTTTAACCAGTACAGATTCTGTTTATTATATTATATGTGTTATTTTTCCTCCACACAGTGAAAGTTTTGGGGTGACCCTAACTTTACCAGCACCTAGTAGTAGTTTCCATACTTGTGAAGAAATAGACAGTCCTTATTTTGAACCACGTGGGTTTTCTCAAGTAACACTGATCTGACGGTGCAAGTTAGACAGAAATACTAATATCCCTATAACGGGTTTTCAAAGACTGTAATGATAAATACTGGACCTTGGAGCTAGCACTTAATTTCTTCTAGAAACTCTATATAATTTGCTGCCTGGTGGCGTGAATATTAACAATCATTTCCCGACTATATCTATATATATCTTTGTGGACAAATCTGTGGTGTGACTAAAGTGAATCCTATACTGAGAGAAGGCACCGACCTGACATTCATCATTTTTTAGAAACCTACGCTATTGACACTGTGCTCTGCTAACTCCCGCGCCTGGAATAATTGTTAGGTGACTTAATCAGACATTTGAACAAATTTGCATACCCAAGTAGTCGTTCCCGGAGACTCCAAGTTAAATACGTCTTTTGGAACTGGGGACTTCTTGGCAGAAGACTGCATTTTTTGAGTCTGTGTGAAAATCTAAAATCAATGTGTTCCAAGAGGCAGCAAGCAAAGTCGTGAGTACAAGTATGAGAAGCCATGGCGGAATGAATGAGTGTACGCTGGTTTGAGTGATATTTTTCACTATTTTATCTTTGACACCCTGTTGCTGTCCTAATTTTTTTTTTTCAATCTGCATAATTTGTTGCTAAGGCTAGAGTTCTTGTGTTTTTGTCTTAGGTTAAATCAGATTTTTTTTCAAACTCTGTGCATATAATTACGAGATAAAACAAAGAAAAACTCTTAGACTCAAACCCTATGTATCTGTGACTCGGGCGCCATCATCTGTTCTCTTAACGGGGCCGGGCTAAACCTAGAGTTAACACCATAACGGGGCTATCATCCTTGCAACATTTCCTTGAAGTTTTGTGACTATGTGTATATGTATTTTCCCTGATGTACTTTCTTTGATGTTGTGAGCCGATTTTTCCTGATATTAAAAATCGCTCTTGAACTAAATAATCGTGTTTGGTCAGCTCGTTCTAGATAATATATATATCATTGTTATAGTTTTCCCACGTCTGTGTGTTTACCTGTCGTCACGTGTATGTGCGTGCCTGTGAGTGATAGAAATATACGTAATATGTATATTGGTGTAGTCTGTCTGACGCTGTAACAACTGTTGTAGAAGATAGGTGAGAGAGAGAAGAATTCTTTTCGCTTTCAGAGACAGCCACTATATCAAATCTATCATCTCACGTGTGTGAAAATTCTATTACCTTTCACTAACTCTCACTGAGTCTATCACCTATTCAAACCTATTCAGAAGGGACCAAACCTAGTCTTAATTCTCCTATCGGAAATCTACGACAAATGGGGACTCGTTTCCGGTCTTTGAACTTAGAATAGGAAGACGAGTACGACAAACGTGGACTCGTCTATATGGATTTTGTACTTAAGATTCTGTATTCTGATATAGAGTAAGAGTGTGATGTCTTGTGACTGTGTATCTTTTAAAAATAATTACCCCCTAGACTAGCGATCTGTTTACGGGCGTGCTGACCACACAAACTAATAAGTTTTTTTTTTTCCACAGCATCTTTGAATTATATACATGTTGGTTACAGGTTGATTTTGTCGGGATAGATGTTAACTGCTGATTGTAATACTAAATGCTGGTAAAGTGGTGAGTGTATAACATTCACTGGGTACTGAGGCAGAACGGCGTTTGAACTAAGTTAAGGAGTGTGTTTCGGACTTTTTGTCCAGATTAATTCCCTCCCTTACCCGATCTGACTTCAGGGGCGAACTTATAGTGGATTTTTAAAAATTAAGGGATTATTTTTCTCTTTAATTTTTGCAATATTCTTTTGCTTTTCCACTGTAGCAACTTAATTTTCAGTTGTAATCTTAACTACCATTTATTTGGCGTAGTCGTGTTTTGCATTGAGTGCTTTATTGCCGATAATAGCAGCGATAGTTAGATTTTATTTTGGAGGAGGTATCCCAGGGTTAAGGATATCATCTTTTGATTTTTGGAATTTTTTTTCTCGTAAGTGGTAGGAACCAGGTTATTCTTTTTCCTATTTTCTATCTCCACGTGTCTCAGTCACTGACATAATATGGCCGAGAGGGCAAAGCTTAGACAACTCCTCAGGGACGAAGCGAGAGAGGAGGGACTGGAAGGAGAGGAAGCGAAAGCTTTTGTCAGAGACGAACTGGAGAGATATGATGCGGAGAGGAAAGCAGCTGAAGCTTTACAGCAGAAGAAGATGGATGAAGAAATGGAAATTCGCAGGGCGAACGAACGAGAGAAGGAGAGACAGCATGAGGAAAGAGAGAAGGAGAGACAGCATGAGGAAAGAGAGAAGGAGAGACAGCGTGAGGAGAAAGAGAAGGAGAGACAGCATGAGGAAAGAGAGAAGGAGAGACAACATGAGTTGGCTCTTAAAGCTCTAGAGTTCCAAAGTCGTGGGGCTGCCTCTACCTCCAGCAATGGAGAGTCTTCTCCTCATTCTTCCTTAACTGACCCTGCTAACACTCAATCTCTTCAACTAAATGCTATGTCTTTCACTCTTGAATCTTTTCCTTGTCCAAATGAGAAGATTGACACATGGTTAGAAAAATTTGAGAAAATTGCAACTCTGTACGGGTTAGAGAGGTCGCGTTGGAATATGAAACTTTCCCAGGCCCTAAAAGGTTCTGCTTATGATGTTTATTCTAAGCTGGAAAGTAGCCAACAAGACGACTACGATGTGTTGAAGAAAGCGTTACTGGAGCGCTTTGAAATGAACGCTCGCAAGTTTTTGCAACTGTTTCGCAACAGCCGGAAAGAGAATTCTGAAACTTTTCACCAGTTCTCATCTCGTCTTAAGGGATATCTAACAAAGTGCCTTGAGCTTTCGCAGCTCCCCTCTACCTATGAAGGTCTTGAGGAACTTGTTCTAACTGAACAAATAAAGAACACTTTGTCTGCTGATACCCGGAGATTTCTCGCTGAGCAGGGGGCAGAAAAACTTGAAGACATTTTGGAAAAGTCTGAGCGTTATCACAATGCGCTGGCTGAACTACCGGCCACAAAGCGGAAACCGACAGAGGAGCATTTTCGAAAACATAACCTAGAGCAATCTTCTCAGGCTTCTAACCAAAACAACCACAGAGAAACTGGACCTCAAAACCCCCCTCCTGAAAAATCCAAGTTCTACAAGAACAAGAACCCCAACCACCCCAAACAGTCTGATCAACCCGACCGCCCTACATGGCAGCGCAGCCAGAAAGGACAAGGTGGCAAAGGGAAAACCCCTGAGCACGGGACTAAGGATCAGAGCAAGCACACCGAGCCAAAGCGCATCGGATGCTTACAAACAACAGACTCGCAGGAAAGAATTATTGTCAGTGATTCTCAACCTGAGGGAGAGAGACCCTCTACGCGAGGTACGGTTGTTTTAAACGGGACTTCAACATATTGTTTGTTTGACACGGGGCTTTCTTTTGATTGCATTGTTGCCAGGCACCTGGTCAAACCCGGTCAAGTGACAGAACAAACCGTTAAACTGTGTGGAGTTCTTAGGAGTGATGCACCAACAACGCTTCCCATCGCATTGGTGGAGATACACTCTGACTTTCTCAGAGGTGTGATCAAAGCGGCTGTTATGGACGACCCCATCTACCCAGTCATACTCGGCTGTAGATATGTGTTTATTGGGAAACCGGAAGAGCCAATAGTGGCAACAGTAACCACAAGAGGGCAAGCCAAGAAGGAACGGGAGCCTGCGCCAAATTTGTTACCCATGGAACTTAAAGAGGCGCAACAAAAGGACCCTACTTTGGAACCCTGCTTTAGGAAACTGCCCATGGCCAACGACCCTAGACAACACGGGGACATCTTTTCTAAGGATGGCGTGCTTTATCGGAGAACGGGCAAGCCTGAACAAGGCTCTAATCAGCTCCTAGTACCGAAAAAGTACAGAAGTCAAATCCTAGAAATGGGGCACTCTCTCCCGTTTAGCGGACATATGGGACAGAACGCCACACAGCAACGTATACAGACTCACTATTGGTGGCCAGGGATGAACACTGATATACTCAGATATGTAAAATCCTGTGCCCAGTGTCAACGGGTAGCACCCAAGCACTGGACTGCCCCAGTTCCCCTGGGGCAAACGCCAATTGTGGGAACTCCATTCGAACGGGTTGCTGTCGACATTGTTGGACCCCTAGAAAGGACCAAACGAAAGCACAGGTTTATCCTGACTTTAGTCGACACATGCACTATGTGGGCCGAAGCTATACCGCTAACATGCACAGACTCGAAGCATGTCGCAGAAGCCCTAGTGCAGATCTTTACACGGTTGGGATTCCCTCAACAAGTTTTGACGGACAATGGATCCCAATTCCGTAGCCTGTTAATGGAGGAGATCTTTAAGATCTTGAGGGAAAAAACACATCCACACCAGCCCGTACCATCCGGCCGGAAATGGGCTCGTGGAACGTTTCAACGGCAGCCTCACCACCATGCTACGCAAGCTGGCACAAGAAAAGCCGGAGGACTGGGACCTTTTTATTCCTGCAGCCCTATTCGCTTACAGGGAAGTTCCCCAGGCCTCTACAGGATTTCCTCCAGCTACGCTTTTATTCGGCAGACCTATAAAGGGGCCGCTTGAAGCATTACTTCGGTCCCTGACAGACCAGAAGGCGGATGAGACAGTCGTCTCAGCCAGTAGATATGTATCGGAATTGAAGGAAAGGCTACAGCTAGGATGGGACCTAGCAACAGCAAACCTTAAGAAAGCTCGTGCAAAGCACGCTAGACGATACAATCAAGCAGCAAAGGAGAGAGAATTACAACCAGGTGATAAAGTCCTGTTGTTGTTGCCAACCGGAAGCAACAAACTACGCATCGGGTGGCAAGGGCCGTTCACCGTCCTGAAAAAGATCTCGAGAACCAATTATCAGATCTCTATCAAAGGAAAGGAGAAGGTCTACCATGTGAACCTACTAAAGAAATACTTGGAAAGACCAGTGCCATCCCCCGAACATCTCCTGGCGATCGCCATAGCTACAGAGGATGTGGAAGATGACGATAGTTGCATGGAATATCCATTGCAACAAACTGAATCTGTAGAAGATGTAAAATTTGGGGACACTCTCTCTGAAGCACAACAGACAGAAACGAAGGCTTTACTGAACCAGTACACGGCGGTGCTAACGGATGTACCTGGACGAACACATCTCGTAGAGTTCGAGATGAAACTTATAAACGAGACCCCTGTCCGAACCAGAGTTTACCGTATTCCGTATGCGAAAGCTGATACGCTTCGTGCAGAGATAGACAAGCTACGTAAAACAGGAATTATTAGTGAGTCTACATCTCCCTATAGTGCGAGCGTAGTGCTGCTACAGAAGCCCAATAAGGAAGTTCGGCTGTGCATCGATTACCGGCTACTTAACGCAGTAACGGAATTTCAGCCGGAACCACTCCAAAGCGCTTCTGAGCTGTTTAGCAAGCTAAGCAAGGCACGGATTTTCTCAAAGATTGACTTGAGTAAGGGCTACTACCAGATACCAGTCAAAGAGGAAACTAAGCCTTTGCTAGCTTTCAGCACCAGCGAAGGACACTATACGTTTAACGTGATGCCATTCGGATTACACAACGCACCAGGAGTGTTCACAAGGATGATGAGGAAGCTGTTAGAGCCATTGCACAGTCCACATATCCACAATTTTATGGATGATATACTAATTGCAACGGACACCTACGAAGAACACATTGCGACGGTCGAGATGCTCCTCAGGAGACTACAGGAAACTGGACTCACAGCTAGACCTAGCAAATGTTTAATCGGCTTTGAAAAACTTGACTTCCTGGGGCACACCATAGCTCACGGTGCTATGTGGCCAGTTGCTAAGAACGTAGAGAAGATACGGGCAGCGAAGAGACCAAGGACGAAGAAAGAAACACGATCGTTCCTATCGCTATGTGCTTACTACCAGAAATTCATCAAAAACTTCAACGGTTTAACAGCACCCCTTACGGACCTTACGAAAAAGGGGCGACCGGAGAAAGTTATCTGGGATCCTAAGTGCGAACACGCTTACGTCTCGCTCAAGAAGCAGTTGTCTGAATATCCAATTCTGCGACTGCCGGATATTACCAAACCCTTCGTACTGCGCGTCGACGCATCAGGGCAAGGCATCGGGTCAACTTTGCTTCAGGCTGGCGACGACGATCCCAACCAGCTATTCCCAGTGGCATACGGTAGTCGTAAATTGAATAAGGCAGAGCAAAACTACTCCACAGTGGAAAGAGAATGTCTGGCATTAGTTCATGGCATTAGACGGCACCATGAATACCTTTACGGAGTGTCATTCACGGTGCAGACGGACCATGCCCCACTGGCGTTTCTCGGGGCTAATAAGGAATTTAATGCGAAAATAATGCGCTGGGCATTGCTGCTAAGCGTATATTCCTTTAAAGTCGAATACATTCCAGGGAAACAAAACGTTGGGGCAGACTTCATGAGTAGGACTTGCACAGAGATGGAGGGGGAAGAGGAGAGGGAAGAAGACAGACACCCCGAAGCTACGGTTATAGGAAATTAAACTCCATAACGTAGACATGGAGTGCTTCCATATCTTAAAGGGGGGAGGCTCTGTCACGTAGGTTTTATATTCATTTAATTTCCTACATCTTTTTCCTATTCTTTCTCTCGAACTCTCTCTTTTATTATCTCTGTATTTTTTTTTTTTTCCTGTATATTTTTTCATCCATTCGTTTTGCGAATATTATTTTCATATAATTCGCAAACTTTACCTGTTTTCCTTTCTCTTAAACTGAGAATCGCGCTAGGACGATATTACGTAGATGTCAGGGCTGCAGGGCGTCAGAAGGCGTGATAAGTTGGTTCGCTGAACATAGGACGTAGCAAATCGTCTACATTCTCACCGAGCGCGCGAGTTTCTTCTCGGCATTAGTCCCGGTGAGGTGTGATACTTTACATCTGCACCGGTCAGTATCCAGACATTTGTCTGGAAAATCCCAAACTGACACGGCGCTCACTTGGGCCATGGTCAGCTGTAGTGTGAAAACTGCCCTGCAATGGAGTCAGGCTGTCTGGGATTTGAAACTGACACGCGTACATCGTGGTCAGTAGGTGACAGTTACGACACGCGTTAAGCGGACGTAAATGTTGGGAGTAGGGGAGATAATTTCGCGTGGCGAAATAGTTTGGGCCCTTTGTCTGATTTTAAGATATTGGCCAAGTTTGAAACTTTAATTTCATTCTCGCTCATAGACTCCACAGTAGATAGGTCGCTCGAAAACAGAATAGCTGTTAGCGAAGATCTCAGTTTGTTTCGGCAATTTGTCGAACTTCTAGACTTCCAGAAATATTTTCAGCATTTTTATTCTTAAGTTGTGCGACTACCTGTAATTCTGTGGTTGAGGTAATTAATATGATAGATATATAGATTTTGTGAGTGTTAAAGTGTTAAATCGCTTAATTCATTTTAATCTATTTCTTTAGCGCAGAAGAGAAATAAAGTGGTAGGCTATTATATTTTCTAGGGAAGCATTCAGTGGAAAGCAGAATAAAATTAAAATTTCTAGCTTATAACGGCAATTGTAGCTATTTATAAATTTAATTTAACTGCTAATACTCAGTCGAGTGTATTTTTCTAAACTAACGTATAAACTCTAGAATCCAGCCTCATGAATGGTGACGGAATACGCACGTGTTCTTAATTTATGAGGATTGCTGATTTTTAAATATAACTTACGTCACGGGAAGTTTAAATGATAAGCAAAGCTCTCTGCTTGCAAGTTTAAATGTAAGTTTTAACCAGTACAGATTCTGTTTATTATATTATATGTGTTATTTTTCCTCCACACAGTGAAAGTTTTGGGGTGACCCTAACTTTACCAGCACCTAGTAGTAGTTTCCATACTTGTGAAGAAATAGACAGTCCTTATTTTGAACCACGTGGGTTTTCTCAAGTAACACTGATCTGACGGTGCAAGTTAGACAGAAATACTAATATCCCAATAACGGGTTTTCAAAGACTGTAATGATAAATACTGGACCTTGGAGCTAGATCTAAAATTTCTTCTAGAAAACTCTACGTAATCTTTCTGCCTGGTGGCGCGAAATACTTCAAGTATTAACTAACATTTCCCGACTATCTATATATATTATTTGTGGACAAATCTGTGGTGTGACTAAAGTGAATCCTATACTGAGAGAAGGCACCGACCTGACATTCATCATTTTTTAGAAACCTACGCTATTGACACTGTGCTCTGCTAACTCCCGCGCCTGGAATAATTGTTAGGTGACTTAATCAGACATTTGAACAAATTTGCATACCCAAGTAGTCGTTCCCGGAGACTCCAAGTTAAATACGTCTTTTGGAACTGGGGACTTCTTGGCAGAAGACTGCATTTTTTGAGTCTGTGTGAAAATCTAAAATCAATGTGTTCCAAGAGGCAGCAAGCAAAGTCGTGAGTACAAGTATGAGAAGCCATGGCGGAATGAATGAGTGTACGCTGGTTTGAGTGATATTTTTCACTATTTTATCTTTGACACCCTGTTGCTGTCCTATTTGTTTTTTTCAATCTGCATAATTTGTTGCTAAGGCTAGAGTTCTTGTGTTTTTTGTCTTAGGTTAAATCAGATTTTTTTCAAACTCTGTGCATATAATTACGAGATAAAACAAAGAAAAACTCTTAGACTCAAACCCTATGTATCTGTGACTCGGGCGCCATCATCTGTTCTCTTAACGGGGCCGGGCTAAACCTAGAGTTAACACCATAACGGGGCTATCATCCTTGCAACATTTCCTTGAAGTTTTGTGACTATGTGTATATGTATTTTCCCTGATGTACTTTCTTTGATGTTGTGAGCCGATTTTTCCTGATATTAAAAATCGCTCTTGAACTAAATAATCGTGTTTGGTCAGCTCGTTCTAGATAATATATATATCATTGTTATAGTTTTCCCACGTCTGTGTGTTTACCTGTCGTCACGTGTATGTGCGTGCCTGTGAGTGATAGAAATATACGTAATATGTATATTGGTGTAGTCTGTCTGACGCTGTAACAACTGTTGTAGAAGATAGGTGAGAGAGAGAAGAATTCTTTTCGCTTTCAGAGACAGCCACTATATCAAATCTATCATCTCACGTGTGTGGAAATTCTATTACCTTTCACTAACTCTCACTGAGTCTATCACCTATTCAAACCTATTCAGAAGGGACCAAACCTAGTCTTAATTCTCCTATCGGAAATCTACGACAGGTGGGTTGTTTATAGTTAACCAGTTGCGATATTTCACATTAGCAAAAAAAATTTTGAACGTATTAGAATCCATTGTCAACCAGCATTCCAGACTAGCAGACTGCCAGGTCGCATGGAACGTTTAATAGAATACAAGCTTATAACAACATCAAAGTGTTGTCATTTTGTAACTTTTTCGTTTGTTTTTTCCTACCTCCGTAATATTTTCTTCTCTTTGCACTTTCCAAATATCGTTTGTAATGTTTGTTTCTCCCAATACGTGGACTGAACTGTAGTGGCTTTTTTAAGAGTGTGTCCCATCGAGTTTAGTATGTCTCTTGATGTTTGTGTCTGAGATAGTTGCTAGTATGTTTCTTTAAACAAAGTATTATTGATGCTCATCTGACTTTTGTGATGTTGTTAGTTCCATGCAAAAACAGCATTCTATAAAATGAAGAGTATTTTATGCAACAATTCTTTGCCATTGGAAGTAAGAAAGAGAGTTCTTCAGTGTTATATAGAACCAATTCTGACATGGGAGTGAGTCATGGACAATTAGTAAACATGTAGGGAAGGCACTAGAGGCCACAGAGATGTGGTTTTACAGAAGAATGTTTAAAAAATACCATAGCCAAAAAAAAAAGTAATGAGGATGTCCTTAAAGAGGCCAATGCTCAAAGGAAACTTATTTCACAAGTTAGAAAGAAGCAATCCACTTTTTGGGGCATGTTATGAGAAGAGAAAAGCTGGAATATATCGTAACAACAGGTAAAATTGAAGGAAAAAGAGATAGGGGAAGACAAAGAGAGCAAATACTGGACAGTTTGACATTGGGGTATGGAAAGAAGTCAATAGCAGAATTGATAACTCGTACTGGAGACAGGAAGTTGTGGAAAGACATGATCTGCTACGCCACTAGGCATTGTACTTGAAGAAGAAGAATTTAGTTCCATAGCAGATACTGCTGTAGGGGCGTGAGGTGTTAGAGACTTCACTGTATTAAATCTCAGCTTTATGAGGTGGGGGGGGGGGGAGGGGGGCTGACCGGTTTCCGTGCCAGCTGCCTTTTCATTTCATAATTCAGGAGCAGAGTCAGGTACCGTTTACAGTTGAGTAGAATGTAACTTAACCCTACCAGGTTTCCAGCCTGCATTCCTGTAACTTTGACACGAGATGCAAGCGTTCTGCTAAAGGGACTTTTATATTAGAGCAACTGCGCTATGTCGATAGTTTAATGTCGATCATCCAGAGTTGGATATTGACGACAGTCCATTCCTGTAACTTTGCCACGAGATGCAAGCGTTCTGCTAAAGGGACTTTTATATTAGAACAACTGCGCTATGTCGATAGTTTAATGTCGATCATCCAGAGTTGGATATTGACACGACAGTCCATTCCTGTAACTTTGCCACGAGATGCAAGCGTTCTGCTAAAGGGACTTTTATATTAGAACAACTGCGCTATGTCGATAGTTTAATGTCGATCATCCAGAGTTGGATATTGACGACAGTCCATTCCTGTAACTTTGCCACGAGATGCAAGCGTTCTGCTAAAGGGACTTTTATATTAGAACAACTGCACTATGTCGATAGTTTAATGTCGATCATCCAGAGTTGGATATTGACACGACAGTCCATTCCTGTAACTTTGCCACGAGATGCAAGCGTTCTGCTAAAGGGAGTTTTATATTAGAACAACTGCGCTATGTCGATAGTTTAATGTCGATCATCCAGAGTTGGATATTGACACGACAGTCCATTCCTGTAACTTTGCCACGAGATGCAAGCGTTCTGCTAAAGGGACTTTTATATTAGAACAACTGCGCTATGTCGATAGTTTAATGTCGATCATCCAGAGTTGGATATTGACACGACAGTCCATTCCTGTAACTTTGCCACGAGATGCAAGCGTTCTGCTAAAGGGACTTTTATATTAGAACAACTGCGCTATGTCGATAGTTTAATGTCGATCATCCAGAGTTGGATATTGACACGTCAGTCCATTCCTGTAACTTTGCCACGAGATGCAAGCGTTCTGCTAAAGGGACTTTTATATTAGAACAACTGCACTATGTCGATAGTTTAATGTCGATCATCCAGAGTTGGATATTGACACGACAGTCCATTCCTGTAACTTTGCCACGAGATGCAAGCGTTCTGCTAAAGGGAGTTTTATATTAGAACAACTGCGCTATGTCGATAGTTTAATGTCGATCATCCAGAGTTGGATATTGACACGACAGTCCATTCCTGTAACTTTGCCACGAGATGCAAGCGTTCTGCTAAAGGGACTTTTATATTAGAACAACTGCGCTATGTCGATAGTTTAATGTCGATCATCCAGAGTTGGATATTGACACGACAGTCCATTCCTGTAACTTTGCCACGAGATGCAAGCGTTCTGCTAAAGGGACTTTTATATTAGAACAACTGCGCTATGTCGATAGTTTAATGTCGATCATCCAGAGTTGGATATTGACACGTCAGTCCATTCCTGTAACTTTGCCACGAGATGCAAGCGTTCTGCTAAAGGGACTTTTATATTAGAACAACTGCGCTATGTCGATAGTTTAATGTCGATCATCCAGAGTTGGATATTGACGACAGTCCATTCCTGTAACTTTGCCACGAGATGCAAGCGTTCTGCTAAAGGGACTTTTATATTAGAACAACTGCACTATGTCGATAGTTTAATGTCGATCATCGAGAGTTGGATATTGACACGACAGTCCATTCCTGGTGTTGTCTTTTCTCTTATCCTCCAAGTTTCTCCCTCCTCTTATGTCTCCAGTACACTCTTCTTCTTCTTCAAAGGAAATGCTAGCTGGCGAAGGCGATCATTTCTTTCCACAACTTGCTATCTCCAGTGCTGTTTATCAATTCGTTTCATGCTTTGGTGCCAACCTGTCCCAGTATCATCTCACTTCGTCATTCTCTACCTCTTTTTCCGTTAACCTTTCCTGTTGTCTTAATATCTGTTGGTTTTCCTCTTCTCATAACATGACCGCACAAAATTCTCATAACATGACCGCACAAAATGGATTGCTTCATATTTAGATGAGTAATAAGTTTCCTTTGCGTTTTCGTCTCTTTCAGTACATCCTCATTTTTTTTTAAAATAAAATTTTGCCTCGTATTGGCGAAGCGCGTCCCGTTCAACCTAGTTGGTTATATTAGGGCGCATGTCCAAACATAAAAGACCGTTAGGTCTGATAACTTAGTTAGCCATTGTGATGTTTGAACATGTCTATGGTATTTTTAACATTTTTATGTGGCATTCCATGGATTTTCATGCTTGCTTAGTAATTGTCCATAACTCGCTTCCATTTGTCAAGATTGGCTTTATATAACAAAGGGCAATTCTCTTTCTTACGTGCATTGCCACAAATATGTTGTATAAAATATGTTTCATTTTACGGAACGAAGCTCATGCCTGGACATTTCTACAAATACATTAGCTGTCATATATGTCATTAATATTTTGAATAATTTATTGCTGACAGATGTTTACGTTGATAAAATAACATTGTATAATTTATTCTTCTGCCAGTATTATTGAAAAAATTGTTTGTGTCCGTAATTTTCCCATTGTCTTGGCAAATCTACTTATGTCAATATGGCATGTCTGTGGTATGGTCCTGGAAAAGGTCACACCTCAGAAGCTGTAAATACATTTCATTAAGTGTTTGTGTTTTTAATATATTTGACGAGCAAGTAACCAGGACACCGTGACGGGGACATAATTATATTGTCCTCTGTCTGCTGCATGCCCTGATGACGGAACTAATGTTCCTGTGGGCATTCCTGTCGCGAGAGGGGTTGATTATTATTGAAAGTATAAGATATCCTGGACAAAAAGTTGTATCAGATAATACCAGGATAGTGCCAGATAGCGTCTTATGAGAAATACCCCCTTTTCTGAAAAGAATAAGGGTGTATCGACATCAAAGGTAGGATCAAGCTGTATAAGTTTCTAGGTCTGATGATATTATATGTTCCTAGATCCCTATTTGCTCCCTCTCAAGATCCTCCTATGATTATATTATTATTAATGTTATTACTATTGTTGTTGACTCTGCTAGGGGTATTAACTAAATTATATACCAACAAGAACTTGAACTTAAATAATTAAGTAAGTCTGCTGGTAAATATTTACAATTTATTTTTACAGTTCTTATTTTCTTCTTGAAAATCCTTAACGAAAGATCAAAATTCAATTACAAAATTAAATAAATAAGCACTTGAAATTGTTCAATAAAATTTATCAAAGGTCTCTGAAGTCAAAGGAGGTTATCACTGGATTGACTATGCCCAATATTGGTCATCATTAATGTCTATAATCTTTGAGTGACTCGGATACGCCAACGTGGCCTTGTTTGTAACTCATCTGTAGACTGAAGCTGGTTCTTCTTTGGTCCTGGAAGCACAGTTACTGATCTTCCTCCAGGCCGTAAGTACTATCTGCTTGGCCTTCTGAACACAAAAGGTACCTGCATCAGGTGTTCCCTCAGGAATGGTTGACCTTATGATGTGTAGTTGGGTTTACAGGATATAACCCTCAGGCACATACAGTCGAGCTGTTAATGGTTATAATGGTCTGCTCTCAGATGCAGAAGGCAAGGCACTATTCACTAACACGTTTTGCGCTCGCTGTAATTTTCAAAATATGACTGGCCTATTTTGTTTAGAACACACGTTATTTATAGTGCGAGGTCGGACGTCAGAGGGGGATTCCCTGCTCGCTAGTATTTGCATCCAAAAATGTTTGTAAAATCTGCCTAGGTGTGCAAATAAGGAAAACTAAGATTTTATTTATCTACGTTATTCCTGGAGCGATTTTCTTCATCCAACGCTTAAAATACGCCCTATATTATTCTACATCTTCCTAGCTAATAATCTTTTACTTTCTTAAGTGTATTTTGTTCTATGCGTACTTTAAACAGCAAAATTAGGGACTAACCTGAGGCCTCGATGCATTCAACCTGAGATTTCTCCCTTCCTATAGTACTATTCGTAAAAGCCTCTGCACAGACCTGTAGAGCAATATTCCCAATATCGCACAAATTAGTCCAGGCCATTTTGACTGTACAATGCTTTAGTAAACACGGCATAACGGTACCATCTGATTTTGGTCCGTGTATCAGGCAGTTCTCATAAAGTATGGCGCGCGGTTTTGTTAGAATCCTCAGAAGGCCGTGTTGTGAAAACAGACCACTTCACGACAATTCCATTCTTTCTTCCTTTCCTTCTCATTCCATTTCTTCTCATTCCATTTCTTCTCATTCCATTCCTTCTCATTTCATTTCTTCTCATTCCATTTCTTCTCATTTCAGTCCTTTTCATTCCAGTCCTTCTCATTCCATTTCAACGTCACTTGATCATTGTAGTCACACTTATTTTGACTTATGTTCAATGGCAGTGCGACATTAACAAAATTGTGTGAATATTTCTTACACTCTGAACAATGCACATTGAAAAGCGTGCTGTAGTAATCGGTGTTCACTTTAGTTTTCACGGTGCAATGCGCACATTTCTTTTTCTTTTTTCTCGAATTATTTTTTCATTGTTCTGTACATGACTTTTCGAAACTTAGACAATTAGTAATATGAGGATTGTATGATGCTGTTATTTCAAACTATATGTCTGCATATTACAACAATAATCCATACCTCATATAAATATGATTGGTTTGGATTTAAGGCCCATCTTCATTGCACACGGTCTACTCCATCAGTGCTCTGATCTCCTTCCTTAGATCATACAAGGAGGATCTCAGAACAGTGCACGAACTCTGTAGATCCCAATGTGTGTATAAGGAATCACACATTCTATAAATATTGGGGGGGGGGGGGGAGGGGGTCCTAATTTTTAAATTTTACCAGAAGAGCGGCCGTACGGCCTACTGCTCTTTACGACTTCCAACTGCCGAGGGATTTTTAACGTGCGCAACTTGCACACGGGACCTCCTTTCGCCCTTAATGAGAAGGCTAGGTATCCGCTCTCACTACCAAGGAGATCAGTGGAAAATATGACATCATTAGGAACTACTGGAAACAAATTGCCATCACTTATATTCCCTGTACTGGGAGCGAACCCGGTACTTTTAGAATTAGAGGCGTACGTTATACCTCTTAGATGATTATCAGTTAATAACATTGTTCATAAACAGTCCCATCGTTTTTAGACGTGAAATAGCCGTTTGGTAGCACCTGAGGTCTGTGTTATGTCAATGATTGTGTACTGGTCACTTCTGTCATTTCGAAGATCGTCTTGGACATTATGTTTGTTTTATGATTCCCACCTTTTTATTTTTTTTTTAAATTTGAGTTCATGCAGCTTTAAGTCTCTCCTGGGGACATGTTCTACTGGCTTCTAGCCATAAATTAGTCGACATCTGGCTACGAATGTGTCTGCTTTTGAAACTTCCAATGCGCGAGGGACAGAATTTGATCTTAATCTTAATTCGACACTTTGCGTCTCTTCTGAGATAGCTTCTGGTGGAGCAAGTTAAGTGCACAATGCACACTATTGTCGGCGGGCTCTTCGAATCACTACGACTGAGCAAACGTAATCGCAGGACCATCTCTTCAAATGAAGTGCTCTTGAATAGTGGAAAAACACAACTTAGTTTTGCGTAATGAACGCTCCACCCTTGTTTGTCGGAGACGAAGAATTTGTATTGTGGATCGGGGAGGGGAATGAGTAGGCCTAGGTTGGCAAACAAAATAATGTTTGTTTGGTGAAGACAAGAATAATGGTCGTTCTCTTCCAGCCATTCATATTACATTTATCACCTCATTCAGCTGAACGTAAAAGTAAATTCGCTAGTTTAACAATTTTAGAATGTGTGAACGTAAGTAACGTTAATAACAGTTGTTTGTTTGATTGTTTTTTTGTGTGTTTTTTGTTTGTTTTTAAATTCAGATAGGTGGTTCAGAGTGAAAGGTTGTATTTAAAACAAACAGTCTCTTCTGTTTGTTACAATTAGTCATGTAGAACGATTCGGAATGCAAAAAAAGCACATACCTCTGAGCGTTGTGCCAAAGGTGATGGAAATACAGGTGGAAGACAATAAAGAAAGAAAATCAATGGCAATTAACCTAATGGCATGGAGTAAAGTTATAGTTTTACAAGGCAGTCCTTGGTCTGGAAGCCCCAGGGAAAGAGAGGGAGACCAAGAAACACGGAGCAGAGCATTTGAGAAGGTGATGAGGAAAACATGGATAGGACTTGGTATGTGTTTGTTGAAGGCCTATGCTCCTTGGGGAACTAGAGGGTACTGACTGATTGATGGGGTAAACTTAGAGGGTACTGACTGATTGATTGATGGGGTAAACTTAGAGGGTACTGACTGATTAATTGATGGGGTAAACTTAGAGGGTACTGACTGATTGATTGATGGGGTAAATTTAGAGGGTACTGACTGATTGATTGATGGGGTAAACTTAGAGGGTACTGACTGCTTGATTGATGGGGTAAACTTAGAGGGTACTGACTGATTGATTGATGGGGTAAACTTAGAGGGGAAAAACGTAAGTAACGATATTAATTAATGGCTCTTTGTTTGTTGCTTTGTGTGTGTGTGTTTTATTTGAGACACGTGGATCAAAATGGACGAAGAGTTGTATTTAAAAGAAACAGCCTCTGTCATGCAGAAACGATTAGAGATATAAATGAATAACTGTGCCAGCAGGGAAAGGTCGTGGAAATACAAATGGAAGACAGCTAAGAAATCAGATAAATGTCAGTCTAAGTCGGAGGGAACACACACTCACATACATACACATATACACACACACACACACACACGCACACACACACACACACATATATATATATATATATATATATATATATATATATATATATATATATATATATATATATATATATATATATATATATATATATATATATATATATATATATATATATATATTATTGAATACTCAAAGTCAGAGAAATTGTGGGAAGACGCTGAAGCTTATGAATATGTCATTATTGTGACAGCGCCATCTTGAGGTCTGTCGTTCTCGGCGATGGCCCCATCTGGGCAGTCATGTTGTCTATGTGGTTTAGTGCCTTTTGATCACGTTATCTTCAAGCAGATTTATTACAAGGCCATAATAAGCCTACATATTAGTAGTGTTTTTGCTCTAGTTGTGTATATCTGTGTTTTCATGCATTCTGGAGCAATAATCGCGTGTGTTATCTGTGTGGCGCAGATTAATGCGCGTAAGCGCGCAGTAAATTGAGTGGTTAGGCCAGGGCCTATAAAAGGGGTAGCAAGTGGCGAAACTGGGATTGTTGAGACAGCCGCCCAGTAAGAACAGACGAAGAAGACACACAAGAGCCAAGCTGTAAATGCCTTGAGCACGTGAGTTAATGTAAATTAGCATTAGTTTTCTAGGATTCTGAAATTATATCGATGTGGCTATTTTAATGTTTAATGGAATAAATAGATAGATAGATAGATGTGAAAGTTTAAGAGCGATTATTTCATTCTTCAGAAAGGCAGACATAGTGTGAGGCTATTTCACTGCGAAATTTAGATAAGATTAACAATCGCAAGATAGCAACCTCGTGGTGATAAAAGGCGGTGATAGCGAGTCTGAGCAAACACGCTCCGCGTGTTAAACCTATAATATGTTATGCCGAGCGACACGCGGTGTATTTAGTTCCAGTTTTTGGTTAAAGCCAAGAATATTATTCTTTAATGTAAGAGTAATTTTATTTTATCCTTTAATGTAAAAGTAATTAAGTGTATTTCACGATTATTGATTATTCTACTGTTTATCTTTAGTGGTTACTTAGAAGGGAGAATAGTCATTTAGATTTCTGGTGCGTAAGGCAAGTTGAGACAGGTGTTTCTCTGTTTGCTCCCGGCGGAGCATGGAAACACCAATGCGGCTGGTGTCCACCACAAGTCAACAGAAGCATTTTTATGCTGTTACAGTGGTTGTTCCTGTAATAATGTGTTTCATGTGATGAGTTCCCAATCTCGTCAGGGGTCACATATGACACGTTTGTGGCCAGGCGCACCAGTCGTCACTTACGACATGTTCAGAGTGCGGGAACGAGTATTGATGTGGGTCGGTTGAGAGGTAGTAGTTAATTCTCATTATTGAGATTATTTGTTGTACATGTAGTGAAGAATATGATTTTATGTCCAGTTGATTATTATTGTTATGTGAACATGGTTTGTGAGAGCACGTGGGCGTACTTAGAGTTGTATATTTCTCTCCTCCGCTCCTGAGGGAGCATGGGGCCACCGGTGTGGTTTGTCTCAGCATGAAGCATTCAGATGCTCTTGCAGTAGTGGTTTCGGTAGCAACCTATGTTACCCGGTGCGATTGCCAGCCTCATGCACAACACCATACTAGTCGCATTGGACGACACGCATGAGTGTGTGAGATAGTTGATGATATCAGGTGGGCGCATGTTTTCTTTATGGTAAGTGTTATTATCCATGCTATTAATGTTCACTTAGACATTGTTTTATTTATTGTTTTTCAGACAGTCTATGAACACTGACTGGGTGTTCGTTGGATTGTTTGTTGGATTGTTTGTTTGGTGTTCGGTTCTGTTCGGTAGAATTAAATGTTGATCTGCATAAGGCTTTGGGCTGCTTGAATTGTTAAGTCTGCTGCTGAGAGGGTTGCAAGCAACCAATAATTGCAACCCCTGTCAAACGATCCTTTATAAATTTTCTTGGTGCACGGGTCTTGGGTGTGAGGTACCCCTAGCGCCCCTGTCACAAGTGGCGTCGTCGGCAGGATTGACAGACAGCACGCAGTGAAGCAACTCTTCAGCAATCAGAGCAGCAACAGCCGAAACAGTAGAACACCCAGTTCAGTGCAAGGCGAGGGACGGGATCATCCAGTTTGCAAAGATTTCTAGTCAACTCTACTAGCAACAAGATGGCGGCACGCAACACACGCGCTGCTAGTAGAACTGATAACGAAGATGTGGCTGAGGTGGATGACCCTGTAGTAGGGCTAAATCGTCAACCAGAACGAGTGCAGTACATCGTGGTACCTACTCACAAGAGGGTGCGGTGCTTTGGGGAGCGCACGGGTCCTACGGCTGAGGAATATGTCAGAGAGGTGAGAGCTGCCTGGAGAGTAGGGATGATGAGTAAAGAGGACCAAGCAGATGTTATTCTTGACAGTGTGACCCCAAGTGTCCGCAGGGAGCTGAGGATTCAGGCTGATGATGATGACCCAGAATCGATGCTACATTCCATTCTTAGGGTGTATGGGGAGCGTCGGAGCATCCCAGAAGTAATGGCCACGTTTTACTCTACCCGGCAAGGTGCAAGGGAGTCTCTTTGGGAATTCTCCCATCGCATTCACGAGGTGTTTGATAGTGTGGTAAGGGCTCAAAAGCAGAACAACGTCACTCCTTTGGCGCCATCCTTTCTTCGTGACCAGTTTGCTGCTTGTCTGAGAGATGACCTACTAAGAAAGCTCGCAAAGGAAATGATCATCAAGGAGCCTACAGCATCGTTCACGTTGGTGAGGGACTATGCCCTACGGTTTTTGGAGACTGAGCCCACTTCTGGGGCTGGTGTTGCCAGTGTCGAAGCAGCTTCGGGGGCTGGTGTTGCCAGTGTTGAAGTGGCAAGAACAGAGACTGTGTCAGATACGCATGCATTAAACGCAGAAGTAGAGCGGCTGAGAGCGCAGGTGGCTCAATTAGAGGCTAAAATTGATGCGATGTCTCAGGAGCAGGGGAGACGTACCAGGGCAGTTCGTTGTTTTAGATGCAGAGAACTAAGCCACGTACAGAATCGATGTCCACAGGCGTTAAACTAGACCCCTCTGCGGCTGGGAGTCAGGTTACAGAAGGGGAGCAGAATGGCTCAAAGATAAAGATGGTTGGTGGTCGACCGGAGTGTGAGGCGCTTATTGCAGGGAAGAAAGTCAAAGGCGGCCAGGGATGTAAGGGTAGCAGGAGGCGACCCAGGACACCGAGGAAGCCTAGGAAAATAAGATGCTTCAACTGTGGAGACCTTTCGAACCACATGGCAGCCAGGTGTCCCCAGGGCCCGCTTCCTAAGCGATGTTTCCATTGTAGGTCCCCGGACCATTTGATATCGGTTTGCCCATCAAAGAGCGCCCTCTCTAAGCGTACCAACACATCTACATTGCCGTCACAGTGCAAGCCAAGAGATGGCCGTGGCAACTGTCACCATAAGGGCGCCAGGAAAAGTGGTCGGCATTTAGAGGAGGAGACTCATCTAAAACTCGTTGAAGGACACGTTTCCAGGCTACGAGGGGCGCACGTAAGAGCAGAGCCACCGTTGCAGAGTTTTGCAGCAGTCCGGAAAGAGAGATGTGACAAGCTGTCGTGTTCTACTCCACTACAGGTCGGAGAATTGGTGAAGAAGAGAATGCACGACGCTGAGAGATCCGAGATTCGTGATATGTGGTCAGAAGACGAGTACGTTGTAGTTCGTGCTCCCACAATGACAGGGGGTCCATATATCATCCAACGAATGGACAGAGCGAGTCCGAGCATTAGAGTAACCAGCAATGACCTGAGACGAAGTGAAGGAAAAGGTGATCCTCCAGATTTGGAGAATACGACTGAAGCGCCTGATTTAGTGCAGTTGTCGGGACGACAACAAAATCAGGCGGGGAATATGTGACAGCGCCATCTTGAGGTCTGTCGTTCTCGGCGATGGCCCCATCTGGGCAGTCATGTTGTCTATGTGGTTTAGTGCCTTTTGATCACGTTATCTTCAAGCAGATTTATTACAAGGCCATAATAAGCCTACATATTAGTAGTGTTTTTGCTCTAGTTGTGTATATCTGTGTTTTCATGCATTCTGGAGCAATAATCGCGTGTGTTATCTGTGTGGCGCAGATTAATGCGCGTAAGCGCGCAGTAAATTGAGTGGTTAGGCCAGGGCCTATAAAAGGGGTAGCAAGTGGCGAAACTGGGATTGTTGAGACAGCCGCCCAGTAAGAACAGACGAAGAAGACACACAAGAGCCAAGCTGTAAATGCCTTGAGCACGTGAGTTAATGTAAATTAGCATTAGTTTTCTAGGATTCTGAAATTATATCGATGTGGCTATTTTAATGTTTAATGGAATAAATAGATAGATAGATAGATGTGAAAGTTTAAGAGCGATTATTTCATTCTTCAGAAAGGCAGACATAGTGTGAGGCTATTTCACTGCGAAATTTAGATAAGATTAACAATCGCAAGATAGCAACCTCGTGGTGATAAAAGGCGGTGATAGCGAGTCTGAGCAAACACGCTCCGCGTGTTAAACCTATAATATGTTATGCCGAGCGACACGCGGTGTATTTAGTTCCAGTTTTTGGTTAAAGCCAAGAATATTATTCTTTAATGTAAGAGTAATTTTATTTTATCCTTTAATGTAAAAGTAATTAAGTGTATTTCACGATTATTGATTATTCTACTGTTTATCTTTAGTGGTTACTTAGAAGGGAGAATAGTCATTTAGATTTCTGGTGCGTAAGGCAAGTTGAGACAGGTGTTTCTCTGTTTGCTCCTGGTGGAGCATGGAAACACCAATGCGGCTGGTGTCCACCACAAGTCAACAGAAGCATTTTTATGCTGTTACAGTGGTTGTTCCTGTAATAATGTGTTTCATGTGATGAGTTCCCAATCTCGTCAGGGGTCACATATGACACGTTTGTGGCCAGGCGCACCAGTCGTCACTTACGACATGTTCAGAGTGCGGGAACGAGTATTGATGTGGGTCGGTTGAGAGGTAGTAGTTAATTCTCATTATTGAGATTATTTGTTGTACATGTATTGAAGAATATGATTTTATGTCCAGTTGATTATTATTGTTATGTGAACATGGTTTGTGAGAGCACGTGGGCGTACTTAGAGTTGTATATTTCTCTCCTCCGCTCCTGAGGGAGCATGGGGCCACCGGTGTGGTTTGTCTCAGCATGAAGCATTCAGATGCTCTTGCAGTAGTGGTTTCGGTAGCAACCTATGTTACCCGGTGCGATTGCCAGCCTCATGCACAACACCATACTAGTCGCATTGGACGACACGCATGAGTGTGTGAGATAGTTGATGATATCAGGTGGGCGCATGTTTTCTTTATGGTAAGTGTTATTATCCATGCTATTAATGTTCACTTAGACATTGTTTTATTTATTGTTTTTCAGACAGTCTATGAACACTGACTGGGTGTTCGTTGGATTGTTTGTTGGATTGTTTGTTTGGTGTTCGGTTCTGTTCGGTAGAATTAAATGTTGATCTGCATAAGGCTTTGGGTTGCTTGAATTGTTAAGTCTGCTGCTGAGAGGGTTGCAAGCAACCAATAATTGCAACCCCTGTCAAACGATCCTTTATAAATTTTCTTGGTGCACGGGTCTTGGGTGTGAGGTACCCCTAGCGCCCCTGTCACATTATGTTGGTCTTATAAGGTTTTTTCTTGTTTAAGTAACTTGCCTTGTGGCGTAGGTGATAATGTCTCTCCACAACTTACTGTACACAGTTATGTTTATCAGTTCTGTTGACTTCAGTCCATGCCATAATATTAAACTGTCCAGTATTTTTTTTCTCTCTCTCTTTTTGTCGTTCTCTGTCTGTTTTTCCTTCAGCCTTTCTTGTTGTTGTGGTAAAGTGGGATGTTATAAATATTTATAGGGGATTTAGTGTACTGACTGAGATCAGCTGTGAAGGTATCTGTATCTAATAAGTGTGGTGTATTACAGATAACATTACTTGCTGCCACATTTATACCTCAGTCAGAATTATTCTGGAATATTGTGATGACTACGTTGAATGTCTAGGGTTATGAAAATGATGAAGTGTAAGTCACAACAACAACAGACAGATAAACAATTTATTTTATTTCACAACACTTTACAACACTGTGACACTCACACACATATAACAATCTATAAGACTATCTTAAATGAGTCAAGTGTTTAAGTTTAAAAATATATGTATTAATTCTTGTCAATAATGGATATCCTGATTCAACTACACAGTGAACCAGGAATCACAATCAAATGTAATTACAAGTATTATTTACACAGTTTATATATATGAACTTTGTATTGACATAGTTTATTATTATTATTCTATGTGTGTAATTTGTGCAGTAGTAATATGAGGTAATACTGGTTTTGTTCAAGCTTGGTTGTTGTTTTTCATCATGACTTCAAGTGTTTGATTATCGGGGAAATAGTATTGGGAAAAGTTCACAGTTCCTGTCATTTGAGCCAATTAATTGTCCCTCTGTGTTTGATAAAATGTCAATTTTTGAGGGGGCACATAATGTTGAGCTACTCTGGCCACAGAAGCTTATCTTTCGTGATGGCGGCAGGAAAAGACTCCTCTGCTCGATTGCTTCACTGTGTTCTGGAGACACCTCACTGGTCGCTATCTGGACCAAGGAGTAGGCTGTCAGCCTTTGGATTCAGCAAAACCCAGACCAGGTGCTGCTTCAATAACTAGGACCACAGTCCCTGAAACAAGAAGGTTGTACCTCCTATTTCAGAACTAATTTATAATCTATTTCCAGACTGAACACAATACATAACAAACACTGAGTTCAGAGCGGTAGGCCAACTGCCAGCTTCATCTGAAACAATTTACACCAGTATTCTCCTCCTAAATGGTTACTACGCCTCTGCAATTCCAGCCTTAGTTCCTTCTAGTCAATAAGATAGGTGTCAGTGTACTGTTTGGCAATTCCATGCAGTTTTACTTTTCTCCGACACCTCCTGTTCAGGTTGGAGCAATATATAGGCCTTGCCTCATGTTCGCTACTGAACCACACACATATACAGACATAAATTATCAATTTACATTCAATTTTCATTAAAAAGATATTGAATATATCAAGCTTACCACAATTCATGGAAATAATACACAGATACGTTGACTGGCGATGAATAATGGCACAAATTCCGATCTGCCTCTGTCCCAGACTTTTATTTCGAAAAATATGATCTGGCTCTCAACGCACTGTTTCTTAGTAAGTTTATTTTAACATGTGGCACTGAACTGACGCTCCTAATTGCCTATATTGGCGGGTCTAACCAATCGGGCCATGTTTACACAGCTTTTCAAAAAAAGTACTCCTACTCACGTTTCCCTAACAACAAAGAATTAGTATTTGTAGCCCGACTAATCGTGTTTAGCCTTACATTTACTTCTATCCAATCAAATAGGATTTTACATGGTGGCCCATTTCCCGTAAAATGGTGGTTTCAAAACCTGCCACTGCGCAATTCTGATTTTGGTGTTGTCTGACAGCACCACCATTTTATTTTGGCTATAATTTGTTAATTCCTAGACTATTTGCGTAACGTTTAACATATTCTTTGTCAGCAAGTCCTAAGGAACCCAATTATATAAATTTAAGGGAGCTAGGTGGCTGCGTTCAAAATGTGCATTTTCTTCTACCTCCTGTTCACTTCGATACGATGTGGTGTCTGGGTACTGTCAGGCTTTCAAACGTAAACCAGTATAATGTCATGTTTCCCAATAAGCATTTTTCAGGTTTTTAAACCTAACTCTCGTATGGGTAGTGTTTTTTATCACTGTCCATCTGAAAAAAAGTATTGCTTCTGGCCTTTCGCTTGGGGAGGGTGGCATTAATTGTATATCGCGAGACGCGTGTTAGGGTTGCAAGCGTTCCTGCTTTCAGCCCTCCCTCTCTCTATCCTAATTCCATCTGTCCTTCCGTTTATGTTAACGTAGTGTATAAAATGAAATTAATGGAAGTATTAATTTAGGTCATTAATCAGCTTGCGTATCTCAAGGTTTTCTTAGAAATGCAGTACACGTTTTATTGTAGAAAGCGTGTAGTGATGCAGTAGGCTTTACTATCAACGTGAAACGTTACAATTTGCAGACGAAGTAGAAAACAAGGGGGATTTTTGTACGCCATTGTGACAGCACTGTACTTTTACCATTTCTCTTTCCTTTTATTGAATTTATGTGTCAGGCTTTACATTTACCTTTTAATTTATATATGTGGAATTAGAATGTTTCACGACAAATTCTCCCCTCTTAAAACAGACGTTATATGTCAGTCTATAATTCTATATACACATAGAGAAATTTATTATTATTTCTGGGGCTTACGGTGATTCTCATCACACGGATGGCGGCTTAAAAAATCCGCTCCCAGATTTGTCTTTCCAGATATATACTCTATGCAAAACTCAAATGGCTGCATCAGTAATGACCAACGGAGTAATCTAGAATTTTCATGTCTAGCCTGCGCTAGAAACGACAAGGGTTTGTGATCCGTTTGCAACTTAAATGCCTTCCCATACAGATAAATATTGAATTTCTTTATCGCCCATATTACTGCAAGACATTCTTTTTCGCTAGTTGAGTAATTGGTTTCAGCTTTATTCAACTTTCTGCTAGCATATGCCACTGGGCTTAATTCCCCATCCAATGCATCTGATTTCTGTAGCAGTGTTGCACCTAACCCAATATTATTGGCATCCGTCCTTACAATGAATTCTTGACTTAAGTCAGGTAATTTCAAAATAGGTTTGCTTGTGAGCTTTTCCTTCAATTCCTGGTAAGCTAATTCACATTTTGGTGTCCATGTAATTCGATCTGGATTTCCTTTACGGGTCAAATCAGTTAACGGTGCACATATGGAATTAAAGTTTTTGATATACTTCTGGTAGAAACCACATAATGAGACAAAGGATCTCACGTCTTTCTTGGTTTGTGGTCTCGGGGCTTTCTTTAGTTTCTCTAAATTTTTGGGGTCAGGGGTCATGTTTCCCTGATAAACTGTGTGTCCCAAGAATTCTAATTCTTTACATCCAACGCAACATTTGGTTGGTCGGGCTGTTAAATTCGCTTCTCTAAGTCGATTAAACAGCATGTTCAGAGAGTCAATGTGTTCCTCAAATGTTTCTGTGGCTATAAGGATATCATCCATGAAATTTGTGATGCATGGATTATTCAGAGGGTCCAATAATTTTCTCATCATTCTAGAGAAGACACTAGGCGCATTCTTCAATCCAAATGGCAATCTGTTAAACTCATAGTGTCCCTCTGAGGTACTAAATGCTAGGTATGGTCTAACCTCAGGCTTTACTGGAATATGATAGTATCCTTTACTTAGATCCACTTTTGAGAAATATTTAGCTTTATTTAGCCTGGCAAACAACTGATTTGTATCCGGCAATGGATCCACCTGTCCTTCTGTAATAGCATTCAGTCTCCTGTAACACTAGTCAACAACCAAAATGTACCAGAAATGAAAATAGCTGATCTTAACTAATTTTGGTGTGCTGAAAACGAAAATGACATTTAAAAATGTTGATTGGCTCTAGTTTTCAAGATATATGCTACTAGTTTATTTAATTACGGTAAATTTATATATATATATATCTATGACGCAACTGTTGTGGGCGATTGCATAATTTTTTCTAATGACCAATAAAAATGTTACTAGAAGTTGATGATGCAATCCTACCTATGATTACATCACCTTTGTGTATAAATACCTTATCTCTGATAAAATTTTGCCATTAGTTAGTGCATTTGTCCTTATCAAAAGTATCGTAGTTAGAAATGCCAGAAGGCGTACAGTTTGTATTTTGGCTGCAGAATAGGAGATCAAGATAAGAGCTGGGTGCCACACATATGCTGCAATACATGTGCAGCACATCTTAAACTGTGGTTGACTGGCAATAGGCAAGCTATGCCTTTTGCAGTCCCAATGATTTGGAGAGAGCCCACTGATCATCTCAACAACTGTTACTTTTGCATGGTCCCTCCAATTGGGAAAGGCATATCAAAGAAGAAAAAATGGACTCTGGAATATCCAAACATCCCCTCTGCAATACTTCCGGTACCACATGGCGATGACCTACCAGTTCCCAAAGTGCCAGAATCCTTTTCAGCTGCTTCCACTGATGAAGAGGACATTGGTGGTCCTGAACCATCAACCTCAAGTGACACAGATTTTGAGCAAACTACATCCACTAACCCAAGATGAACTGAATGATCTTGTAAGAGATCTGAATTTACCGAAGAACAAGGCGGAGCTTTTGGGTTCCACATTGCAACAGTGGAATCTCCTGGCAGAAGATGTTACAATTTCTGTGTATAGGAACCGCCAGAAGCCGCTTATTACATTCTTTTTCAAAGAGGGTGACCTTTCTGCGTGCCACAACATTTCTGGTTTAATGGCAGCCCTCAACATCAATTACATACCGGAAGAGTGGAGGCTTTTCATTGATTCATCCAAGACAAGTCTTAAAGCTGTTTTGTTGAATAATGGTAATGTGTTACCGTCAATTCCAGTTGGTCACGCAGTTCATATGAAAGAAACTTATGAAAACATTAAGCAGCTTTTGAAGTGTATAAACTACGATCATCATCATTGGTCACTTTGCGGTGACTTAAAAGTGGTCGCTCTTTTGCTTGGACTACAGGGTGGATACACCAAGTACTGTTGCTTTCTCTGTGAGTGGGATAGCCGTGCACGAAGTGACCATTACATCAGAAGACATTGGCCAATCAGGCAGTCATTGCAGCCTGCAGTAAGAACGTTGAGAACCCAGCAGTTGTCGACACCAGCAAGATTTTGTTGCCACCCTTGCACATTAAGCTGGGTCTCATGAAAAACTTTGTCAAGGCAATGGAGAAAACAGATGAGGCTTTCAAATACCTCATCAGAAAATTTCAAAGACTGAGTGAAGCTAAAATAAGAGAGAGAATATTTGTTGGTCCGCAAATTCGAAAACTTCTTCATGATGACGAGTTTTTTTGCGTGTTGCATGGCAAGGAAAAAGCAGCATGGCTAGCATTTAAGTCAGTGGTGGACAATTTTCTTGGAAACAACAGATCTGATAATTACAATGAAATTGTAGAAAATCTCATTCAGAAGTATAAGAGTCTTGGCTGCAACATGTCTTTGAAAATTCATTTTCTGGATTCTCATCTGGATTTCTTTACGTCAAACTGTGGAGCGGTCATTGATGAGCATGGTGAACGATTTCACCAGGACATTGCTGCTATGGAGACAAGTTATCAAGGCAATTGGAGCCCTTCAATGCTTGTTGATTACTGTTGGACTGTGACAAGAGACACCTCATCGATTGACTACAAGAAGCAAGCAAAGAGAGCTCGAACAGCGACTGAATAATGACGGAATGGGTTCAAATGTGCCTTTTTAAAGCATGATATGTGAACTTTAAATAATGTTTTTATTTTTTCTATCATTTTATGTTAAAATATCAATTAATTGAGTATGTAACCACAATTTTTATAATGCTAAAGTAGAAAGACTAGCTGTTTAGCCCAGAGAAGTAAACAAGCATACATTATTTGTATTACTGTAATATAAATTCATCATTTAAAAAAAAACCCAGAGCCAATTGGTGTATTTCATTATGATATTTGAAATCAGCATGTCAAAATCAATAAGAAATGGTACATTTAATTTCTGGTACAAAAAACTTTTGAAAATTTGTTGACTAGTGTAATCTATACAGAGTCTATGTTCTCCAGAGGGTTTCCTTAAGAGTACAACACTGGAACTATACGAAGATTCACTGTGTGAAATAATTCCTTCCTTCAACAAATAGTCTATCTCTTCCTTCAAAGCTTTCTCCTTAGCAAAAGGAATCGAATAGGGTTTCATACAGACAGGTGTGGGGTCTATCAGTTTCATATCATATTCCAATAAGTTTGTATGCCCCGGTCGGTCTGTTAACACCTCTGCATGATTATCTAGAACCTGTTGCACTCTCTCTTTCTGATTTTTCGTTAAATGTGTACTGATTTTCACCTGTGCCGCTGTCTCACAGGGGTGTAATGGATATTCAAATGATGAAAGTGGTTCCTTTTTCATCTCCATGGCAATGGACAAGGTCAACAAGTGTGTCTCTTCCTGATTTTCTCTTTCCAAATATTTCTTCAGGAGATTCACATGATAGATTTTTTCTTTCCCCTTCTTATCTATCTTATAATTGGTTCTAGACACCTTCTCTAGAACTGTATATGGACCTTGCCATCCAATTTGTAACTTATTCTGACTCCCGGGGAGAAGAAGCAGTACCTTCTCTCCCACAGCCAAATCTCTGTCTTCAGCCTTCCTGTTGAAATAGGCAGCATGTTTCTTCCTGGCTTGTCTCAAATTTTCATTGGCAAGTTTCCAGCCAGTTTTTAAACGAGTGATCAGCTCATTCACATATTGGTATGAGGATGTAATATTTTCCTCTGCCTTTTCATCAGTCCACGTTCTTAACAGCGTTACATATGGACCTTTAATTTTGTGGGCCTATTTGTCCATGCACCGGTATGGTCTCTTCCACTCGAAGCGCTATAGTGATGATTTTTCTTCCCAGAATTATCATGCACAAAACGACCGCTACCAATTCTTTTCTTGGGGCTTTCTCCCCACTTAGAATTCTTGATGAGAGATTTCCTATCTTCATCCTCTTCCTCCAGTTTACATAAGTCCGATTGAGGGATTATCGGCTTATCCTGGGGTAAGACATCTTTTTGCACTCGCTGCATAGTGGCCATTGTAAAACAGTTAATTGAAGCTTGTCCGTGAAAAGGGGCTTCCCATTCCATTTGGTCCACTTTATCAAATTTATTTTTCTTTTCCGTGTCAGGCCTTCGTTTGCCCCGTGGCGTGTGGAGGTCCTGATCACTGTTCCCACTTGTGGGTGTTCCCTCATGTGCTATGCTACACCTTTCTACAAAATTCTCAATGTCCCACCTTGCCTTGGGCCAATAATAATTGTGAGCCACCTTTTGGATGATGGTACCTGTAGTGGTTTTGATGGTACTGTATGGTTGTGATATTACCTAGTGTGATGCATGAGGTCAGCTGTGAAGGCTCCTGAGATAAATGTAGCTGTGAATTTACAGAAGGCCCTTCTTGCTACCACTTACGACCTCACACATATCTTTTTTTACTAATGAATGTGGCTACGTTAAAAATCTAGGGTACTGAAATGTAAGGTGTTGTATTAGTATATACAAACACACACACAGATATTTAATAAGTCTAATAATATTAATAAACTTTATAACACACTGAACTAACTCAAGCTGTTTAAAATTTTGATATTAAATTTTCTTTAAGTTTATTTGTTCTGAACCAAGGTTTTATTTTGGTCAGAACATATGAAAGGTTTTGAAATTATGAATGAAATGCATGAATATATGGCATAATAAATGAAAGGTGTGTACATATGAATTTTACAAGACTAGTTAATATTACTACTGGTTATATTTGTAATTTATCTGGGAGAACGATTAATGGATGTGCTGTTGGGGTGGCTTCATCACTCCCAGTCTATGACTACCAAACATTGTCCATTTACTGATAGGAAAAATACAAGTTTATTTCCCAACATGGTATGTTCTAGTTGATGGGAATATAATTGGGTGTTAGTTATAAAATAAGTTGGTGAATGTCCAGCAGGCCAGACGCTCACGTATCTTGACTGAGTAGTTCTGGTGCTGGAATCTGGTGGCCCCACCTCTCCGTGCTTGGGGGCAATCTAAGGCTGCTCTGCCAAAATATTAGACTGCACGGGTCCTCACTTGTATTTTACAACACAGCATTTGACACCACTTTGGTGCCAAATAAAAAACTCACAGTTCTGAAATAAAAGTATTGGGTCATGTGTCAGAACTCTACCTCCTGAGCCACTTCTACACTCAACACTACACAACAACACCACATAGACGGGGTCAGATCTCTCTGACCATACAGCACATCTTACCAAGTTGGTTTCACATAGTATAAGTTCCCCAAGACTACATATTCTGAAATATGTTCATTAGCTTCCTGCCATTGAATAGGATAGGTGATATGTTCCACTGATCTCAACACTTGATCCGCCCTTCATAATCCTTGCTGGCGTTTATGTATTTTGTTTGTCTCTAGACCCTGAACTGGGGCTGGGGATCTAGAGCGAATCCTTACTTGTTGTAAGGGATAGATTATGATATGGCAGTATCAATTCACTCGAAACATTAAACAATATTAAAATATACAAAGAAATACTTTCAGTCTTACCAGAATTATGAATAGAGAACACAGTTATATGCTAGCAAAACTCAGCCGAGCTGCTGGCTCTAGTATGGCGTCCCTCTAAATATTGCAATTAGCTTCTGGGAATTTCACCACTGAAGAATTACTGTGTCTTCTACTGGACAATTTATGATGAATGGCAAAATTGCGCGTCTGAGCGCCGATAATATGTTTATCTGTGGCCAATCACAGCCTTTCCCCCTTTTCAAATTTCAAACCTCCTACCAAAAGTCAATTCAGTCATACCTCAGTCAAGTATGTATTATTGTCTGTTGGTCCGTCTGTCTCTACTTGCGTTTTTTACAAAAACACACTTGTTTATACATGCATTTCCTACACGAATCTGCCTCTAGAGTTATTTTTAGCCACAACTTTCCACTAATTCCCCCTCTCTTTCATTCATCTAGATTTTAGCACTTGAGTCTCAAGGCCGCAATTTTTTGAAAATTAGTGACATGTTTTTGTTTCAATGCAGTCGCTCGCTGATATGAACACACAGTCTTTTGTCAATATCTTCATTATTATCTATCCGTCTGTATAAATGAAAGCATATTATTTCTCTGCTCAAGATGGGCCATCAGGCCAGCTAGGTTTTATATTCCTAACATTATTATTAAGAAAAAGTTACTTTTCAAGGTTAGTTGTTTTTTTTTTTTTTTTTGAAATATGTTCGAGCATCTTCTGTAATGCGTTTGCCGCTGAATTCAAATAAAAGGACTAAGTATCGCAAAAGCGTCCAAGAAATGACTGTTGCGTATAATAGCTAAGGTCCCTTTTGTCCATTTCTTTACCTTGTGTCAACTTGGGGACGTGAATTTTTTTCCTTTCCCCACCAATTGCGTTTTTTTAGCCTTGCTAGTTTCAAGCACATGTTCAGTCATATTTTTCTTTTTGATCTCCGTTCTCATCCCGTCTACAAGGGTAAACGTTCTGCCTTCGCGTCTAACAAGTTAGTTTCCATGGCGGGTGGTGACCCGCGGCATGGGCGATCATGTCTTCTAGTAGCTTACGCATTATTTTTTATCCCTACATTTTATCTTTGGAGATATTTTAACGTTGTATCACGGTTAATTTTATCACACATCTCCCCACTTGAAAACATGCCTACGGCAAGTTCCAAAACCAGTGATACACATAGATAAAATTACTCCTCACGCCTGCCACTACTCTAATTTTGATCACAGGGGTGCCGACTGAGGAAATCTGCACCGACATTCAATTTGCCTGGGATATATTGGATACTAAACTGATAAGGTTGAAGCAATAAAGACCACCTCAGCAATCTTGCGTTTTCATGCTTAGCCTGAGATAAGAATACGAGGGGCTGATGATCCGTCTGGACCACAAAAGTCCTACCATACAGATAGATTTGAAACTTCTTTATTGCCCAGATTAACGCTAAACATTCTTTTTCGCTTGTGGAATATCCTTGTTCCGCCTTATTCAATTTGCGGCTTGCATAAGCGACTGGGTTCAATTCCCCATCAGGTGAAGATGATCTTTGCAACAAAGCCGCCCCGAGTCCTACATTACTTGCATCTGTTCTTACGACAAAGTCCTGTGTCAAATCAGGCAGTTTGAGAATAGGCTTGCTAGTGAGTTTTTCCTTTAAGTCTTGGAACGCTAATTCACTTTGCGCAGTCCAAATAATTTTATCTGGAAGTCCCTTGCGAGTCAGATCAGTCAGAGGAGCACAAATAGAGTTAAAATCTTTGATGTATTTTTGATAAAATCCGCATAACGACACGAATGATCGCACGTCCTTTTTTGTTTGTGGTCTAGGTGCTCTCTGCAGTTTTTCCAAGTTCTTGGGATCAGGGGTCATGTTACCCTGATATACAGTGTGTCCCAAGAATTCCAACTCTTTGCATCCAATACAACATTTTGTTGGCCTAGCAGTTAAGTTCGCCTCCCTAAGCCTATTAAATAACATTTTTAGAGCGTCAATGTGTTCTTCAAATGTCTCTGTGGCGACGAGAATATCATCCATGAAATTCGTGATACATGGGTTATTCAGGGGATCCAACAATTTGCGCATCATCCTTGAAAATACACTCGGAGCATTTTTCAGTCCGAATGGTAGCATGTTGAATTCATAATGTCCATCCGAAGTGCTAAAAGCCAAATAAGGCCTCACTTCAGGCTTCACTGGAATCTGGTAATAGCCTTTACTAAGATCCACCTTTGAAAAGTATTTTGCCTTGTTTAATCTGGCAAATAACTGTTTTGTGTCTGGTAATGGATCCACTTGTCCTTCTGTGACAGCATTCAGTTTCCTGTAATCTATGCACAGTCGGTGTTCCCCAGACGGTTTCCTCAACAAAACGACACTGGAGCTAAAAGATGATTCACTGTGTGAAATAATCCCCTCCTTCAACAAATAATCTATTTCTTCCTTCAATGCCTTCTCCTTCGCGAACGGAATAGAATAGGCTCTCATACAGATTGGGTTTGAGTCTACCAGTTTCATGTCATACTGTAGCAAATTTGTATGGCCTGGTTTATCTGTTAATACATCTGTATGTTCCTCCAGAACCTGTTGAACTCTCTCCCTCTGATTTTTTAGTCAGGTGCTTACTGACTTTTACCTGTGCTGCTGTTTCACAAGGATGTAATGGGTATTCATGTGAGGTGAGTGGTTCCTTTTGCATTTGAGTTGCGATAGCCAAGGTCAGTAAGGGGGTGCTTTCCTGGAGTGGTCTGTCCAGATACTTCTTTAACAGGTTTACATGATAAACTTTCTCCTTCCCCTTTTTGTCAATTTTATAGTTTGTTCTAGACACCTTCTCTAGAACCGTATATGGACCTTGCCATCCAATTTGTAATTTATTCTGGCTACCGGGTAGTAGAAGCAGCACCTTCTCTCCCACAGCTAGTTCTCTGTCCTTTGCCTTCCTATTAAAATATGCTGCATGTTTCTTCCTGGCTTGTTTCAAATTATCATTTGCCAGTTTCCATCCAGCTTTCAGACGAGTGGTCAGTTCGTTCACGTATTGATAAGATGAGGTAACAGTCTCTTCCGCCTTCTCATCTGTCCAGGTCCTTAATAGCGCTTCTAATGGACCTTTTATTGGCCTCCCAAATAGCAGAGTTGCGGGAGCCATCCCGGTTGAACTATGTGGTACCTCCCGATACGCAAACAATGCGGCGGGCAGGAATTGATCCCACAGATCCGGTTTTTCGTGTGCCAGCTTTCTCAGGATAGAAATGAGAGTCCCATTGAACCTCTCTACCTGGCCGTTCCCTTGCGGATGGTACGGACTACAATGAAAGTGTCTGGCTTGAAATAGCTTAAAAACTTCTTCCGTTAGTTTCCCCTTGAACTGAGAGCCATTATCAGTCAAGATTTGATGCGGGAATCCTAATCGGGTGAATATTGTAAGTAGTGCCTCTGCTACATGTTTTGAATCAATTGATGGCAGGGCTACCGCCTCTCCCCACATAGAACAAGTGTCCACCAGAGTAAGGATGTAACTGTTCCTCCTCTTGGTCCGAGTGAGAGGTCCCACAATATCCACTGCAACCCTCTCAAAAGGTGTTCCCACTATGGGCATTTCCCCTAGAGTTGCAGGAGCAGTCCAGTGCTTTGGAGCTACCCTTTGACATTCTGGACAGGATTTGACATATCTTTTTATATCCTCCGTTATCCCTGGCCAGAAGTAATGACAAGCTATACGCTGTCCTGTGGCGCTGATCCCCATGTGACCACTGAAGGGAATCGCATGCCCGAGTTCCATCACTTTATCCCTATATGAAGTGGGAAGAACCAGCTGGTTGTGACCATTTGTTCCAGTTCCGGCCTTCCTGTATAATAGTTTGTTCTTCATAAAATATTCCCCCTTGCTCGGAGGTGTGTGGCATTTGGGCAATTTTTTAAAACATGGCTTGAGTGTCCTATCCTCAGCCTGCGCCTTCCTCATCTCCTCTGGATGAGCATTTATAGGTTCACCTTCTTCCTCCTTTTCTGTGACCTGGTCTGCACTGTCGCCATGATCACAGGTCTCTCGGGATTCCCCAAGAAGACGTATCTACACCCCAATATCAGAGGGTAGATTGGTTCATCTATCACTGCTGCTCTGATTTCTCCTTCCACATAGCGAGTTTTCACCGTTATCCTTGCGATGGGAAGTGTCATGAGTGGTATGTCCTTAGTCGCCCCTTGTATTTCCACTGTTCTGTGGTATACTGACTTGGGTCCACTAGGCTAGACTTCACAACTGAATCATAATCCAAACCTGTATCATAAAGGCACCTTATGGTGACCCCATTACAAATAACATCCTCACAAACTGGGGGGTGATAAGGTTCCTGCTGTCCATTAGGATTAACCTTTAATCTTTGAGTCCCCGACTTCATTGCAGCAATGTTTGAAGGTTTCCTTCTACAAAATTCGGTGTTATGGTTATCTTTCTTGCACCATTTACACCATCTTTTTCCTTGGTTAAACGGTTTTCTTTCATTGGATTTTTGGTCATTGAACTGTGAGTTTCTGTCTCGATAGTCATTTCTTGGCCGTTCAAAGTTTGTCCTGCCCTTATTACCCTGTTCTCTATTTTCAAATTTATTAAATGGCTGTGGAGCTTTAAAAGTTTCTATGTGCTTCTTTTTAGAGCCACTTACCTCTGCCTGGGCTGCCTGATACCTCTCAGCGACATTTAAAACCTCCCCCAACTTCTCTGCACCTTGTTCCATGAGAAATTTTCTCATGTCTGGAGCCATGGACTCTCTCAATTGCTCTATCATGATCATCTCTTTAAGATCTTGGGTCTTCCCCAGAGCCGTCCATTTCTCCAAATAGGTTTCCAGTCTGGCAGAGAATTGGTGGTATGTCTCCCCAGACAACAGTTTGGCATTTCTAAATTTCTTACGATAAAATTCACCATTTTTTTTCGTACCTCAATAACAAAGCCTGCTTTAACATGTCATAATTGTCTTGGTCTTCTCTGTTCATTTTTGCGAAGACTTCATAAGAAGTACCTCTCAGTCCCTGTGATAACTTTAAACTCCACCTCTCTCTCTCTAACCCATATGTAGTAGCTAATAACTCAAAACGTCCGAGGTACCCCTCGATGTCATCGTCTTTTTCAACAAAATGGTCTAAATGAAACCCCATAGCTGATGTTGAGGCTCCCAGACTGGGCGTAGCATCTGAGGCAAAAGGGCTGGCACCATTTTCAGGAGCCTGGCCTTGTAGCTCCAGCTCCCTTAGTCGTAATTCGTGCTCCCTTTGCAACCTTCTATCTTCTGCCTCCCTTTCGGCAGTCAATCTTTTATCTTCTGCTTCCCTTTGCTGTCGTTTTTCTTCTGCCTCTAATGCTTTAGCCTCTTTGTCAGCCTCAATCTGCAGCCTCTTAGCCTCAGCCTCAATTTGCAACCTCTTAGCCTCAGCCTCAATTTGCAACCTCTTAGTCTCAGCCTCAATTTGTAGCCTCTTCTCTTCAGCTAATCTTTCAGACTCTAATTTTCTTTCAGCCTCTTTTTCTAATCTTCTTTCTTCCCGTTCAATATACTTATCACATTCAGCCGTTACATATTGAATTAAAACCTGACCATCCATTCCCATATCCTTTGCCGTTAGCACAGCAGCTGATCTGAACTTAGCTAGCTCCGCCATCACACAAAATACAATGATCAAGGTAAAATTTCCAACCACTAAAGTAATTCTACTTACTATAGTCTAAAATAATTCTAATTAGCCAGTTAACTAATTAATTACCACTGGCTGTGAAGATTCACCAACTTTTAATTTCACTTTTAATTTTAAGGGACACTTTTAATTTTTACAATGTGTTCCCCTAATTTAATTCTCCCACCAGGAGATCCTAATATTACTGCTAAGCTAATTATCCCTGGACAAGAGACCCCAATATATGTAGTGGTTTTGATGGTACTGTATGGTTGTGATATTACCTAGTGTGATGCATGAGGTCAGCTGTGAAGGCTCCTGAGATAAATGTAGCTGTGAATTTACAGAAGGCCCTTCTTGCTACCACTTACGACCTCACACATATCTTTTTTTACTAATGAATGTGGCTACGTTAAAAATCTAGGGTACTGAAATGTAAGGTGTTTTATTAGTATATACAAACACACACACAGATATTTAATAAGTCTAATAATATTAATAAACTTTATAACACACTGAACTAACTCAAGCTGTTTAAAATTTTGATATTAAATTTTCTTTAAGTTTATTTGTTCTGAACCAAGGTTTTATTTTGGTCAGAACATATGAAAGGTTTTGAAATTATGAATGAAATGCATGAATATATGGCATAATAAATGAAAGGTGTGTACATATGAATTTTACAAGACTAGTTAATATTACTACTGGTTATATTTGTAATTTATCTGGGAGAACGATTAATGGATGTGCTGTTGGGGTGGCTTCATCACTCCCAGACTATGACTACCAAACATTGTCCATTTACTGATAGGAAAAATACAAGTTTATTTCCCAACATGGTATGTTCTAGTTGATGGGAATATAATTGGGTGTTAGTTATAAAATAAGTTGGTGAATGTCCAGCAGGCCAGACGCTCACGTATCTTGACTGAGTAGTTCTGGTGCTGGAATCTGGTGGCCCCACCTCTCCGTGCTTGGGGGCAATCTAAGGCTGCTCTGCCAAAATATTAGACTGCACGGGTCCTCACTTGTATTTTACAACACAGCATTTGACACCACTTTGGTGCCAAATAAAAAAACTCACAGTTCTGAAATAAAAGTATTGGGTCATGTGTCAGAACTCTACCTCCTGAGCCACTTCTACACTCAACACTACACAACAACACCACATAGACGGGGTCAGATCTCTCTGACCATACAGCACATCTTACCAAGTTGGTTTCACATAGTATAAGTTCCCCAAGACTACATATTCTGAAATATGTTCATTAGCTTCCTGCCATTGAATAGGATAGATGATATGTTCCACTGATCTCAACACTTGATCCGCCCTTCATAATCCTTGCTGGCGTTTATGTATTTTGTTTGTCTCTAGACCCTGAACTGGGGCTGGGGATCTAGAGCGAATCCTTACTTGTTGTAAGGGATAGATTATGGTATGGCAGTATCAATTCACTCGAAACATTAAACAATATTAAAATATACAAAGAAATACTTTCAGTCTTACCAGAATTATGAATAGAGAACACAGTTATATGCTAGCAAAACTCAGCTGAGCTGCTGGCTCTAGTATGGCGTCCCTCTAAATATTGCAATTAGCTTCTGGGAATTTCACCACTGAAGAATTAATGTGTCTTCTACTGGACAATTTATGATGAATGGCAAAATTGCGCGTCTGAGCGCCGATAATATGTTTATCTGTGGCCAATCACAGCCTTTCCCCCTTTTCAAATTTCAAACCTCCTACCAAAAGTCAATTCAGTCATACCTCAGTCAAGTATGTATTATTGTCTGTTGGTCCGTCTGTCTCTACTTGCGTTTTTTACAAAAACACACTTGTTTATACATGCATTTGCTACACGATACTGCCTCTAGAGTTATTTTTAGCCAATACTTTCCACTAATTCCCCCTCTCTTTCATTCATCTAGATTTTAGCACTTGAGTCTCAAGGCCGCAATTTTTTGAAAATTAGTGACATGTTTTTGTTTCAATGCAGTCGCTCGCTGTTATGAACACACAGTCTTTTGTCAATATCTTCATTATTATCTATCCGTCTGCATAAATGAAAGCATATTATTTCTCTGCTCAAGATGGGCCATCAGGCCAGCTAGGTTTTATATTCCTAACATTATTATTAAGAAAAAGTTACTTTTCAAGGTTAGTTTTTTTTTTTTTGAAATATGTTCGAGCATCTTCTGTAATGCGTTTGCCGCTGAATTCAAATAAAAGGACTAAGTATCGCAAAAGCGTCCAAGAAATGACTGTTGCGTATAATAGCTAAGGTCCCTTTTGTCCATTTCTTTACCTTGTGTCAACTTGGGGACGTGAATTTTTTTCCTTTCCCCACCAATTGCGTCTTTTTAGCCTTGCTAGTTTTAAGCACGTGTTCAGTCATATTTTTCTTTTTGATCTCCGTTCTCATCCCGTCTACAAGGGTAAACGTTCTGCCTTCGCGTCTAACAAGTTAGTTTCCATGGCGGGTGGTGACCCGTGGCATGGGCGATCATGTCTTCTAGTAGCTTACCTCTTAGTATACGAGCGGCCTTTTAGAAAGGCCGATGATCGATCTGCACTAAATAATTTATTTATGAAGATAACATAAAGTGTTATATATCAAAATGTGAAGAAATGAAACCCCTATATCATGCACGTAACTAAATTGTTCAGTGGTTTTAAACATGCATTCACCTATACATTTTCGCTATTGACGGGGATCGATCATCGGCCTTTCTAAAAGGCCGCTCATATACTAAGAGTTACGCATTATTTTTATCCCTACATTTTATCTTTGGAGATATTTTAACGTTGTATCACGGTTAATTTTATCACAGTACCTATCTTCTCATGGTCCCCATCTTGTTTCACATGTAGGCTCCTTATTAAGTCTGCCCTATATCTCTTTGGAAGAACCAACTGTCCGTGACCATGGGATCTAGTTCCGGCCTTCCTATACATCAACTTGTTTTTCATGTAAAAATCTCCCTTGCCTGGAGTTGTATGACAGGTTGACAATTTCCTGAAACAAGGCTTGAGAGTCTTATCCCCAGCCTGTGCCTTCCTCATCTCATCTGGAGTGGTATTTAACATAATATCCTCCTCCTTTCTTGGGGTCGACCTGACCTGAAGGGTGGCCATAACTATAGGGTTCCTTCTGCAACGGTCAGTGTCATGATTGTTCATCTTACAATTTTTACACCATCTCTTTCCTTGGTTGTAAGATTTTCTTTCATCATATTTCCTTTCATCGAATTGTGGGGTTTTATTTTTATTGTCATACCGTGGCCTATCAAACTGGTGCTTACTTTTGTTTTGATCTCTAGGATCAAATTTATTAAAGTTCTGTGGTGCCTTAAAATTATCTACCTGTTTCTTTTTATTACCTGATACCTCTGCTTGAGCTGCTTGATACCTTTCAGCAACATTTAGCAACTCATCCAGCCTCTCTGCACCTTGTTCCATGAGAAACTTTCTCAGGTCTGGAGCCATGGACTCTCTTAATTGTTCTATAAGGATCATTTCCTTAAGATCTTGGGTTTTCCCCAGAGAAGTCCATTTCTCCAAGTATGTCTCTATCCGTGCAGAGAACTGGTGATAGGTTTCACCTGACAGTAGTTTAGCATTCCTAAATTTTTTTCTATAAAATTCTGCGTTCTTTTCATATCTTAACAAAAGAGCCTGCTTTAGCATGTCATAATTTTCTTGATCACCTCTGCTCATTTTGGCAAAAACTTCATAAGCTGCCCCACGAAGCCCTTGAGATAACTTTAAGCTCCACCTTTCTCTCTCTAACCCATACGTGGTAGCTAATAGTTCATATCTATTTAGATAGCTCTCAATATCATCGTCTTTCTCAACAAAATGATCTAAATGAAAGTTCATAGCTGAGGTTGAGGCTCCCTGACTAGCAGTAGCATCGGAGGTAAAGGGACTTGCACCATTTTCAGGAGCATGGCCTTGAAACTCAAACTCCCTTAGTCGTAACTCATGTTCCCTTTGTAATCTTTTCTCCTCCTTTTCTGCTTCCCTCTCTGCAGTCAATCTTCTTTCTTCTGCTTCCCTTTCAGCCTTTTTCTCTTCCAATTGGAGCCTCTTAATTTCTTTTTCAGCCTCTAACTTTCTTTCAGCCTCAAATCTTCTTTCCTCACGTTCAATATATTTGTCACATTCAGCAGTGACATAAGCAATCATAATTTGCCCGTCCATTCCTAACTCTTTCGCAGTCCGCACAGCAGCAGTTCGAAATTTGGCCAGGTCCGCCATTTTCTAACAGGTAAATGTATAAAATATTTAACTAAACAATACAATTTCTAACTAAATATCCAATGACAACCACAGGCACTGAGAGCTCAACGTTATTTATTTTCACCCAAGGATACCTTTTTAATTTTTATTATTCCCTGAAGTGAATTACCCCCAATATTTATAATAGGGAAAGATTCAAAATCCCGGACAGGACCCCAATATATGTGGTAAAGTGGGATGTTATAAATATTTATAGGGGACTTAGTGTACTGACTGAGATCAGCTGTGAAGGTATCTGTATCTAATAAGTGTGGTGTATTACAGATAACCTTACTTGCTACCACATTTATACCTCAGTCAGAATTATTCTGGAATATTGTGATGACTACGTTGAATGTCTAGGGTTATGAAAATGATGAAGTGTAAGTCACAACAACAACAGACAGATAAACAATTTATTTTATTCCACAACACTTTACAACACTGTGACACTCACACACATATAACAATCTATAAGACTATCTTAAATGAGTCAAGTGTTTAAGTTTAAAAATATATGTATTAATTCTTGTCAATAATGGATATCCTGATTCAACTACACAGTGAACCAGGAATCACAATCAAATGTAATTACAAGTATTATTTACACAGTTTATATATATGAACTTTGTATTGACATAGTTTATTATTATTATTCTATGTGTGTAATTTGTGCAGTAGTAATATGAGGTAATACTGGTTTTGTTCAAGCTTGGTTGTTGTTTTTCATCATGACTTCAAGTGTTTGATTATCGGGGAAATAGTATTGGGAAAAGTTCACAGTTCCTGTCATTTGAGCCAATTAATTGTCCCTCTGTGTTTGATAAAATGTCAATTTTTGAGGGGGCACATAATGTTGAGCTACTCTGGCCACAGAAGCTTATCTTTCGTGATGGCGGCAGGAAAAGACTCCTCTGCTCGATTGCTTCACTGTGTTCTGGAGACACCTCACTGGTCGCTATCTGGACCAAGGAGTAGGCTGTCAGCCTCTGGATTCAGCAAAACCCAGACCAGGTGCTGCTTCAATAACTAGGACCACAGTCCCTGAAACAAGAAGGTTGTACCTCCTATTTCAGAACTAATTTATAATCTATTTCCAGACTGAACACAATACATAACAAACACTGAGTTCAGAGCGGTAGGCCAACTGCCAGCTTCATCTGAAACAATTTACACCAGTATTCTCCTCCTAAATGGTTACTACGCCTCTGCAATTCCAGCCTTAGTTCCTTCTAGTCAATAAGATAGGTGTCAGTGTACTGTTTGGCAATTCCATGCAGTTTTACTTTTCTCCGACACCTCCTGTTCAGGTTGGAGCAATATATAGGCCTTGCCTCATGTTCGCTACTGAACCACACACATATACAGACATAAATTATCAATTTACATTCAATTTTCATTAAAAAGATATTGAATATATCAAGCTTACCACAATTCATGGAAATAATACACAGATACGTTGACTGGCGATGAATAATGGCACAAATTCCGATCTGCCTCTGTCCCAGACTTTTATTTCGAAAAATATGATCTGGCTCTCAACGCACTGTTTCTTAGTAAGTTTATTTTAACATGTGGCACTGAACTGACGCTCCTAATTGCCTATATTGGCGGGTCTAACCAATCGGGCCATGTTTACACAGCTTTTCAAAAAAAGTACTCCTACTCACGTTTCCCTAACAACAAAGAATTAGTATTTGTAGCCCGACTAATCGTGTTTAGCCTTACATTTACTTCTATCCAATCAAATAGGATTTTACATGGTGGCCCATTTCCCGTAAAATGGTGGTTTCAAAACCTGCCACTGCGCAATTCTGATTTTGGTGTTGTCTGACAGCACCACCATTTTATTTTGGCTATAATTTGTTAATTCCTAGACTATTTGCGTAACGTTTAACATATTCTTTGTCAGCAAGTCCTAAGGAACCCAATTATATAAATTTAAGGGAGCTAGGTGGCTGCGTTCAAAATGTGCATTTTCTTCTACCTCCTGTTCACTTCGATACGATGTGGTGTCTGGGTACTGTCAGGCTTTCAAACGTAAACCAGTATAATGTCATGTTTCCCAATAAGCATTTTTCAGGTTTTTAAACCTAACTCTCGTATGGGTAGTGTTTTTTATCACTGTCCATCTGAAAAAAGTATTGCTTCTGGCCTTTCGCTTGGGGAGGGTGGCATTAATTGTATATCGCGAGACGCGTGTTAGGGTTGCAAGCGTTCCTGCTTTCAGCCCTCCCTCTCTCTATCCTAATTCCATCTGTCCTTCCGTTTATGTTAACGTAGTGTATAAAATGAAATTAATGGAAGTATTAATTTAGGTCATTAATCAGCTTGCGTATCTCAAGGTTTTCTTAGAAATGCAGTACACGTTTTATTGTAGAAAGCGTGTAGTGATGCAGTAGGCTTTACTATCAACGTGAAACGTTACAATTTGAAGACGAAGTAGAAAACAAGGGAGATTTTTGTACGCCATTGTGACAGCACTGTACTTTTACCATTTCTCTTTCCTTTTATTGAATTTATGTGTCAGGCTTTATATTTACCTTTTAATTTATATATGTGGATTTAGAATGTTTCACGACAGTTGTTTCGGTATATTTAAGATCTCTTCTTCTCATAACATGCCCTAAGAAAATAATTGTTTCCCTGTGATATAGGTCATCCTGTATTAGTAGAAGTTAAATGAAATCCATTACTGATCAACTTCCTGAATGAAGTTATATGAAAGTATCGGGATTCAGTAACAGTATCGATATGTTTAATAAGAATTGATGAATGCGCAGTGCTAATTTCCTACAGTAAAAGTGGCAGCTGTTAATGGCTGCGTTCAGCAGCAGTAAAGGGTAGTTACATAGCTGATACTGCCGTAGGGGAGTGAAGTGTTAGAGACTTCACCATATTATATCACAGCTTTTTAACGTAGGGTTTGGACCGTTTCCTTGCCTCGCTGCCTTTGCCTTCCCTCACTCAAGAATAGTGAGGTACCTATTTATAGCTGGGAAGACTGAAGCATGACCCTATGAGGTTTCGAACCAGGAAACTGGTATCTTCCTCGCGAGAGTTTGGAGCTCTTATCACTCCGCTTACCGGACGCTCACAGCTGCAGTACATGATAGTATTCTGGTACTGTCCTATCTAAAAACATGTAGACTAAGGCTAACCTAGGGGTTGGTTACACCGGAAGTTTCGCTGGTTTTCCAAACAGTAACGTAAGCCATAATGGCGGAATCATTTGTCACTTTCAGAAGTCAGATTGTAAGTCAGCAATACAATAGACATGAATGCTTGCTCCAACTGAAAGTGATCTGGATGAAGATGGCTATATACGATCTTGAAATTTTAGAAGTTCGACTCCGAGTACAGTTTTTTACTAGTCATATGGCATAAAATTCTGAGTCGGAGTTCGGACATTTACCGACTTTCCGACTACACAGTCCTGATTCAAACCTCGTAACCAAGCACTCTATCTTCCTGGCTGGTGACACATTACAAGAAATGATACCAATCATTGTAAAGCAAAATATACTTCGCTCTGATCTGCTGATACCAGCTCACAATTTATTTTGCGAAAAGTTAACTCTCTAGGAAAGAATTGAACTAAAGTTTTATTTTACGCCCATTTTTTTAAAGAACGACCAACTGCGGTATGTGGATGTATCATTGAGCTTTGAGCATGATCGTTACTTTGAGCGTGTTATCTATCTGGTATTTAAGCAACCAGGTCAGTAGCTTGTTTGTTTGTTTATTCCTATGAGCTCTATCGAATGCAGTTCAAATATCAAGGTTATTCGCGCCAAACTTGAGATCTGGCGATTTCTCCGAAGGGCCAGAGCACGACGTTCGTGCTTAAGTAGAAGTACTTTCTCCTCTGGCTGATAGTTGTTTCTGCTCTTGACATGGCGACCGTGCACTGTTGCTATCTCTGTTAAATTAAGTGTCTTGTGTTTTTTTTTTCAGTGTGGTTTCTTATCTGACTTTAACGTTTAACAGCGTGAGTTACTTACCGCACAAGTGCCAACTTGTGAACAAATTGTGTTTATTTGTCATGTATTATTTATGAGGAAAACAGTCAACAACATTCTACTTGAGAATTTTCGATATGAAAGCGACGAAATGCGTTATCATCTTCCCCATCATGAGCCGCGGTACTGCAGTGATTAGTGCACTGGCTTCCTAGCTCGGTAGTCGATGGTTCGATCCCCAGTTGCGATGGGATTTATTAGACAGACGGCTCCGGGGTCGACCCAGCCTCAAGAATTGGGTACCAGAGCAACTTCTAGGTAGGTTATGCTGACCACATCACCCCTAGTGTGCCGATGGATAAGAAAATATGCCTAACACCATATTCCCAATATGCCTCAATGACCGTGTAACGCGATCCTTTACCCTTTCCCTTCCCCATCATTCTCGGTAAAGTCGTTAATAATAACTAAAGAGTCGAGGGGAAACATTATTCGGCAAAAGATTGAGTTAGTAAAGGTTCAGGTAAATATCTTATTGTCAGGGTTTACAAGCTGTGAAAGACTTTTATCGCTCGCTGGTGCAATTATAGGAATCGTTTGTTCTGTCTCATACAATCACATCGTTTCGTTGTTCTCTGGTAAAGATAGCTCCTGGGCGCGTATTGTTACGATAACTTATAACGTTTCCTGCAACACGGAGAACAACAAAGACAACGACCAAAAATCTACAGACTTTCATAAATGGGTGCTTGTGTAGAATAGAAGGAGTAGAAGTGATATGACAAGATCACTAATGGGAAACAGATGACAAGTACGAGACAAGCGCCAGTGGAACAAGAGATGAGAAGACGACTTTATAGATGGACATGACACACATTGAGGAAACCTGTTGAGAACATTACCAGGCACTTCTTGTTTGGGAATCCCAAAGGTAAAGATAGGTGGAGGGAGACCAAGGAACACTCGGGTAAGAGAGCTGGAGATAGACATGAAGGGGCTGGAGACAGACATGAAGGGGCTGGAGACAGACATGAAGGAGCTGGAGACAGACATGAAGGGGCTGGAGACAGACATGAAGGGGCTGGAGACAGACATGAAGGGGCTGGAGACAGACATGAAGGAGCTGGAGACAGACATGAAGGAGCTGGAGACAGACATGAAGGGGCTGGAGACAGACATGAAGGGGTTGAAGAAGACGTGGAAAGACCTTGAGCACGGGAGAGGAAGATTTGACATGCGTTTGTTGAAGGTCTGTGCTGCTTATTGATGAGGTGCAGGATGATGATGATGATGATGATGATGATGATTAAAACATTTCCTCTTATTATTTGATAGTTTAATAAATCCTCTACCGTAATACAATATCCATTCTGAGACGTAATGAAGCTTTAAACCGTTTAAACGCTTGTATTACGATCTTAAATTCTGTTGTTTGTATACTTCTTCCTGGCACCACGGAAAAGGCTGGTAATTGCACGTGACGGTTAGAAAATGGCGGCGAGCGTTCAGCGTTTATGGATTGGTTAAACAATCTTTGAGGCGATTACTGTTTGGAACACATCTTAAACATTGTAGTAAACCCAGGGGAGTTTCTGTTGCCAAGTACCATTAGCATGCAGAGTTTAGTCAGGAAAACTGACAGTAAAATTAATAGCACTTTATACAGACAACAAAATTACACGCGTGCCCTGTTTGGCACTAAAGAAGATTGATAACAGCGTTGACAAATAACTCATGAATTACGCTGGGTAATCTACGTGATTGTAAGTGCGTGCAGCCGTGATCAATTGTTATGTAGCTGTAAACAGTTGTAAAGTAATAGATATTCTAAGTCTTTTTGTCTGGATTCGATATGCATTAAAAATAATTTGGGTAGTGTAGCGAAACAAAGATCCTTTTATGATGTTGTCGCGGCATTAGCTAATACAAATAGTTTGCTGAGCTTTCGAGACTTTAAGCGTTGAATAGTTTTATAGCTCTTCTCGTGTGTGCTTTATTTGCTTTTATCACAAGCTGTTTTTTTAATAGTTTTTATTTTTTTTATTTTGGACATGCATACTTACTAAATAGTGTACAAATGGAAGACAGGATGTTTGAGCATCTTAATAAACACAGTACAAATAGACGACGGGGTGTTTTAGCATCTTAGTAAATAGTCTACAAAACAGACGGCAGCGTGTTTGAGCATCCTAATCGTGTACAAACACAAGACAGCATATTTGAGTATCTTATGAGCCTCACAGAAACTGAGATGTTGCCACTGCGTCGGCACGAGATGCCATATTTCCATGTCCCCCTATATTGTCTTCTTTCATTCTATGTTATTATCTTCAAGCTTCAGATTTCGCCTATATATTGCTAGAATGCATAGTACCGGGAACATTCTAAAGGATGGACAGCGGAAGTTCTGAAGTTGCCATGTCTGTTTTTTTTTCACGTATACACACAAAGTAGGTGTAGTTCGTTTGCAGGCATGCAATGTAGATTCACATCGGACAATTCTCTCTCTCTCTCTCTCCCCCCCCCCCCCCCCCCCACCCCCGAACTGAAGACTTAGGTAGAGCGACGCTAATACCAGGTTTTGCTTCATCATTAGTGGCATTATGGCGTGAGCAAATGTATTGGGCGCCCGTAGCCTTTATGGCGTTCTCCCCGCCCGCCCGCTCGCCAACTTTATGGGATCGGGGATTTTGTTCGCCTAGCTTGATCCCATAGCGATGTACCTTCAGGATTGCATGACATCACGCCAGAGGCAGGAAAGCGCGAAATTAGGTGGGATGGAAAGTAAAGAGACAGTCGTGGAAGAGATCGACGCTAGACAACTGTAATGTCATATTAATACTCTTATAGTTTTAAAAAAACGACACCCAGTCATATTTCATATATTCTTGTAAACTGACTGAATCTCTTACTACCACTATATCTACGTCCATCAAGTTTCCAGCAACTCATCTGACCAATGGGCCTGATTTTTTTTTTTCCCCCTTGCCATGAAACGAAGTTCCGGACTAGATCTGTTTCAAATAATTCCGAAACATCTTTTGTTTTCCTGCCCGTGCGTGATACTTAAATGTTGACAGTCGGGCATTTAGGATTTTTGTTTTGGAGGTGGTTATGTGATTTAGTGGCGGCAGTGCAAGGGATGAGGAGTCGTCCACGTATGACGTCACGCACTTATTTGTTTTTTGTGGGGGGGGGGGGGGGGGGGCGGGGGGGGGGGGGTCAAAATTGTGTGACACTGGGGTGAGGGGGGTTGGGAAAATGTGACGTCACACAAAAATAAAAGAATCATTCTCGCTTCTTACATAAATTATATTTCTTTTATCCGGAATACTTTATTTTTATCCGCAATAGTTAACCTTTATCCGCATATATTAAACTGTAACTGCAATAGTTCACTTTTAGCCTTGATAGATAACAACTCCCTAGTTGACGACTTATATCCCCTGCATATTTAATTCTCTCAGGCGTGCCGTCACGGACGTCACTCAAAACCATTTCCCACCAAAGTTGCAGTCTGGAAATTATATAAAAATCGTGCGCTTCTGGCCTTTCCACTAAACTGCACGACGCTCAATGTAATGTGCATCTTTTAACCTACAAAAGTTGCATTTTTTCACAAGTATTTGAATAAATAAAATTGCCGTTAAGTATTAGTGCTTTTGAGTTTAGTTTCCGTCATATGACTAAATTTTACTCTAGCTTTAAAATAATAAATAGAAAACACATAGTAAAGTGTCAAAAATCTACACCATATTTATCGGTATTATCTTTTTCTTGCCATTTGATTGTTTCCCTTTGACAGGGGGCGGATAAATTACATCCCTTAAAAACAGCGCCAACAGTTTGGTAAAATAACTTCATTTAAAATCGCTAAATGAGTTCCTCGGTCTTCTAAATGTGCTGTAGATGCTGAAAGGTTAAGCGTTAGCTTTAGTTCTTTCCCCGTCATTATTTTGACAGGTATATTTACTAGTTAATATTATAATCTCTGCTGAAATATTGAATAGTTGTTATAACCATTAACTGGTTTAAGGTAGTAGGCTACCTTGATAGGGTAAAAAACACTCAAATTTTCCTTTCAGAATCAAACAACCATGGGTATAGTGTTAGTATGGACTTAAAATTTGTGTCCACATAATGACCTCATTAATTATGCAAATTAGCTATCCAATATGGCCGCCGTAGTGAATAAATTATACACCTTTTTCAAAACATCATAACTATGTTATTTGTACAAGGATCTGACTGAAACTTGGCAAATTGAATCATTATATATAGCGAGAGGTCATGACCTAAAATGACAGAGATTGACAGAAAGGTTAATTTTTAATGAATTTTCAAAATTTATATTTCTGGAATGTTTGATATTTGTGCCTCATTATATATGCATGATGGTCATAAAACTAAAACTTTGAATTCAATTGTATCCATTTTAGGTCAGAATCTGTAAGATTATATGACAACCAACTGTGTTAATTTTCATGTCAATTGAATGTACAGATCCAGAGATATCTTGTTTCAAAGATCACCAATTATGCTAAAAAGACAATTCCGAGAAAACAAAGAAAATCAGAAAAAGAACTCACAAAATGAAGTTTAATGAGCTCCTGTTGAATAAAGGTCTCCTTCTACTGCAGTAGCAGTGTCTATGAATCCCCTTTTCAGTGCTCTCAGGGTCTTTCCATTGCAATGTCCTTACTTGCTGAATAGATCCTGTGCAGCGTTCTCCTGTAAGCTTTCTTTGCCATTGGTTGACTTGTGGTCATGTATATTGAAAAATTCTGCAATGCACTGTGGCCTTTCCCAATAGAACGCACAAATGCCACCATTCGCACATTTACTTCTTTGTGTTTGTGAGTAGCTGGAGATGAAACATCAGAAGTATTGAAATTGGCATTCCATTCGACACAGTTTGTGCACTTGATACTGATTTCATGACAAAAGCCATCCCGAGTCTCTTCGACGATCTCTCAGGTCAGTGAGTACTGATAACATTTGTCACATCTAAAGTTAGCGCATAAAAACCCAAACAGCAGTTTTACATCCATAAGGATAAACACATTTCCTCTGTTGTCATTTTTAGCTTGTCCTTCACTTTCTTGGACATTTATTTTCTTTGCTGAGGAGCACAGAGGCTTTATAGCGTCACTATCGACAATAGGTGTCTTATTTTCAGGCGACGGTTTGTTGGTGTACCGATTTCCAAGGAACTTACTTTGTCTTATTTCGCATTGTGAACAAAAGAAGCTCTGCTAACTACTATTATACAGAATCAGTATAAAACTAGCAATAAATAGAGTTGATGTTGGTGAAAATGCACAATGCATGTAACAAATGCTGAAATTTACGATCAAAGCTTTCTAGACACACACTTTTGAAAAATTCATAAGAAATCATTGAGTGATTCCCTTTGGAAAAGTTATAAATATCTTTTTCCTGTTGCCTCAGTATAATTATAATTTCACAGTTTTACAATTACGCACCTTCATGTTGGGTCATTATTCACATGGTAACCAACTATAAACATTGGTTGCTATGCAAATCACTCAAAGGGGTGTGTGTAGAAAAACACTGATTCCTATCATACCAGAGTATCTCTAAGCTTCTATGAATTATATTTAGTACAAGAACATGTTGACGATGATTTAAAGCATGAAAATGAAAATTGTTGGATTTTTATTTTTTTAAATCTTTTGTGGGTAGCCTACTACCTTAAATTGTTTTTAATTATATCTGGTGTGGATCTACTGTCCTGGTCATGCAAGGGTACGCGGTAATGAGAGAACTGACAGACTAGCATCAAGAGCACCCACAGCTAATTGTAATACACACCTTAGAAAAGAAAATGCAGACAACACTATCGCGAACGGAGTGCAGTGATGTCGATTATGTTCAATAAAAACAATAATTAATTCTTTCTTTCTTAAATAATGTAATACACACCTTAGAAAAGAAAATGCAGACAACACTATCGCGAACAGTCTGATGAAATCAACAAAATGTATCGAGATTAAAAGACGTCCAACACACAAATCCGAACCAATTTAAATGTCAAGTTAGTCCTATTGTATGGCTCTGGAGATGGCGAACAACAAAAACAACAACCAAAAAGCGTCAGACTTTCACAGATTGGTAAAAAAAAAAAACACACACACAAAAACAGTCTCTTAGCACATACTGCCGTAGGAAAGTGCAGCTAGATAAAGCTTCGAGAGGTGAAGTAACCACTTCCCCTCCTGGCTGCCATTGACTTTCTTGACCCAAGAGTAGAGTCAGGTATCCATTTACAGCTGATATGCTGTAGCTTGACACCACTGTGTTTGCAACCCGCTACGTTTGCCGCAAGAGGCCTGGCATTGTAACCACAGACGCTGTCATACATGAGTGCTTGCTTAAATAGAAGGACTGAAGACCACTAAAATGGAACTGATGACACGAACCAGACAAGTGCCAGAAGAACCAGACAAGTGCCAGAAGAATCAGACATGAGAAGATTGCGCTCGTGATGGATAAGACACAACACTGAGCAAACTTGCTGATAGTTTTACCAGGCAGTCCTTGTTCTGTAATCCTCAGGGTAAGAGAGGCAGAGGAAGAACAGGGAATACTGCAGAATGGGAGAAGATCGGCTACCACGGACAAGTATGGGAAACTAAAAGCCAAGGATTCAGACCTCCAGGACGACCCAGAGTCCGCTGAGAGGACAACATTAGACAGTCTCTGAAGGACCAAGGACTATAATGAAACCAGGCCAGGAGGAAGACAGCCGATAGGATAGTATGACGATCTCTCTTCCAAACCTCTACACCTCACGGTACAAGAGGAGCGACTAATTAAGTAAGTAAGGAGTTGTAGGAAGCAGATTATCTGGCAGAGATAAAAGTTACATATTGGCTGGACTTGTTCCAAATTCTAGATACTCTGAAACCTGAAAACATACATGATTTTATCAAGGTAGATCTTGAGAGAGCTCACTGTTTCTAAAGTAGATGCTCATAACTCATGGGATTCCCTTTCAGATTAGATTTATTTTACGAGCCGCTTCAAATTTGCTGACTGCGTTGCGAGACGATAACTCTGGCGGACATTGTTAGGAGCACCAGTTGCCGTCACAGCGACTTGTCTGCTGAAACTGCGGGTTACATGATTGCTGACTGATAATGTAATTGCGTGGTGAGGCTGTAATAATGGTGGTAGTCAGTACGGTCGTGAAAGTGGTAAGTTTATGGGTGTTTTTGATAAGAAAATAGAAGAGACGGTGAGTGCTGCAGGTAACAAGCAGTGTAGAGCGGTTACGGTATAACATCAGTCGTTAAAACTCAGAAGTTGAGTGAACGATATATTTTTTTTATGGGAGACAGAAAAGAAAACACCAGACATATATGGTATCGACATATAAAACATATGGAAGGACTTTTAATTAGACACTGACGTCGTTGCACAGAGGAAACCTGTTTAGTAGCATTACAAGGCAGTCCTGCTCGAATCCCCAGAGGTGGAGGGAGCCCGAAAAACATATGAGAAGGAAACCAGAGACAAGACGGGACAGGAATAACAAAGACATAGAGAAGGCAACTAGAGATAGACAAGACAGGGATTTAAAACAAGACATAGAGAAGGCAACTAGAGATAGACAAGACAGGGATTTAAAACAAGACATAGAGAAGGCAACTAGAGATAGACAAGAATTTTAAACGACATAGAGAAGGCAACTAGAGAAAGACAAGACAAGAATTTTAAAAGACAGAGAAGGAGACCAGAGACAGACATGACAGGGATAATAAAGACATAGAAGGAGACCAGAGACAGGCATGACAGGGATAACAAAAACAGAGAAGGAGACCAGAGACAGACATGACAGGGATAACAAAGACAGAGAAGGAGACCAGAGACAGACATGACAGGGATAACAAAAACAGAGAAGGAGACCAGAGACAGACATGACAGGGATAACAAAGACAGAGAAGGAGACCAGAGACAGACATGACAGGGATAACAAAGACATAAAGCAATGAACTAGAGATAGACAAGAATTTTAAAAGATATAGAGAAGGGAACTATAGACAAGACAATAATTTTTAAAGACATAGGGAAGAGAGCTAGAGACGAACATGGAAAGATGGCTTTGAAAGGATGGTACAGAACCTGAACGCTTGGCATGTATTTATTGAAGGCCTATGCTCCTTTGCAAGCTGAAGGCTGATGATAACATTAACAGTTTTCTTTTCATTCTTTATTACCTTAGTCTTCTTCGTACACTCTCAGACATCTACTTAAATTATATCAAAGACAGCCGTGGTCAGCTTCAGGCTATTTGTATCTCCATAGAGTGTTTTTCAGAAAATGGTGCTGGTGACAGCCATATGTGCTTTCTCTGTTCCTCATACGCTGGACATCTTTGAAGCACATGTTTTAGCAGTCATTTTATCAGTGCCACATTGACGCTCATCGGTAGTTCATATCTTTAGCTCGTTGAATATCATGCCTCCCGTTATGATTCCCATTGCTTGGCTTTGGAGTCTTATGACGTTAGTGACATGCCATAGTCGTGTGTGCGTGCGTGCTTTATTTCTATTTTATCTGTCCTTGTTTTTTTCCGTCACATTTCCCAGGCTGGAACCAGCAAATAACTGTTTTAAACACGGTGCCTGGGAGCTGACACTAGAAAGAAGGCATGCAATAGTTGAATGTGTTTGGGTGATATAAAGGAGAAGAAAGTATGCAATAGTTAAGTGTGTTTGGATGATATAAATGAAAACACAACTAATTAACGGAGCTGTCACGTGGGTTTATTTGCCATGCGACGTAATATGTTATGTAATGTAATCATGCCAGTAATTATTACATAATACATGCTTGCTATTAATAGCATGTGATCAATTCTTCAATTACGTAATATCGACGTAACAGTAATTCTTTTAGTTTTGCGGGCGATGAATTCTGTTTATTTTACAACTTTGTACTCTAGTAATGTACTGTTGGTACTCGGTATTTATGTACTGCTGTTTCTGTGTCTATCAGGTGTCCCAAATTAACCCCGGTTCATCTTTTTGTTTGTCTGTATGTTGTGTGTTTCTCTTCATTTTGCTTGTCCCACCATCACATTGTTTTGAAAACTCTATCCCCACATATTCATAGGTAGCTTATGCTCTCCTTGCACTCTTGGCAGAGTTGTAGATAGAAGGATAATGATGCTTCTACCTCGAGGAAGTATTCACAAGATATTCAGAAAGCAAGAACAATGTTGAATGAGTCCCAGCAATGTTAACTTTAGTATCTACCGTCAACTTTTGTGAAAGATTGTCTTATAACTAGCTCGTTCAAGCCCCCAGCTGATCTAATTCAGCGCAATCTTAATTATTATTTTATAGCTCTTTTTAAGTGTATTCAAGAAATTGACTGAGACATACGGGTGCAGTACTTTCAAAATGATTAAATCAACGTTAAATTTGTATATAAACAAATAACAGATTTAATAATCAATTATGGTTAACAGTTTAAAATGAATAATTTTTTTTTTTAAAGTATTCATAACAAGGTGATGTTATGGTTTTCGAAAAAATGAACAGTTCACTTGGCAGCTTTTAAGTTTTACTTAGCTGCCAATAGTTTGATGGTTTTTGCTCCCGATGATGTTTAGTTCTTTGCAGATAGATGACTGGTTTAATCGTCACTAGTCAAGTCTGAAAGTTGTGACACGTTCCAAGATATTTCAGGGAGTATTCACAAAGCTGGTCCAGCGGCTCTAAGACCCTTCTGATGATGTTGTCCAGCGTCGACTTCCGGCCACTTATACTCTCACTTGTTCCAGAGATAGTACTCTCAGTTGGTACCACCGACTAGTGTCACAAAAGAAGAGAACAAATACCCTCTTGAGTATTACGTTGTCCTGACACACGCTCATGTGCCCCCCTCTTTTCATTCCACCATCAGAACTTTACCCTCTCTGAGAATTAATCTTAATCCCAGTGAGCGGAAAACTTTTATTACATGTAGATTGAATAGGTTTACATTTACCTCTACATTGGTTGAAACGGTTAACAATATAATAAGCATGTACATCATTTCTCTCATCATTCACTCCCTACTCCATAAGGAACTTGGGACTACATCTGCTTTTGGTTCTCTATAAGAAACTTGCATAAAGTAGTCACCAGCACTTGCATTGGTGGTTCATGAAATCATCATTCTATATGCTGAGGTTGCCAGCATTGTATGACTTGGCCATCCACTAGCAGTTTTCACATATTACTATTCACACGTCAATATATACATATTATTTCGCGTGTTAATAATGTAAAATATAGAATTATAAATGTACAACTCACCCCAGATAGTCTTTGGGATCACAGACAGGCTTCTAGCTCAGAGAAATAGTTAAGGCAACTTGTTTAAGATGCCTCTTCCACGTGTTCTGGGGTGTTACTTTACAATAAGTTCCCACTCTGACTTCGTGTTCAGATTCCTAGGATTCCGGTTTTCCGTGTTAATAAAGGTAGAGTTTTCATGGGACATATATATAAGTCCTCAAGATGCTCAAACGTCCGGTACGATAAATGGAATTATGATTTTATTCTTTACTCTGGCTGTCTGGCTGCTCTCTTGGCGAGTTGAATTTTACAGTGCTTTCAACCGACTAAAGTGTCAGGTTATATTGCAACTTTCGTCCCACGCACGTTTTTTTTTTTTTTTTTACTATTAGACCAGGCTGCAATCAGAAATGTTGTTATGTTTACATTTCGAATGCCAGCCAATAGTTACAATCATGCGTGGTTTGATGGGGTCTATTAAAAAAATTTTCTCATAGGAAAATTCTGCGTGTTATTTAAAAGATCACTTTCCAAATATGGAATTGTTATATCCGTCGATTCGCGGTAATGATTGCACTACATACTCCCTACATTATCACAAATAATGTCTTCGTAACACTTCTGTCCGGAAGCTATTACAACATTCCGTCTTTCAGGTGCATTATGTAATATGTCCGCAGACGGATAATTTATCTCCCCGTCCTTGTGCAAACACCGACTCTCGTTTAACCATCTTGGCTGTGACTCTTCACGACAGTAATTAGTGAATCACAATAGCCATATCAGCGCTAAATAAACTTACTGGGCTTACGTCGTGTTAATCCGTCGCGTTCAATGTTTGGTACACGAGAATTTTACCAACATGACTGTCGGTCAATATTGCATCACCTGTCTACTCTCTCATCAGGGATAGTCAGGTAAACAGACAAGACGAATTATTAAGGAGAAGAAGTGCAAACAATGACTCAAAAATAACAAAACTGCCGGAGAGGAAAAGAGAGCGAACCCAATTATGTGACACCTGTTACACTTATGGGTGTATACTTTGTTCCTGTTACACTTACGGGTGTACATTTTGTCCCTGTTACACTTACGGTTTTTGTTTTGTTCCTGTTACACTTCCGGGTGTTTGCTTTATTCCTGTTACCCTTACGGGCGTACATTTTGTTCCTGTTATACTTACGGGCGTTCGCTTTATTCCTGTTACACTTACGGGCGTTCGCTTTATTCATGTTACACTTACGGGCGTTCGCTTTATTCATAGTTAACAGGATGTACTACAGCATTAGATAAAATACTGTATACATATATATCTAATTTGTTCCTTCGCCACCACTAGTCGCATTTGCTTATCTGCGCGCTCGCCACGTGTTCCTTCTCCCTTCTCTCTATCTTTCTTCATAAATTTCTCAGTAATATCTCCTCACCGTTCTTCCCCACTTTCTCTTCCTCCGTGCGCACATTTCCTGCCTCACATATCGACATCAAACCTGACGAGCCCGGAACACATTTCTCTTAAGAGACCAACTGTTGTATGCCAAGAAAGCATTCGCCGGTCTAACTCTTTCTCCAAGTCCCATTATCCCTGTCAGGGGAAAGAACCTTCATTTACATTTTGATCTCTCATTAATCCCAATTCTCGATCAAAGGGCCCTGATCACTAAAACATTCCCTGGCAGCGAAGCCCTAAGTGATTTTAAAACCTTAATGGAGAGAAATTGAGAATTTTCGCGGTACTGGGTTTTAAGAATGCATAAGAGGTACGAGCTTTTAAGTTCGAGCTAACAGGAAGAATCTTAGAAGGTGGTTTACATTTTAGGTGGAAAAGGAGAAACTAGAAGAAGAGCAGAACATCGTAAGGGATGGATAGAATGGAGAGAAGAATTGGCGATAACGTAGTACACAAGATGCAGTATGTTAATGCAGACTGGCTGCCACCAGATCGCTGGAGTATGTGGGCTGGATAAACATAAAAACAACAACCAAAAAGCTATGGACTTTTATAGATGGAAGTGGAATGACGATCTCACTAATGTGGAACTGATGACAAGATCAGTAATGTGGAACTGATGACAAGATCAGTAATGTGGAACTGATGACAAGATCAGTAATGTGGAACTGATGACAAGATCAGTAATGTGGAACTGATGACAAGATCAGTAATGTGAAACTGATGACAAGATCAGTAATGTGGAACTGATAAGATCACTAATGTGGAACTGATGACAAGATCACTAATGTGGAACTAATGACAAGATCACTAATGTGGAACTGATGACAAGATCACTAATGTGGAACTGATGACAAGAACCAGACAAGCGCTAGTGGAACAAGAGATGAGAAGAAGACGCTAGAGATGGATAGGACATACATTCAGGAAGCACGTTCATAGCATAACAAGGCCGTCCTTACTCTGGCAATCCCCAGGGTAAGTGAGCTAGAGGGAGACCAAAGAGCACATGGAGAAGATAACAGGAGACAGACATGAAGGTGATGAAGAATACATGAGAAGACTTTGAGCTGATGGCGCAGGACATAGAGACTTGGCATACGTTTGTTGAAGACCTATGCTTCTTGGGGAGTTGAAGGGTGAAGATGACGATGATAATAAACATAAAATTAGATGCATAATTTTATTTATGCAAGTGGGCAAAGTTGAGGGAGGCGGAAGGGGGTAAAGAGTAGAAGGAATATATTTTTTTTTAAATAGGTGTGCTTCATCATCGTCGTCGCCATCGTAATCGTCGTCATCATCATCATCATTGCCTTTGAGGTCCTCAAGGAGCGTACGCCATAAGGAAACCCGTGCCAAGTCCTCTTGTCACGTACCATCAGCTCAAGATATTTTACCAGATGATCTTCTTCCGTCTTGGATGGCTAGGTTGAATTATTTTCTTTAGTTCATTTGTCCGTGTTGTTGTTAACGTTTTTGTGGCTTTAAGTTTCTACAATATGGAGTAACCGGACACATGCCGAACGCGACACTGTGTGTTTCTATGTTTTTTTTAGATAACATTAGTGCTATCTCTTACTATGGTGCGAGCTTTCTTCTTCGTGTTCTGAGGACAGCACCGTCTCCTCTGTGCTGAGTTTCTTCCTGTCCAGCCCCTTCCACCTTGTTTCGCACAGTCCCACGACATCGGCCTTATATTCCACAATTCTGCTGCCACATCTACCATTCTCCTATGTTAGTTCAATGTATGAACATTCCAGGTGCCAAATCTGGAGTTCTTCTAGAAGAAAGAAGGTTAGCCAGGTACTTATATTCCTTTCGGCTTTCTATTTGTTGCTTTATGCGCCTCCCAGCCAGAGAACCCCCTCCTGCCTTGGATGGTTGAGTTTTATTTTCTTTCGTTGACCTGCCCATGTGTTTTTTGAATGTTTTTTGTGGATTTTAATGTATATACGATGGGGTAACAGGCCTCATGCCCAACCCTCCGTAGTAGCCCTTTACGACATTTCTTGGTTGACTACTGTGCTACCATTTTGTGTTCCCTTTCGGGCCCCGCTAAGACACGTGTGTGTTTGGTTGAATGTAAATAAAATCACCATTAAGTAGTTATCAGTTTTTTGTTTTTTTTTCTTTACTGCCGTTACTCCGCTGATTTGGATAAATCTTCAGCTTTAAAGACTTTGGCAAAAATATGTCGATCAGTTTCAGATTTGACCCTAATCGGATAAGAATTAACGGCACTCTACTTGAGTACTACGGCTTCCATTTCGAGGTCGCATTTTTTTCCATCCTTTCTTTTTAAATTTCATCCATTAGTTCACTGGTCATTTTAACTACGGATTTAAGCAAGGTTTTTTTGTTAAGTCACATGTTTTAACGCAGCATGCAGACTAGGTCCTCTGCTTAACACTTTTTTGTGTTTTATGACAATGTCTTCTTTTTGCCGACAGCCGTTCATGTTGTTTTTCCTTTCACAATATAAAACTGAGTTACAACTAATAATTTCAACATTAGTACCAAAATAGTATAATTATTTTCCTTTTCGCACCTGACGGAGCAGGGAGCCAACATTGCAGCTGGTCTCCTTGCACGAAACCTTTACCAAAGCATTCATGATCTTTGGCAGCGTGGGTTTCTATAGCAGTTTGTTGTCTATGAATACGTAAAAGAACTATTCGAGGACAACAGAGGTAAAAAACCATCACCAGATTCTAATGAAGGCCCAAACATTCTCAGATCAGAAGTAGAGAATGCCATTCATATGATACAAAAAGGAAAATCAGCAGGCATGGATAACATAAAAATTGAAATGATAGAAGCTCTGGAGAGCTTTGGTATAGATACAATCACAGAAATATGCAACGATATATACACTACAGGATATATACCACACGACATGAAGACATCAGTTTTCATAACATTGCCCAAAAAACCAAATGCAACAGAATGTTCAGACTTCAGAACAATCAGCATGATGAGTCATGCAATTAAGATACTGCTCAAAATCATACAGGAAAGAATAAAAAGTAAAGTAGACAGCGAAATCCAAGAAGAACAGTTTGGTTTTAGACGGAACAGTGGAACAAGAGAGGCAATATTTTGCCTAAGAATATTAGCAGAAAAATATACAGAGGTCCAATGATTTCAAATTTGAAATCCGTTTATCTCTATCACATCGGGTTCTTAAGATATTTGTGAATAAATATATTTTTGGGAAACCGTTATTTGCTCCGTTTCATTTTTACTATATAGCTTATTAAAAATTAATAAAATGCAAAATAATTTTACTTTTTATACTGCTAAAAGATGCATGACATGTTACGCTATTTTTCAAATAGTTACTGTATTTTGAAATAATTCTGAGCGAAATATGGCTTCTAGAAGTTGTAGAAATTCGGCTGATCTGTTCTGTTACGTGTGCGGATATTTTACCGATCGTGTTCACCAGAAAAAATTTACACCATTACTAAAGAAAGCAAATGAACTTTATTTCGATTCGAAAGTTGATGATACGAATAAATTTTGGAAGCCAAATGCAGTTTGTTCGACTTGTGCAAATACATTGGCAGGTTGGTTACGAAAATCACCGAAGCATAAGTCGATGCCTTTTGGAGTGCCAGTAATATGGCGTGAACAGACAAATCACGCTACTGATTGTTACTTCTACTTGACAAATATCCATGGTTTCACTTTTAAAACTAGAAAGTCTGTGGTTTTTCCAAATATTGAATCGGTTTCGAAACCAGTGCCCCATGATCCAATCACGTGTCCGATCCCAGTTCCACCAGAACAATATCCGTTGGACGTGAATGAACCATCAGAAAGTGATAGTTTACCTGCTTTAGAAACTAATTCTGACTCGGATTATATACCGGTGAATGATGGTGTTCACTTACTTAACCATTCAGAACTTTCAGATCTAATACGTGATCTCGCTCTTACCAAAGGACAAGCGGAATTACTCGGTTCGCGACTCAAAGAATGGAATCTTTTAGCGCCCAATACTCCGATATCTAAATTTCGTCATAGACACAGAGAACTTGTTCAATACTTTGAGATGAATGATGACATTTGCTATTGCAAAGATGTAAACGGTCTAATGGTGCACCTCAGTCATGAGCACATAGTCAACGAATGGCGACTTTTCATCGACTCTTCTAAGACTAGTCTAAAAGCCATGTTATTGCATAACGGAAATTTATTTTCATAAATTCCAGTCGCCTACTCTGTTCATATGAAAGAAACTTATGACAATATGGCTATACTTTTGGCAAAAATAAAGTACAATGACTACCAATGGCGGATTTGTGGAGACCTAAATGTCATTGCAATTCTCACGGGCATGCAGACTGGGTATACTAAATTTTGTTGCTTCCTATGTGAATGGGACAGCCACAACCGACAGGAACATTATGCAAGAAAGGTGTGGCCTATAAGGGATCGTATGCAGCTCGGGCATAAAAATGTAATACACGAGCCATTAGTTAACAAAGACAGCATCATTTTACCACCGTTACATATAAAGTTGGGGCTCATGAAGAATTTCATTAAAGCGTTTGATAAAACGAGCAAAGCTTTCACTTATCTTCGAGAAAAGTTTTCGCAAGTTAGCGATGCAAAGATAAAGGAAGGTATCTTTGTAGGACCTCAGATTAGGAAAGTTATTGCAGACAAACAATTCGAGAACTTGTTACATGGTAGTGAACTTCGCGCATGGATGGTATTCAAATTGATCGTCGATAACTTTCTGGCAAATCACAAATCTGTCGACTATGTGCATATTGTTAAGCAGTGCATAGATGCATACAGAATTATGGGCTGTAACACGTCCCTCAAAATCCATTTGCTCGATTCGCAACTTGACTTTTTCCCTGACAACCTTGGCGAAGTCAGCGATGAACATGGATAACGATTCCATCAAGATATCGCCGTAATGGAGTCACGTTATCAAGGACGGTGGAGTGTGACCATGCTTGCCGATTATTGTTGGATGCTTCATCGCCATGTACCACATGCCATTCACCGACGAAAGTCGACTGCAAAGAACTTCAAGCCTACAAACTGTTATACTTCTTGTACGAATGATGTTGTAATATTTTATGGGTTGTTAAAAAACTTCAATTGCGTATTTCTAGAGATCCCGACCTGATAGAGAAAAACGGTTTGCAGATTTAAAAACAGCGCATTAAAATTGACCAGAAAAACATAGAAATGTTAGAGAAAGAAAAAAAAAATTTTTTTTTTGTTAGTCAGTGACATCAGTGGAAGGTCAATGAACAACCTTAGATATGCAGATGATACCGTGTTGTTAGCTGAAAGCGAACAGGAGTTACAAGAACTAGTGAAGCAAGTGAACAGTATAAGACGTGAATATGGACTCGACATTAATATTGAGAAAACAAAAACTATGATAATTAGCAAAACAGACGATAAACCCACATTAAAGATAAGCGTAAATGGGAAAATCCTGGAACAAGTCAAGAGCTACGTATATCTTGGTCATATAATAACAGAAGATGGCAGATGTGAAACAGAAATCAAGAAGAGAATAGGAATGGCCAAAGCTACATTCAACAACATGAAATATATACTGACATCCAAACAGTTATCTCACAAATTAAAACTGAGAATCATAAAGTGTTATATATATTCTGCATTTCTGTATGGTGCAGAAACATGGACGATGAATAAGCATTTGGAAGAAAGAATTGAGGCTCTTGAAATGTGGATATATAGAAGAATGGGGCGTATCTCATGGAAAGAGATGAAAACAAATAAGGAGGTCCTAGAAAATCTAGGTATGAAAAGAGAACTAATGAGGGAGGTCAAAGTTCGGCAGCTAAAATACTTTGGCCACATAAAAAGGCATAACACCTAGCAGAAGACCATAACAGAAGGGAGAGTTGAATGCAAACGTGCAAGGGGAAGACAGCGCTATAAGTGGGAAGATAACATCAAGAGATGGACATGAAAGAGTCTATCAGTGCACCACCAAGACAAGAGACAGAAGACGTTGGAGATCCATTACAGCCAACGATCTTTGTGGAGATGGCAACTGATGATGATGATGATGATGTCCATGATGAGTATGCCAGCTTCGTGCACAACATCATATTTGTCGTCTCTTAAGCCTACACGAGCAGTAGTCCTATTATTTCGTTATCTCTTGAGAGACCCCACGGCAACTACATGGGACAGAAGTAATATATATCACGTGTTAAATATTGCAGTAGTCTGATGTGTACAGTGAGAATGTAATGTCTTGATTATAATCAATAAAAACAACGCGCCTTCGTTAGGTTACGCAAACGTACGTATTTCTTGTTTGTTCATATTCTTCTTGTAACTAAGTGTACTGTGAAATATATGAGTGCTGAGAATGGTCATCCTAAGTGTACTATATCACATGAGTACTGAGAATGACCATCATAAGTATAATGTGTCCTATGAGTGCTGAGAATAACCATCCTGTGTAATGTGTCATATGAGTGCTGAGAATAACCATTCTAAGTGTACTGTACCACATGAGTGCTGAGAATGACCAGCCTTAAGTGTACTTTACCACATAAGTGCTGAGAATTACCATCCTAAGTGCAATGTGTCATATGAGTGCTGAGAATAACCATTCTAAGTGTACTGTACCACATGAGTGCTGAGAATGACCATCCTAAGTGTACTGTACCACATGGGTGCTGAGAATGACCATCCTCAGTGTACTGTACCATATGAGTGCTGTGAATGACCATCCTAAGTGCAATGTACCACATGAGTGCTGAGAATGACCATCCTATGTGTACTGTACCACATGAGTGCTGAGAATGACCATCCTAAGTGTAATGTACCACATGAGTGCTGAGAATGACCATCCTAAGTGTAATGTACCACGTGAGTGCTGTGAATGACCATCCTAAGTGTAAGGAACCACATGAGTGCTGAGAATGACCATCCTAAGTGTAAGGTACCACATGAGTGCTGAGAATGACCATCCTAAGTGCAATGTACCACGTGAGGGCTGAGAATGACCATTCTAAGTGTACTGTACCACATGAGTGCTGAGAATGACCATCCTAAGTGTAATGTACCACATGAGTGCTGAGAATGACCAACCTGAGTATACTGTACCATATGAATGCTGAGAATAACCATCCTAAGTGTAATGTGTCATATGATTGCTGAGAATAACCAGCCTAAGTGTACTGTACCTCATGAGTGCTGAGAATGACAAATCTAAGTATATTGTACCAAATAAGTGCTGAGAATTACCAATCTAAGTATACTGTACCACTTGAGTTCTGAGAATGACCATCCTAAGTATACTGTACCATATAAGTACTGAGAATGATCAACCTAGCCGATTGTTTTTTATACAGTTGTTCTCGTTTGTTCATGCAGCAGCGCAAACCTTGACAGACATTTAGTGTGGCATACTATGTATTTTGTTTTGTACATTAGTTTGTGTCCATGACTTTCATGAATATGTGCTGACGCAAGACTAGAACTATTGAAGTGCTATGACAAGAGCATCAGTGTAGAACTGATGGAAACACCCGGACAAATACTAGTGGAACAAAATGTGAGCAACCTAGAACTGCTTTGTCCGACGAACCAAAAAGATACGCACATCATCTTAGCGTGTAGATGGACCCCAGAAGGAAGGCTCAGGGGCTAAGGATCCAAGAAAACGTGAAGAGGAAACACTGGTGTGTGACCACACACTGAGAAAAATCACTTGATAGCATGACAAGGCAGATCTTCCTTTGGAATCCTAAGGGTTAAGAGAAATAGTGGGAGACCAGACAACAACAAAAACAATGCGGAGAAAAAGAGAATTAGACATAGACTTGAAGGGGATATAGAAGACAGGGGAAAACCTTGAACGGATTGAACAGCTAGGAAGGATTGACGTGTATTAACTCTATGACTCCGGAACAACTCTCTGAGCGTTGGTCAGATTTGACACCCGTGCCAAAACAACTCTCTGAGCGTTGTTTTTAGTCTATCATCAGTTAAAATTACGGCACAGGATGGAAAATAATTGTGGAGTCAAAGAGTTAAACCAACTAATAGCGTTACGGGGCAGTCCATCTCTGGAATCCGCAGAGTAATAGAAATGGGGGGGGGGGGGGGGGGGGAGAGAGAGAGAGAAGAAATGTTAAGAAAGTAATTAGACATAGACTTGGAGGGGATAAAGAAGACAAGTAAAGACCTTGAACAGGTGGTGGCACAGGACAGGAGGGCCTGGCATGTATGAAAACCTCTGCTCCACGGCAAACTAACTGAATGTAACCATAAAAGTACCTTGTTTGCTTCTTTACCAACTATAACTCACGTGCGCTCATACACTTATGATCTTGAATCCGCTTCAGCCCACATTAACTTAATCACGCACTCACGTATATTATACTAATATTTCTCACACTTTCACCCCACATACCCTTCACTCAGACACGGACTTATATGCTGTTCTCTGTGCTTGCACGCGTAACGTCGGGTCCATGATTTTATGAGTAATATTATTAATGGACTTTGTGTTCTTTGAGACAGCTGCTGTCAGGGAACCGTCTCGTCTTAAGATAAACCATTTCCTGGCGATACCTGATATCGAATACAAGTCAGTAAATGAAATTCTTTTGTACTGTATAATTCAGCAGTCATAAGGAATAAATAAACTGGGGAGAGAGAGAGAGGGGGGGGGGGGGGGGGGGAGTATAATTAAATAATTATTTATTTAATATAATATATATATGATCCTGTGAGGAGACAAAGAATAGGACTACTGAACCCTCAGGCATGTCGTACAAGGCTACTAATATGTGGCTATGCATGGGGCTGGCAGCGTCATAATGTAAAACAAATTGCCACAAATACCATCACTACATGTACATGCTTTCTTCTAGGGCGCCAGCTACAGTGGTTGTCCCAATGCTTCAAAAGGAGCACAAAGGGAAATGATAATGTTATATATATATATATATATATATATATATATATATATATATATATATATATATATATATATTATATATATATATATTATATATAGGAGAGAGAGAGAGAGAGAGAGAGAGAGAGAGAGAAAGAGAGAGAGAGAGGGAGAGGGAGAGGGAGAGAAATAATATTTAAATAATCAAACATTAAAGAGAATTATAATCAGACAATAATTGAAAAAACAACCTGTATTAAACAGTGCTAATAAGAGAAACAAAACAAGACAGGACCCAAAAAAAAAGTGCCAGCAGTGCAATGAATATGCTGTAAAAAGTTGAGACAGAAGAAACAACTAATTCTAAAGTAAATTTGCCCATATTAATTAAAATCACTTCTAAGTAATACTAATATAATACTGTATACTGATAGGATAGTTATATTAGTGATTGCGTCTTTAAACTGTCTGGGTCGTCCACGGGTCCTATATACCATAGTTGTGTGAGTGTCATGAGAATGACCTCAGCCAATAAGGCACTTTTTGTGGGGTGCAAAATTGGCTGAGCGTCCTTTCACGATGTACTGTCACAGCAATGTCGATGGCACCGTTTGGTTGGTCCTGGGTTCGATTCCTGGTAAGCCTATCACTTATATTTTCTTTTCTGTTGTCTAGTATCATCCTTTAAGTCCAACGAGTACCTGTTAATTACCTCTATTTATTTATTTACTAATTTATTGACTGTTCACAGGGCTCAAGATTTCCTCCATTATTTATTTAATATAATATACATATGATAGGAAACACGTTAAACTAAATACCTTGACTATAACCAACAACGGGGTAGACTCTGCCGAGATAGTGGGTGAGTTGAAGCAAAAAAGTAAACATTTTCCGGAATCAATAAATTAAGGAATAAGTAATAATAAAAGCAACCGACATATATAAGCTATCAGGGCACAACGATAAATAAAACGACATGTACGATAAAAACGTTATTTTGTGACGTATTATCCTTTGCAGATTCATTAGCTTTTCAAGATAACGACGAAATTTACTAAGCGTCTTTCTGTCTCAAACGTCAGGAAAATGTTAATAACAAACAGCAGTGATCTGTAGATGCTCAAAACAATTAGCACTGTTCTGTAGATATTGAAAAACGACAGCTAGAAATTGTTTATATTGAGAAAAGAAATTAGCATTGTTCTGTAGATACTGAAATATAACCAGCATTGTTCTGTAGATATTGAAAAACAGTGAAACTCTGCTGTTCTTCGTGAGTCAAGTTAGCCAGGCTTTCTTTTCTGTTTTCTCTACAATCTGTTCTCGTCTTTCACACGTGATGAGAGGCGACTAATGCAAGATTATGAGTAGGGTTGGTAATCTTATTATCGGAAAAAAACAATTGCTAAAGAAACCACACCACGGCAACAGCTGTGGCGCAGGCTCATCTTCAGTGATTGTCCTGTGCTCCTGTTGGTGTGTACAAACAAAATGATCATGACAGTTTTGTCCAGTTGGATGTTCTTTGACTGCACTTCTTTACGTAACCTCCCATAGATTAGATGGTTTTACAAGCTACGTTTGTCTTCATTCATTTTATTAACCACTCTTTAGCTCCCACAGGAGCATAGGCCTTCTATAAACCTATGCCAAGTCATCCTGTCCCATGCCAACAGCTCATGGTCTTTACATATATTATTTATCCCCTTCATGTCTGTCACCAGTTCTCTTCTCCGTGTGTTCTTTGGTACCCCTGTACCGCTCTTACTCTGAGAATTCCAGAAAAAGAAGGACTACCTAGTAATGCCATCAGCTTGTTTCCTCTATGTGTATCCTATGCATCTCCAGCGTCTTCTTCTCATCTCTTGGTCCACGGACACTTGTCTGGTTTTTTTTTTTTTTTCATCAATTCTACTGCTACTTCCTGTGTTTGGCCGACACCTATAGGGTGAAGCTGGAGTGTCCTCTCCAGGGCGCGAGCTTGGGCACAGTTAAATGGAGATCAAGCTGTTGCCAATGCAGCATGCTCCCCCTCTCCACGCAGCTGGTAGATCCAAAGGAACAGCAGTAGCCGATACAGTTTGGTACCAGTCACGTCGCAGGAGTTGCCAGAATAATGTTGGAAGGTTTGTGTTCAGTTCTACATTAGTGCTCTTATCATACTGTTACGTGCAGTCTTTGATATCTTACAATATTATACATTAGTATACTTGTTATGTTCGCAAATATTTTGTAAACAAAATAGGTAATTTTTTAGTGCTTAAGGGAAAGTCATTATTGAGTTACTTCCCTTGAAAGTTGTGCCGTCTCTTCGATCGAACTCCGCGGATGAATCCATTTTACGGCGATTTATTCGTTGTTTGGGTAATAATAGATTGTTCTTGCTTCAGAATATCTATGGCCTGAATTTATGTGTATTGTTTGTCTGAGTAGGACGAGTCTGTCTTATATCTGTATATCTTTACATATCTAAGTCGAACTATATGTTCTGTTGTCTCTAGAGAGGTCAAAGGCTATTCGGCGGATGTGCCGCTAGAGAGTGGTGTGATTTGGCTTCGTCCCGATAGGGACTGTGTTTTCTATGTCGGCTTGTCGCCGGGAAAAAAGTGATCTCAGTATTGGTGGGGAAAGTGATAGTCGTCTAGACCTATCGTGTATGCTTTGCCCCAGTGTTTATTCGTATTGCCAAGGAATGGCAGAATCATATTTCTGATACCAAGGTAATAAAAGATACTCTTGTGAACTCTCTCGTTCGAAGCCACCATTTTCGATAGGTACGATTTGAATGTCTAAGAGAATATATTTGACTCGATGAAAAACGACTTCGATTCCTAGCAGCACTATATCCTGTAGAATGCAGTCAATTGTTCATGATCAAATCTACAGAGCAATGAAATTTTTTATGAATGACTAACTTTAGGACAGATTCATTATCTGTATCCAAACGTGAGTGACAGCTCACGAGTGAAGCCATCTTGGAACCAAACATGTAGTGACTTTCAAGAAGAGAAAAGGGATGCCCGTATTATCGCTTGTTTAGTCCAGAGATCACTGCTACACATGAGAACCCGTTATTAGCGGTTCAATATTATTATATGGAAAAATATGTGCTGAACATTATGTTGGAGAATCGTCGCTAAACGAGATTAGGTTTAGAAGCCATCTGAAATATTGTTTATAAGCTGACGTGCTCAGTCAGTGAAGTCAGATGATATATATGTATGGGCGATACTGAGGGCTTGGCTACTGACAGTCCATTATACTATTATTCTACATGAGTGCCCATGTAACATTGCAAGACCATTTATCCACTGTACCATGATGTATTATGCCAACCTGTGATTTGTCACTATCTGTGCTGTCGAGTGTGTACGTCCAATTAAACTTTAGTAAAGGTACACAGTCGTTGGTGTCGATGACTTCCAGCCATACATGAGTGTGAGAAAAGAACATTTGTCAACACCACGAACCCTTATTATCATTCGCACATTATACACTCAATCCATGTCTACACACCACTGCGTAGGTCAAGTTGACATTCCATACACTACAGTGGAGCTAACAACACCATAGAGATCTTATCAACTGATGATGATGATGTCTGCTTCCATCCACTTATATCTATCTTTTGGTGGATATCATTAACTGGAATAAAATAACAACTTTATCAACTGGTGGACCAGCTTTCTGGGTTTGACCTCGCAGAAGTTCAGAAGTCAACAGATTACCGATACCAGACCGTTTCCTGTGGCTGATACGACACACTTGCAGTATTGGTTTGCTCTTTGTCAACACTTCGTCACGTGACCTGTCAAGTGAATGCAGTATGTAGGTCAGTGTTGTTGACATTTTTACATTAGACATTACAGAGTTCCACAGAACAGTTGGATCAATTCTTGTCAATATTAACAGGAAGACAGTATTTGTGAACTAAGAAATCCTATTTTCATCGATGGATCTTCTTGTTTTCCATATATGAACTTTAATATTTAAGGCCAGAATGTTTAATTGAATAAAGTGGCAGTTTGTTTATTTTCATAAAAATAACTTTGCCATTACTGTAAAACTGAGCCTATTTTGCAACACATACTATCATACACATAATTTATATATATTTATGTTTACATGTTATTTGTTTGTATAGTATGTTAGTTTCTATGTCAGCGGGTTGTGTTTAAGGTTGGACGGCGTCCTCACAACAGAATATCCCACGTCATAGAGGGTCCGTTGTGGGCGTTTTCTATAGGTGCAATTTTCTTGATTGAAAATTTGCTGCGACAACTGTTGCTTTTGTGTTAGCTGTGAAGTCTGTAATTATTGTTATTTTTGTAATATTTCTTTGTTCTTTAGTTTTGTTTTGATTTGTTTGTAATTTGTTGGTCTAACCTTTTCTATCTTTCAGTTCTATTCACAATTTATATTCATATACTGTGACGTCATTGGTGTTGTTATTCTTTGCAGATTCAGTGATTATTTTCATTTTCCCTATTTGATTTATTTTGATTTCTGCAAACGTTCTTGTATTGTCAGTCCTATTTGTACTTTATGTATTCTGTTGGTTGACATATGTTTTATATAGGTATATTTCATAAGACACAATTGCCTGTGCACTGCACTTGGATTATGGTATAAACCAGTACCTGATTATTATTACTGTTATACAAGACCTTATTAAGGCTTGTGACCCACAGATATTGGGATAGTATACTGATTAATCAAGTCATTAAGAACTTGTGGTATTATTATTATTTCAGGTGATTAGTATTATTGTTAGACATCATGTCTACATTGGAATACTTCATTACACAAGGGAAAGCCCTTGATAAGACTGGTCAACAATTAGAACAATGGGATGTTGCTCAATATGACAAAGCATTAGCTGCAGAAGAGAGAAGAGCTATGGCAGAACAAAAAAGATTAGACAGTGAAGCTGAACAAAAAAAATTAGAAAGAGAAGCTGCTGCGGAACAAAAAAGATTAGACAGGGAAGCTGAACAAAAAAAATTAGAAAGAGAAGCTGCTGCGGAACAAAAAAGATTAGACAGTGAAGCTGAACAAAAAAGATTAGACAGTGAAGCTGAACAAAAAAGATTAGACAGGGAGGCTGAACAAAAAAGATTAGATGCTGAAGAGAAAAAAGCAATAAGAGAACATGAATTTGAGTTAGAGAAATTGAGATTGACAAGTATGAGTAATGTTAATCAGGCATCTAGTGGTAATGGTAAACCTTCTACTTACAAGGTTAAGGTTCCACCGTTCAATCAGTCCAGTGACGATATTACATTCTGGCTGGATAGATTTGAACGTTCTTGTCGTACACATAATGTGGATAAATCACAATACGCTAATCAATTATCAGAAAACTTGAAAGGTGAATCTTTGACTAGATTATGCCTTGTAGGAGAAGCAGATAAGGATAATTATGATGTCATTAGGGCGGCTTTGATAAAAAAATATCAGCTAAGTGAGGAAGGCTATCGCCTTTTATTTAAAACGATGGTGCCTGAGACGGGTGTAGAATTCTCAGAATCCACTGCAAAGGCACGTCTCACAGTTGATCGTTGGATTGAGCTTTCCAAAACAGAAAAAACGTATGAAGGACTTATGGATTTGTTGCTCAGAGATAATATTATGTCATGTGTGAACAAACCTTTCCTTGAATTTATACATGAGCGTAAACCCAAATCTCTAAAAGAAATGGAAGAATATTGTTCCCAATATTTCACTGCACACCCCGACGTGACTTTTGGCAACACTAAGATTAAGGAGAGTATGCCAGTTGCTTCAGCAACACCATACAATCCCAATTATTCACACAGATTTCAGGGACCTCAAAACAGATTTGATAAAAAAGGTAACCATAATAGTTATCAAAACCAAGGTAACCAATCATTTCAGGGTTCTTCTTCAAAGAACTGGAGACGAGCTGATAGCTCTCGACACAGGGGTGGTCATAATTATAGGAATTTCCGTAGAGGAAGTAATTATAGAAACTATCAGGGTTATCCGTCTTGGAGTCAACAAGATCATAATTACAGAGATACTCATTATAATGAATATGATAATGGTAACCAAGGGAACTATGACTCAAACCCAAATAGGGGTTACAATAGAGGTAACAATAACTACAGAGGTGATAATAACCGAGGTAGATCTCAATACAAAAGACATAAACCACATTTTCAGGCAAACTCTGCACAACAAGAGTCCCATGAAGCCTATAAACAGAGTAAAGATAATAATGATGCTAGTAATATGGCATGTGCCGCTTTTGATTTTGGGAGAGCATCTCAGTGCCCCAATGCAAAACATTATTTGAGCCAACCACAGTGTCTACTTTAAGCTGTGGCCATCCTCTTCCTGCTCTTCCGGCATCAGTCGCGCATGATGGAAGAGGTTCTCTTGTCTTACATAAGGGTTTAGTGAATAACAATCCAGTCTCTGTGCTATTTGATTCTGGATGCACCACAATTGGTGTTAGGCAGTCACTCGTAGATCCTTCCCGTGCCACTGGACAAGTAGTCAAATGTGTAACATTTGGCGGCACATTAGAGAAATACTCTACTGCTATCATTAGGATTGCTACTCCTTTCTTTACAGGAGATGTACACGCATGTCTTCTTCCGAATCCGATCGCTGACCTCATCATCGGTCGCATTCATGGAGTCAAAGAATGCACTCCGCAACAAATTTCCACGTGGGAAAGGCAAAACATGCAGATTGCTAACGCTGTAGTCACTAGAGCTCAGGCTCTTAAGATGCCTCAAACTTCATCTACTGAAGATAATGAAGTGCATAACCAAGATAATCCCTTGGTAATTTCTCGTGACTCGTTTATAAAACAGCAAGAAGATGATCCCACTCTGAAGAAATTCTTCATTCTTGCAACTAAAGGTGATCCGAATAAAGACACAAGTCGTAAATCGTGGATTACAAAGAAGAATGGCGTACTTGTACGTATGGTTCAAGACTCCATTACGTCAAGTCATTCTCAAATCCTGGTTCCCAAGAATTTGAGAGTTAAAATTTTGCAGCACGCTCACGACTCTCAGTGTGCTGGACACATGGGTTTTTCCCGTACTAAGTCAAGAGTCCTTGCGGCTTTCTTTTGGCCATTGGTAAACAAGGACATACGGATTTATTGTCGATCTTGTAAAGTATGTCAGGAAGTTAAATCCAAAGGTCCACGGCATGCTGCACCCATTCAGGCGGCGGACATTCCTATTCGGCCGTTCCAAAAAATGACCATAGACATTATTGGTCCATTTAAGATCAAGTCTGCCAGAGGACATCAGTTTATCTTGACGTGTGTTGATATGTGCACACGTTGGCCAGAGGCTATTCCTCTGAAGAGCATTACTACTGCTGATATTGCAGATGCTCTTTGGCTTATATTTTCTCGTCTGGGGTTCCCCGGAGAGATATTGTCAGACCATGGCACCCAACTAATATCAGATACCATGTCTCAAGTAATGTCCACTCTGCAGATAGATAGATCTTTAAGTAGTATCTACCATCCAATGTCTAATGGTATGGTCGAACGCCTTAATAGAACACTTAAAAACTTACTGGGGAAGATAACTGAGGATCATCCTCAAGACTGGGACAGAGTTTTACCTGCGGCCCTCTTCGCTTACAGAGAGGTACCCAATGAACATACGGGATTTTCTCCCTTTGAACTCGTCTTTGGCGCGCGTCCGCGTGGCCCTATGTCGTTGCTTCACGATCTCATTACATCTGACAATATTGACGATGACACAAAGTCATCCTACGAATATGTCATCGCGTTGAGACAAAAAATTATCGAAGCATGCAAATTGGCAACTTCTTCTTCTGAATTTGCGAAACAGAAGGCAAGGCAATTTGCCAATAAGAAGAGATGCTTACGACAACTTTGTCCTGGTGACAAAGCATTTGTATTACTACCTTGTAGGGAAAACAGATTACTTATTTCTTGGAAAGGTCCGTACGATATAATATCGAAAATTTCCGATGTCGACTATATTGTCGATATTGATGGGAAGCATAAAACCTTCCACATCAATATGCTTACGGAATTCCATGAACGTCCGGATTATTTGCAACCCATTTTCCAGGCAACGGACAATTCTCCAGTACAACATGGTCATTACTCATCACTGTCCGTGATACAGGATGAGGAAACAAGTTTTTCAGATGTAAATCTTCCTCTTCCAATGATCCCACTTCATTCTAGTGAATCATGGAAGAACGTTACTGTCTCTCCTGATTTGTCTCTAGGAGAACAGCGACAAGTTTCAACTATGTTGCAAACATTTCAGGATGTACTCACTGACATCCCTGGACAAACGCATGTCATTGAACATGACATTGTTCTTACTGACCATACTCCTATTAGGGTTAGACCTTATCCTATACCTATACATTTTCAAGCACAGGTCGAGAAAGAGTTGGATGAGATGATAGATTTGAAAATAATCGAACCATCCACCTCTGCATATTCTTCGCCGATGGTTATTGTTCGAAAAAAAGACAATAACATACGTCTTTGCGTTGACTATCGAAAATTGAATCAAGTAACGAAGTTCGATGCCGAACCTATGCCTTTACTGGAAGAGCTACTTACTCGACTCTCCAAATCTCATTTTTTCACTAAACTTGATTTGTCTAAAGGATATTGGCAAGTTCCTTTATCTGAACGCGCCAAACCTCTCACGGCTTTTTCAACACCTAGAGGTTTGTTCCAATGGAATTTTATGCCTTTCGGTCTTATGAACGCACCAGCTACATTCGTACGCATGATGCGCCGAATCCTATCTTATCGGTCAGATGTCATTGCATATCTAGACGACATCTGTCTTTTCAGCGATACTTGGGAAGATCACTATTCAGGGTTAGATGAATTGCTGTCTACTTTGCGTGAGCACAACCTGACAGCGAAACCCTCTAAAGCCTATATTGGTTTTAGCGAAATTTCTTTCCTAGGCCACCGAGTTGGTCATGGTTTCCTAAAGACAGAGGACCATAATACTAGTAAGATACTTAACATCTCAATCCCTAAGACTAAAAAACAGGTGAGAAGTCTGTTAGGTCTTATTCAATTTTATGGCAGATTCATTCAGAATCTATCCTCTATCATGGCACCTCTTTCAACACTTCTAAAGAAAGGTTCGCCTAATGTGGTCCACTGGTCTCAGGAATGCCAATGCTCTCTGGATAAGATTAAAACATTGTTTTCAACACCACCTATTTTAGTGCTACCTACTAAAGATAAGACATTCGTTCTTCGTAGTGACGCTTCATCCACTGGGATTGGAGCGGCACTAATGCAAGAGTACTCTGGAACTCTGCATCCTGTAATGTATATTTCCAGAAAACTTAACGCGGCAGAAAGGAATTATTCGGTTTTAGACCGTGAGCTATTAGCTATGGTTTGGTCGATCCTCAAACTACAGAGATTCCTTCTAGGCGCACATTTCATAGTAGAAACCGACCAAAAAGCTCTTACTGCTATACAGAGTAAGAATTTGAAGAGCTCGAGGTCTACTCGATATGCAATTGCTCTTCAACCTTTTCATTTCTCTGTGCGAGCTATTCGTGGATCAGATAATGTGATGGCAGACATTCTGTCAAGATGCCCACATGATTCCACATAACTATTAGGGCTTAGACTTCTTGATATGTCTAGTTCTATAGTAGTTCCTTTTCTATATCATGATAGATACACATTTGTAATTTAATAATATAATGATTGTATCACTACATAGCGGTTCATTGATGTTTATTCACCGCTGTGCTTTGGTGATTTTTTTCTTCATAAATCATAAATTTAAGATATCTAATACGAAATGATGATATGAATTTTTTAGGCATTGTGTAATTGCCAGAATTGTATTATACTTTGATGACACCTTCCTGGAAAAATATACTTGTAGAGAAATAATTTCTCTCAGTTTATGAGACACATTCTCACCAGTCGCTCCATAAGTCGACTTAGCCTCATATTAGGCGTTATAGGTATTCCTGATATTTTCATCTGCGCATTATTCATGCGTTGTGAGCCTATTGTACGTTGCTCCTAGATGTATTGCAAAAAAAAAAAATGTTCCATTTTTTTTTTTCCCGGGAGGTGTGGTAAGACTGTTACGTGCAGTCTTTGATATCTTACAATATTATACATTAGTATACTTGTTATGTTCGCAAATATTTTGTAAACAAAATAGGTAATTTTTTAGTGCTTAAGGGAAAGTCATTATTGAGTTACTTCCCTTGAAAGTTGTGCCGTCTCTTCGATCGAACTCCGCGGATGAATCCATTTTACGGCGATTTATTCGTTGTTTGGGTAATAATAGATTGTTCTTGCTTCAGAATATCTATGGCCTGAATTTATGTGTATTGTTTGTCTGAGTAGGACGAGTCTGTCTTATATCTGTATATCTTTACATATCTAAGTCGAACTATATGTTCTGTTGTCTCTAGAGAGGTCAAAGGCTATTCGGCGGATGTGCCGCTAGAGAGTGGTGTGATTTGGCTTCGTCCCGATAGGGACTGTGTTTTCTATGTCGGCTTGTCGCCGGGAAAAAGTGATCTCAGTATTGGTGGGGAAAGTGATAGTCGTCTAGACCTATCGTGTATGCTTTGCCCCAGTGTTTATTCGTATTGCCAAGGAATGGCAGAATCATATTTCTGATACCAAGGTAATAAAAGATACTCTTGTGAACTCTCTCGTTCGAAGCCACCATTTTCGATAGGTACGATTTGAATGTCTAAGAGAATATATTTGACTCGATGAAAACGACTTCGATTCCTAGCAGCACTATATCCTGTAGAATGCAGTCAATTGTTCATGATCAAATCTACAGAGCAATGAAATGTTTTATGAATGACTAACTTTAGGACAGATTCATTATCTGTATCCAAACGTGAGTGACAGCTCACGAGTGAAGCCATCTTGGAACCAAACATGTAGTGACTTTCAAGAAGAGAAAAGGGATGCCCGTATTATCGCTTGTTTAGTCCAGAGATCACTGCTACACATGAGAACCCGTTATTAGCGGTTCAATATTATTATATGGAAAAATATGTGCTGAACATTATGTTGGAGAATCGTCGCTAAACGAGATTAGGTTTAGAAGCCATCTGAAATATTGTTTATAAGCTGACGTGCTCAGTCAGTGAAGTCAGATGATATATATGTATGGGCGATACTGAGGGCTTGGCTACTGACAGTCCATTATACTATTATTCTACATGAGTGCCCATGTAACATTGCAAGACCATTTATCCACTGTACCATGATGTATTATGCCAACCTGTGATTTGTCACTATCTGTGCTGTCGAGTGTGTACGTCCAATTAAACTTTAGTAAAGGTACACAGTCGTTGGTGTCGATGACTTCCAGCCATACATGAGTGTGAGAAAAGAACATTTGTCAACACCACGAACCCTTATTATCATTCGCACATTATACACTCAATCCATGTCTACACACCACTGCGTAGGTCAAGTTGACATTCCATACACTACAGTGGAGCAAACAACACCATAGAGATCTTATCAACTGATGATGATGATGTCTGCTTCCATCCACTTATATCTATCTTTTGGTGGATATCATTAACTGGAATAAAATAACAACTTTATCACATACCATTTCAATTCATTTATTCTACGCAAGCACCAACTTATGAAAATATGAAACTTCTTGGTTAGTTCTCAGTACTGAATCGTATTTTCTCAGATTCTGCCATCTTCCACTTCATCCATACAACTCACCAAGAATAGATAAGTTGTAAATGGTTTCCTTTCATATAATCTTCTTCTTTGATCCTTAGCCGCTTACTGTCAAAGCAGTCAGTGGCTATCACGCCTGGTGGCGTCTTGTAGGGCAGAAACAAACTGCTTCCACTTTGTTAGGTCGGCGGCCATCCTTCGTACAGTACCCCCAGTTCTGGTTCATTCTTTGCATCTCAGCCTCCACAGTTCTCCGCCAAGATAATAACTAAAGAATATTTGCCATATCTATTTCAAAATGTTCTACACAGCAATGGCCTGTATTCAAGAAAAATAAATACATAAGAATCTTCCACAGTTAACACAGAAAATATTGGTCAATATTTGTGAACAGATGAAAGCATATAATGAAATTAGTTTGCAGGAACATGCCCGTTGGCACTTCTAGATTATTTCGTGAAAGGCGAGGACTTTTATACAAACAATGTTATTTTAAAACTTAAGTGCAAATGACAACCACAAAGACTCCTGACTTCTCGTCTGCGAAATTTAACATCAAACACAACGGATGTTAGCAAACTGAATGTCAATGATGACGTCACAGAGTATCGTCTGTTGTTGTAGTTTTAGTCATATAACTAGACCTAAAGAATTTTTTTTAATCGAATATGATTTCTGAGAGTGCTTTCGCAAAGAATCGGTATTTGGCTCCAAGTGTGGCCATTAGTGATATAGCTGAAGAAAAAACAACCAAAGTATTTTTGTTTGTAATCTGAAAACGCACAACCAGTTTCCAGACATGAGAAATTAAACAGATCAGTACTTTAGTGCTCGTACAAACACGCCTGAGGAGAACTGTCTTCTCCAAAAATGTTGATGAGCATTTATTTTTGATGATGAACTGAGGTCATAGTAGAATACTCCGTGAGATTAAAAAGTTGGAATGTTTGTGTTCACGCATACATTCGTTTTTTGTGTGGACTACTTTATTTATGTAAAATAGGTCTTAACGGCGTCTTATACACGTAAGCTGATAACTTGACGAAACATCTTTTAGCCTTTTCTAAGATGCTTAATTTTTTCCCCCATTCTGTTCCTGTCCGCCTAAATTACAGAGAGATTTTCTTCTCTGGAACTTATCCTTTTTGAACCTGCACATGTGAATCAGTGTATTATTTCTTCGATTCTTCTAGGTGGTTCTTCTCTCTGATTTTCTCGTCACTGGGCCTTCGTTTTTCCCTTTGTCTTGTTATGTATCATTGTTGTGCGAGAGAAATCCTGTTTTGGTCTTGTTACATAACATTGCCATGTCAAGGGATCCTGCTGCATGTCACAACAATGTGACCAAATCCACTGTTATGCCTTTTTATTCTTGATTGATACTTTTTTTAATCTTCTCTTTTTTTTCTATTTCCTTAATACTACTCAAACTGAGGGAGGTAATCGGATACACACAAACGAATAGACGGAGATTTGGTCATGGAGACATCCGCTGATGGTCCAAGGCATCAAGCAGGGAGCACAGAGACATGGTAGTTCAGGAGATACGAGGAGCTGAGAATGATAAGAGGTTGCAAAAAGCAGTGCAGCAGGTCCAACAAGGCCAATGGACTACATGGGAAGGAGCCCTGCAGAGGTCCTTGACATGGAATGATATATGGCATATGGCACCTCTTAGGCTCAGCTTCGTTGTTAGATCAATGTATGACCTGCTGCCGTCGGCCACCAACCTTGGGAAATGGGGAAAGTCGGATGATGAGCAGTGCCCCCTCTGCCAAGGGAGGCAGACACTCGAACACGTGCTCTCAGCGTGTAAGGTGTCATTAGGGCAAGGGCGATACACTTGGCGCCATAACAAAGTGCTAAATGAGCTTGCTGCGACAATAGATCTGGCAAGGATGAAGGCGAATAGCAAACCCGGGCCGAGAACTGCAAATACATACTTGCTGATGGCAGGAAAGTCAGCACACCCCAAACCGAGTAAACCTGGTAGCAGTTTACTATCTCTTCTTGACTGTGCAAACGACTGGGAGATGGCGGTAGACCTACCTGGACGAGGGGCATATCCAGAGAGTATCAGAAAATCGCGGAGACGGCCGGATATAGTGCTTCATTCTTCAGCAACCCTTCAGGTCATACTGATTGAACTGACCGTGCCATTTGAATCCAGATTAGACGAGCAACATTCGTTCAAAGCGGCCAAGTATAGTGATCTGGCCGCGGATCTGAGACACGATGGGTTCACTGCAAGGGTCATGGCTGTTGAAGTGGGCGCAAGAGGGCTTGTGGCTGCATCAGTGTATGATCTATTGAAACTGTTGGGGCTGAAGGGACAGTCGAGAACAAGGGCACTGAAGAGGCTTAGTGAAACTGCCGAAAAGGCATCAGGCTGGCTGTGGAACAACCGCAATGGGCAATGGAAATCGTGACAATAAACGCTGCGGTACAGAAAACACCTGGAATTTTTCTAAGTCCACAATACGCTGAGTTTTTAGGCGTACTAGTGAAAGGGCTGTGGCTGAGAGGCGACAGGCGATGTATACTATAAGGGGTGTCAGGAACAATTTCAGTGGCGAGCGCGCAGTGTCAAGTCTCGTCGGCTTCGCGCAGGTACTCAGTGTGTGTCCGTAGTTGTGATGTGCTACGGAGCGAACGGAATAATTTGTCTTCTCTTTGTTACTTTCCCAATTGCCTCCACGGCTGGCGGAGTTGTGGATTAAAGTTGCTACCATAAGTGAAATGGGTTCATTTTCGATACAAGACAACAGGAGACTGAGACGCTTGGGAGTCATGACCCAAGTGGGCCCGCCCCCCTTAGAGTGTAAAGGAGTATGTAGGGCCGAAACACTTGTCGGATGGGGGGACTACTTCTGATGATCAGATTGCTTCCTGTTGTATCGCTATCATAGAGTACATGAATTACATACCTGACATTTTTTTTTCTTAGATTAACGCTCCTCGCGCGCTTTGATCACCTTGATAGAATATGCATCCAAATGAAAGAGTGAAGCGATAAATAAGTTAATACAGTGGGTTTACTTTTCTTTCAACGGGAAAATCTAACTGCGATTCAGGTACACAAGAGATTTGCTCGGGAGGATTAATTTTAACATCATCTCATTATTATTTCTGAACTACATAATATTTGAAGGATAGTTTTGGTACATTTGCTTGTATGACAAGCCTTGTGTGCCTGCTTAGGTAACCGCCATTTATGTAAAACAGTATTAAATTTGTGTATTGTACAATAAATGCTAATAAAATACGGCGATCATATTGGTTTTTACGGTCGAAACGGATGGAATACTGCATGGGGTTTATAGAGTGGGGGCGGGGGGTTAGATTGTCACAGACCAGTATCGAACTGAACGGTCGGGCTATCGGACAGTGCTCGAGGGGCCCACGGTATTTGGGAAGAGGAGGTGAAATTATCACATACCAGGGGCGAACTGAACGGTCGGACAATCGGACATTGCTTGAGGGTTCACAATAGTAGAGCGCGTACTGTTCCCTAGCTTCCATTTAGTTTTATATATGTTCGATGGGTGGTTAGGGGGCAGTGACCCTTATTGCCCCGGGGGGGGGGGGGGGGAGAGAACACTGTCACTCCGCCCCTGTCACAGACCATTTTATTTCTGCAGTAATAACTCTACACGTATTTTATTTTTATTTTTTTAATTGTAGCGTTTTAATCGTAGCAAGCTCCCACAAAAAGTTATAATAAGACTACTAGCCGGTCATCTATCCATTTTCTTCCATAGCAGCCAATTCGTACAACTCAGTAACTGCGCAAACTCTGAATCCCCTAGTTTACTTTGACAAGTAGTTCTTTAACATAATCCTGTACACAGAACGTGGACTCTTAAAGTTCTTAAATAAGATTATGGCATCAGTCGATATGACTCGGATGTAATGCCGGTTTCGTGTCCTGCACCGCAGTACTGGTTCGTGTACAACCCTTTTTTACATGTGGTGGAGGTTGTTTGAGCTTTCATATTTTTTGTTAGCTATTTCTTAAATTTTTCATTTTATTCTGTGTGTAAATTTGGGGGAAATGAGTTTACTGCGTTACGGAAGTGAGAACGTGGCCGGCCATGTTTGATGGTAATGCACTACACTACGGCTGATGTGCCAATCGTGTCAGTGGATGTACGGTTCAGCCTATGAGCGGAGTAAGGGAATGGGGAGAGAGAAACAAATATGGAACAATTAGCTGATCACTAGAGGAGAGACTTTGAGATCTTTGTTAAGCATGACAACCCATTTTGCCCTTTGGAGTTGACGAGTCTGTTGTTGAGACTTTTATGTACTTTATTTAGTCATCGCGTTCTTTCTGTTCTGTTGTTGTTCGTTTGTCCATGACGGTGGCTGTGTAACCATGACGTAGACAGTTTTCTTTGTCCAACTTAGATTTCCTATTTTTATGACCTGGCCGGAAAGCATTAGAAGGTAGTGCTTGTTGTGGAGTCTCCAACGTAACAGAAATGAAGGGGTAGACAAAAACTAATGGAAACAAGCACTAGGACAGACATGAGAAGTCTAGATAGGAAATTGAAAGAACTTGATTGATGCCACAGGACTGGAGAACATGGCGTGGGTTTGTTGAAGGTATCTGCTGTATCGAGAACTGAAAGGTCTTGGGCGTGAATATTGGGGAGAAAAGCTCTTAAATAAGTGTTTAATTTTTGTTTTCCCCAGTTTTGTCCTGTCCAGAATGGAAAATAAAGACCTTCTACTTTACTTTTTAGCTGCCTTTGGAGAATAATCCTTGCAAGAATCTTTTTTTCAAGCCTTCCTGTATTGGGCAGTGTTCAAATTCTTTCTGTGTCATTTTTAATCCGTCTTATGTCTCGATTTAGTTCTCTTGGCGTTGTGATCTTAAGGGTTCTCTGTCCGTTTCTCTTATCTTGAGGATTTCTGAACAAGCGCTGTCTTGTAATGCTATCAATTGGTAATTATCTGGCTCTATCCACATTTCTATATTGGCGAATTTGTCATGCCATTTCAGTCGTTTTGTTTTGTGCAAACACCCATTTACTAAAGTCAGGTAACTTGTTGGTTGTTGTGTTTGTTGTTCTTTTATGCTTCAGAGCTAGGATCAACTTGATATTTGAGTTTAAGATTCTTGTGTTTGTGTGCTAGACTTGGACAATTATGATTTCCACATATTTTCCAAATGCAAAGAGGGCATCTCTTATCTTCTGTATACTTATTTTGATTTATACCTCATCACCGACAGCTAACATTCAAAGACAAGACGAGACACTTATTTTGATACCACTGTCTGTTGCTCCAACTTTATGCATTGCCGAGTTCTGTATCTGAGTCTACAGCATATGGGGATGTTCTCTACGTGCAACATGGCTATCGTTTTCTTTGTCTCGTGATCCCTGTAAATTTATTGTCTCATGCTCCCTGTAAATTAGATTTTCTCATGATCCCTGTAAATTTGTAAATTTATTTTGTCATGATTCCTGCAAATTTATTTTCTCATGATTCCTGTAAATTTATTTTCTCATGATCCCTGTAAATTTATTTTCTCATGATCTCTGTCAATTTACTTTCTCACGATCCCTGTCTTTTTGCTGTGTATTTTCAGACACAGTTGTTGTGACTTCTCATTCAGTATCTTCAGTTTGTTCTGCGCTTGGTTCTGTTCATGAGATAACAAGAGAAGCCGGCCAGTAAAGTCCAAATAGTCGCGCTGTTTCGACAGAGTTTCTGGTGGCTGGTGATTTTTTTTTTTTTTCATTTATAGCTCGTCAGAAGAGAAATGGTGACAGGGAACTGTCACGTAGGTCTTTATATCATTAAATTGCCTACACCTTCCTATTCTCTCAACTGCATCCGTTATTTTATTATCTTTCCTTACTTGTTTTTTTCCTGTATTTTTCGCATCACTCGGTTGCGAAAAATATTTTCTTCAGTATTCTCAAACTTTACCTTGTGTTTTTTTCTCATACTGGGATACGTAATTTTATTACATAGATGTCAGTCAGACGTGAAGTGCGATTTAGTTGCAGTCCATCTCAGACATCGAGCCGACTTGGGTCTACACCTTCAGATGACACGACACTCCTGAGTTAGATTCTCGACGTAAACGCGTGAGAATGCTAGGAGAGAGCCGACATCCGTCTGCATTTTCACCGGTCGACAACGAGCGGCATAGGCCGAACGCGTAAGTAGGAGCGAATATTTACACCTTATAGTCGCAGTTTCAGACAGGCTGTCTGGGATTTGAAACTGACACGCGTACATCTCGGTCAGTAGGTGGCAGTTACGACACGCGTTAAGCTGACGTAAATGTTGGGAGTAGGGGAGATAATTTCGCTTGGCGAAATAAGTTGGGGCCCTTTGTCTGATTTTAAGATATTGGCCCGAGTTTGAAACTTTATTTCATTTCACTCAGTAACTTTGCAGTTAGACTAGAACAACCTTCGTTCGATTTCTAAATAATCTCTGTTAATAGAGATGGCCTTTAGTTTGGTCGAAGTGGTTTAAGTTCTTAGTACTTCTGTGTTTGAGGTGAATATTATATAGTAGTTCTCTAGAATTTTGTGAAGTGATTAAGTGTTAAATCGCCGATTTCATTTTAAACTAGTTCTTTTGAACAGAGTGCTTAATTTATAGTTTGTATTATTTTGCTAGTGACGCATACAGTGGAAAGCAGAATAAATTATATCTTTAGCTTACTAAACTAGTAGCTATAAGGAATTTAATTTAACGGCTAATACTCAGTCGTAACTGTTTTAATAACTAACTCATAAATGCTAGAAGCGACATCAGTGAGTAGTGACGGAATACGCACCATATTCCTAATTCCTGATGATCGATTTTATATAACTTATTTCACCGGAAGTTTAAATAATAAGTCAAGCTGTAGGCTTGCTGTTTTAAATGTAAGTTAAATTGAGTACATAATATGTAAATGATTTATATGTGCTTTTCCTTTTATACAGTGAAATACTGGGGTGACCCGAACTTTACCAGCATTTAATAAGAGTTCATACTTGTGAAGAAATAGACAGTCCTTATTTGGAACCACGTGGGTTTTCTCAAGTAACACTGATCTGACAGTGCATATGCAAACAGAGTTAGACAGAAATACTATATCCCACTAACGGGTTTTCAAAGACTGTAATGATCAATACTGGGCCTGTGAACCAGATCTTAATTTCTTCCATAAACTCTACGTAAATTTTCTGCCTGGCGGCGAGAATAATTACAATCAATAACATTAACTTTCCGACATTGTTGACAAGTGAGTGGGGAACTAAGATTTTCTGTTTGAGAGAAGTTGTCCACCGGTCATCTTCCTAATTAAGGGAAACTTCGTGTTCTGACATTTTGTGCTCGTTTAAGCCTAATTCTTACCTCGTGAGTCAAGTGACATTAACTTTAGTCTGAAATAACTATCGCCTGAAGCAGACGCTCCCCAGATCCATTTTGATGAAACCAACAAACAAATCTGCAGAGCTGGGATCTGTTTCATTAAACGACAGTAACAGATAAAAAGTGTGAGTGTCCAAAAATTTGCGCCAGCTGGCGAAACCATAACACGATTGTAAGTATATCAGGGCCCTGATGAAAGAACCGAGTGAAAGTGACGGAAGGATGTTCGTTGTATAATACACTCACTTGTTATATTTGTTTTTTCCTTAGTGTCGTGGAATATTCTAATCCACATATATAAATTATTAGGTAAATATGAAGCCTAACAAATAAAATTAATAAAGAAAAGAGCAATGGTAAAATAACAGTGCTGTCACAAAGAAGGTACTCGAAATCCCCCTTGTTTTCTGCTTCGTCTGCAAATTGTAACGCTTTCACGTTGATAGTAAAAGCTTACTGTATTATTACCCGCTTTCTTCAATGAAACGTGTGCTGTATTTCTTGGAAAAACATTGAGAGGCACCCTGCATAATGACCTAAATTAATCCTAACATTAATTATATTACGTTACCAAAACGAACGAACAGATGGACTCAAATAGAAAGAGAGAGAGGGGCGAATGAAATCAGGAACGCATGCAAAATTAAACACGCGTCGCGCGATACACAATTACTACTATCACGCGTGTAAGGCCACCTGCACTAATTTTTTTTTCAGACGGACAGTGATAAAATCCATTACCCTTCCCAGAGTTAGGTTTTAAAACCTGAAAAACGCTTATTGGGGAAACCTGACATTCTACTGTTTTATGTCCGAAATCCTGACATTAGTCTGACAGTACAGCAGGACAGGTGGCGGTTCTCACATAAAAAATAAAAAAACAACTACACGACTATCCTAGAAATTGCATATTTTGAACGCAGCCACGTAGCTCTTTTAAATTTGGATATTTGGGTTCCTTAGGGCTTGCTGACAAAGAATATGAAAAACGTTACGCAAATAGTCCAGGAATTAATAAATTATAACCAAAATAAAATAGTGGGGATGCCTGACAACATGAAATCATTTCTGCTCATAAAATTTTTTTTATAACGTGTTTGAAAAAAACCTTACGTTACAGAAATAGCCTACCATGTAAACTCCAAATTGATTGGAGCGCAGCAAATGAAAGACTAACCACGATTGGTCGGGCTATAAATACTATCTTTCGTTGTTAGGGGAGACGTAGGAAGTTAAAATTTTTTCAAATACTTGTCGAAACGTGGCTCCATTGGCTAGACTCGCTGATATACTCACTTGGGAGCGTTAGTTCGAGACCACTAGTCAAATAAGCTTGATAAAGCAACAGTGCGTTGAAGCCAGCTCATATTTTTGCTAAATAAAAGCCTGGAACATAAGCAGATGGGAATTTGTGCCAGTAATTGTGCCAGAATTCATTGCTAATCAACGTATCTGTGTTTGTTTCCATGAATTGTGGGACCGTGGTCTTGATGGTATTGAGCAGCACCTGGTCAGAGCTTTGCTGAATCCAGAGTCGGACAGCATACTCCTTGGTCCATTTAGCTATCAGTGAGGTGTCTCCAGAGCCGAGGGGAGAATCGAGCAGAGGAGTCTGTTCCTGCCGCCATCACGCCAGATAAGCTGATGTGGCCAGCTGAGCTCAAAATTATGTACCCCCAGCTTAAAATGACCTTGTAAAAATAAAATTAGAGGGGAATTAAATTGTGTTAATATCAGGAACTGAGAACATCTCCAATAATAGTTCCCATAAAGACAAACTATTGAAGTCATGATGACAAATACCAACAGAGCTTGAACAAAACAAAACCAGTATTACCTCATATTACTACTACACAACTGACACACATAGGATACTTTTAATAATATATGTCATTACAATATTCATATTGATAAATTCTGTACATATAACTTGTAAGTAAAATTGATTGTGATTCCTGGTTCCCTTTGTATTTGAATCAGGACACATATTCATTCATGACAGCAATGAATACATATTGTTATTTGAAAAGTTATCAGTGACTTCTTTAAGATATCCTTGTAGAGTGTTTTATGTATGTGAGTGTCACAGTGTTGTCAAGTGTAGTGGAATAAATTAAATTGTTTATCTGTCTGTTGTTGTTTTGACTTACACTTCATCATACACATACCCTAGACATATAACGTAGTCATCACACTATTCCAGAATAATTCTGACTGAGATATATATATATGTGGCAGCAAGTAAGGTTATCTATAATACACTACTCTCATTAGATATAGATACCTTCACAGCTGATCTCAGTCAGTACACTAAGTCCCCCTATAAATATTTATAACATCCCACTTCACCACATATATTGGGGTCTCGCTCGTGGGATTTTGAATCTTTCCCTATTAAAAATATTGGGGGTAATTCACTTCAGGGAATATAAGAATTAAAAGGTATCCTTGGGTGGAATTAAATAAGGTTGAGCTCACGGTGCCTGTGTTGTCCATTAGATATATAGTTAGAAATTGAATTGTTGGTTAGACATTGTATAAACTTACCTGATAGACAATGGCGGACCTGGCCAAGTTTCGATCTGCTGCTGTTCAGACTGCAAAAGAGTTAGGATTAGATGGGCAAGTTATGGTTGCCTATGTCACTACGGAATGTGACAAATTTATTGAACGCGAAGAAAGAAGGTTTGAAGCCGAAAGAAAGTTAGAGGCTGAAATGGAAATTAAGAGGTTGCAGATTGAGGCTGAGGCTAAGAAATTGGAAGCAGAAGAAAGAAGATTGACTGCCGAAAGGGAAGACAAGAGATTAGCTGCAGAAAGGGAAGAGAAGAAATTAGCTGCAGAAAGGGAAGAGAAGAAATTAGCTGCAGAAAGGGAAGAGAAGAAATTAGCTGCAGAAAGGGAAGCAGAAGATAAGAGATTACAAAGGGAACATGAGTTACGACTCAGGGAATTTGAGTTTCAAGGCCATGCTCCTGAAAATGGTGCTAGTCCCTTTGCCTCTGATGCCACTGCTAGCCAAGGAGCCTCAACCTCAGCTATGAATTTTCATTTAGATCATTTTGTTGAGAAAGACGATGATATTGAGAGCTACCTAAATAGGTATGAACTATTAGCTACCACGTATGGGTTAGAGAGAGAAAGGTGGAGCTTAAAGTTATCTCAGGGACTTCGTGGGGCAGCTTATGAAGTTTTTGCAAAAATGAGTAGAGGTGATCAGGAAAATTATGACATGCTAAAGCAGGCTCTTTTGTTAAGATATGAAAAGAATGCAGAATTCTATAGGAAAAAATTTAGGAATGCTAAACTACTGTCAGGTGAAACCTATCACCAGTTCTCTGCACGAATAGAGACATACTTGGAGAAATGGACTTCTCTGGGGAAAACCCAAGATCTTAAGGAAATGGTCCTTATAGAGCAATTAAGAGAGTCCATGGCTCCAGACCTGAGAAAGTTTCTCATGGAACAAGGTGCAGAGAGGCTGGGTGAGTTGCTAAATGTTGCTGAAAGGTATCAAGCAGCTCAAGCAGAGGTAACAGGTAATAAAAAGAAACAAGTGGACAACTTTAGGGCACCACAGAACTTTAATAAATTTGATCCTAAGGATCAAAATAAAGGTAAGCACCAGTTTGATAGGCCACGGTATGAAAATAAAAATAAATTCCCACAATTCGATGAAAGGAAATATGATGAAAGAAAATCTTTCAACCAAGGAAAAAGGTGGTGTAAGAATTGTCAGATGGACAATCATGACACTGACCGTTGCAGAAGGAAACCTGTGTATATGGCAACCCTTCAGGTCAGGTCGACCTCAAGACAGGAGGAGGATATTATGTTAGATACCACTCCAGAAGAGATGAGGAAGGCACAGGCTGGGGATAAAACACTCAAGCCTTGTTTCAGAAAATTGTGAACTTGTCATACAACTCCAGGCAAGGGAGATTTTTACATGAAAAACAAGTTGATGTATAGGAAGGCCGGAACTAGATCCCATGGTCACGGACAGCTGGTTCTTCCAAAAAGATATAGGACAGAATTAATAAGGAGCATACATGTGAAACCAGATGGGGACCATGAGAAGATAGGTACCATCATTCAAAAGGTGGCTCACAATTATTATTGGCCCAAAGCAAGATGGGACATTGAGAATTTTGTAGAAAGGTGTAGCATAGCACATGAGGGAACACCCACAAGTGGGAACATGGATCAGGACCTGGACACGCCACGGGGCAAAATTAGGCCTGATAATAAAAAGAAAAATAGATTTGATAAAGTGGACCAAATGGAATGGGAAGCCCCTTTTCACGGACAAGCTTCACTTAACTGTTTTACAATGGCCACTATGCGGAGAGTGCAAAAGGATGTCTTACCCCAGGATAAGCCGAAAATCCCTCAATCGGACTTAAACAAACTGGAGGAAGAAGATGTAGAGAGGAAATCTCTCATCAAGAATTTTAAGTGGGGAGAAAGCCCCAAAAGAAAAATTGGTAGCGGTCGTTTTGTGAATGATAATTCTGGGAGGAAAAATCATCACTATAAAGCTTCGAGTGGAAGAGACCATACCGGTGCATGGACAAATAGGTCCACAAAATTAAAGGTCCATATGTAGCTTTGCTAAGAACGTGGACTGATGAAAAGGCAGAGGAAAACATTACATCTTCATACCAATATGTGAATGAGCTGACCACTCGTTTAAAAACTGGTTGGAAACTTGCCAATGAAAATTTGAAACAAGCCAGGAAGAAACATGCTGCCTATTATAACAGGAAGGCGAAAGACAGAAATTTGGCTGTGGGAGAGAAAGTACTGCTTCTTTTGCCCGGGAGTCAGAATAAGTTACAAATTGGATGGCAGGGTCCATATACAGTTCTAGAGAAGGTATCTAGAACAAATTATAAGATAGATAAGAAGGGGAAAGAAAAAATCTATCATGTGAATCTCCTGAAGAAATATTTGGAAAGAGAACATCAGGAAGAGACACACTTGTTGACCTTGTCCATCGCCATGGAGATGAAAAAGGAACCACTTTCATCATTTGAATATCCATTACACCCCTGTGAGACAGCAGCACAGGTGAAAATCAGTACACATTTAACGAAAACTCAGAAAGAGAGAGTGCAACAGGTTCTAAATAATCATGCAGAGGTGTTAACAGACCGACCAGGGCATACAAACCTATTGGAATATGATATGAAACTAATAGACTCCACACCTGTCTGTATGAAACCATATTCGATTCCGTTTGCTAAGGAAAAAGCTTTGAAGGAAGAGATAGACTATCTGTTGAAGGAAGGAATTATTTCGCACAGTGAGTCTTCGTATAGTTCCGGTGTGGTACTCTTAAGGAAGCCCTCTGGAGAACATAGACTCTGTATAGATTACAGGAGACTGAATGCTATTACAGAAGGACAGGTGGATCCATTGCCGGATACAACTCAGCTGTTTGCCAGACTAAATAAAGCTAAATATTTCTCCAAAGTGGATCTGAGTAAAGGATATTATCAGATTCCAGTAAAGCCTGAGGTTAGACCATACCTAGCTTTTAGTACCTCAGAAGGACACTATGAGTTTAATAGATTGCCATTTGGATTGAAGAATGCGCCTAGTGTCTTCTCTAGAATGATGAGAAAATTATTGGATCCTCTGAATAATCCCTGTATAACAAATTTTATGGATGATATCCTTATAGCAACAGAAACATTTGAGGAACACATTGACTCTCTGAACACGCTGTTTGATCGACTTAGGGAGGCAAATTTAACAGCCCGACCAACCAAATGTTGCGTTGGATGTAAAGAATTGGAATTTTTGGGACACACAGTTTATCAGGGAAACATGACCCCTGACCCAAAGAATTTAGAGAAACTACAGAAAGCCCCGAGACCACAAACCAAGAAGGACGTGAGATCCTTTGTCTCATTATGTGGTTTCTACCAGAAGTATATCAAAAACTTTAATTCCATATGTGCACCGTTAACTGAATTGACACGTAAAGGACATCCAGATCGCATTACATGGACACCACAATGTGAAATGACTTACCAAGAATTGAAGGAAAAGCTCACAAGTAAACCCATTTTGAAATTACCTGACTTAAGTCAAGAATTCATAGTAAGGACGGATGCAAGTAATATTGGGCTGGGTGCAACTCTACTACAGAGATCTGATGCATTGGATGGGGAATTAAGCCCAGTGGCATATGCTAGCAGAAAGTTGAATAAAGCTGAAATCAACTACTCAACTAGCGAAAAAGAATGTCTTGCAGTAATATGGGCGATAAAGAAATTCAATATTTATCTATATGGGAAGGCATTTAAGTTGCAAACAGACCACAAACCTTTATCGTTTCTGGCACAGGCTAGGCATGAGAACTCCAGGTTACTCCGATGGTCTTTACTTTTGGCTCCATATAATTTTAGCATTGAGTATATATCTGGAAAAACAAATTTGGGAGCGGATTTTTTAAGCCGCCATCCGTGTGATGAGAATCACCGTAAACCCCAGAACTAATAATAAATTTCTCTATGTGTATATAGAATAAAGGACTGACATATAATGTCTGTTTTAAGAGGGGAGGTGTCGTGGAATATTCTAATCCACATATATAAATTATTAGGTAAATATGAAGCCTAACAAATAAAATTAATAAAGAAAAGAGCAATGGTAAAATAACAGTGCTGTCACAAAGAAGGTACTCGAAATCCCCCTTGTTTTCTGCTTCGTCTGCAAATTGTAACGCTTTCACGTTGATAGTAAAAGCTTACTGTATTATTACCCGCTTTCTTCAATGAAACGTGTGCTGTATTTCTTGGAAAAACATTGAGAGGCACCCTGCGTAATGACCTAAATTAATCCTAACATTAATTATATTACGTTACCAAAACGAACGAACAGATGGACTCAAATAGAAAGAGAGAGAGGGGCGAATGAAATCAGGAACGCATGCAAAATTAAACACGCGTCGCGCGATACACAATTACTACTATCACGCGTGTAAGGCCACCTGCACTAATTTTTTTTTTCAGACGGACAGTGATAAAATCCATTACCCTTCCCAGAGTTAGGTTTTAAAACCTGAAAAACGCTTATTGGGGAAACCTGACATTCTACTGTTTTATGTCCGAAATCCTGACATTAGTCTGACAGTACAGCAGGACAGGTGGCGGTTCTCACATAAAAAATAAAAAAACAACTACACGACTATCCTAGAAATTGCATATTTTGAACGCAGCCACGTAGCTCTTTTAAATTTGGATATTTGGGTTCCTTAGGGCTTGCTGACAAAGAATATGAAAAACGTTACGCAAATAGTCCAGGAATTAATAAATTATAACCAAAATAAAATAGTGGGGATGCCTGACAACATGAAATCATTTCTGCTCATAAAATTTTTTTTATAACGTGTTTGAAAAAACCTTACGTTACAGAAATAGCCTACCATGTAAACTCCAAATTGATTGGAGCGCAACAAATGAAAGACTAACCACGATTGGTCGGGCTATAAATACTATCTTTCGTTGTTAGGGGAGACGTAGGAAGTTAAAATTTTTTCAAATACTTGTCGAAACGTGGCTCCATTGGCTAGACTCGCTGATATACTCACTTGGGAGCGTTAGTTCGAGACCACTAGTCAAATAAGCTTGATAAAGCAACAGTGCGTTGAAGCCAGCTCATATTTTTGCTAAATAAAAGCCTGGAACATAAGCAGATGGGAATTTGTGCCAGTAATTGTGCCAGAATTCATTGCTAATCAACGTATCTGTGTTTGTTTCCATGAATTGTGGGACCGTGGTCTTGATGGTATTGAGCAGCACCTGGTCAGAGCTTTGCTGAATCCAGAGTCGGACAGCATACTCCTTGGTCCATTTAGCTATCAGTGAGGTGTCTCCAGAGCCGAGGGGAGAATCGAGCAGAGGAGTCTGTTCCTGCCGCCATCACGCCAGATAAGCTGATGTGGCCAGCTGAGCTCAAAATTATGTACCCCCAGCTTAAAATGACCTTGTAAAAATAAAATTAAGAGGGGAATTAAATTGTGTTAATATCAGGAACTGAGAACATCTCCAATAATAGTTCCCATAAAGACAAACTATTGAAGTCATGATGACAAATACCAACAGAGCTTGAACAAAACAAAACCAGTATTACCTCATATTACTACTACACAACTGACACACATAGGATACTTTTAATAATATATGTCATTACAATATTCATATTGATAAATTCTGTACATATAACTTGTAAGTAAAATTGATTGTTATTCCTGGTTCCCTTTGTATTTGAATCAGGACACATATTCATTCATGACAGCAATGAATACATATTGTTATTTGAAAAGTTATCAGTGACTTCTTTAAGATATCCTTGTAGAGTGTTTTATGTATGTGAGTGTCACAGTGTTGTCAAGTGTAGTGGAATAAATTAAATTGTTTATCTGTCTGTTGTTGTTTTGACTTACACTTCATCATACACATACCCTAGACATATAACGTAGTCATCACACTATTCCAGAATAATTCTGACTGAGATATATATATATATGTGGCAGCAAGTAAGGTTATCTATAATACACTACTCTCATTAGATATAGATACCTTCACAGCTGATCTCAGTCAGTACACTAAGTCCCCCTATAAATATTTATAACATCCCACTTCACCACACTTAGGCGAGATTGGCTGCTTAAGTAACGTGTTCCTTTAGAATAGATACTGCTGTCAAAGTCAGTCTATACCTTCAAAGGGGAACAATATTAGACCCTAACCACATGCATCTATAACTCTTTGGGCCATCATCTGTCATCCTAACGGGGCTGTGGGCTAAACCTAGAGTTAAGATCATAACGGGGCTATCATCCTTGTAGCATTTTCCTTGAATTTTATGACTATTTGTATATGTTTTTTTTTCCTTGATGTATTTTTTTGGTGTTGTGAGAAGATTTTTTTAGATGATAATAATAAAAATCTCTCTTGAACTAAACCAGTGCGTTGGTCAGCTCGTTCTAATATAAATATATACATTGTTATAGATTCCCACGTCTGTGTGTTTAACTGTCGTCACGTGTATGTGCGTGTCCGTGAGTAGATAGAAATATAGGTAATATGTATATGTGGTAGACTGTCTGACTGCTTAAAATCTGTCGTAGAAGATAGGTGAGAGAGAGAGAAGACTTTCTCGCATCTCAGAGACAGCCTCTATCACTATTCTATCATCTCACTCGTGGAATCTATTTCTTCGACTAACTCTCACACTGTGACTCTCACTCATTCCAATCTTTTCAGAAGGGACCAACCCAAGTCTTAATTCTCCTATCGAAAATCTACGACAAATGGTTGCTCGTTACCGGGAATTGAACCCAAAATCCTGAGACGATACGACAAATGTGGTCTCGTCCGACGGATTTTTGAACTTAGAATAGGAAGACGAGTACGACAAACGTGGACTCGTCTATCTGGATTTTGTACTTAAGATTCTTTATTCTGTAATAGAGTAAGAGTGTGATTGTCTTGTGAGTTTTATTTTATAATAATTTATCCCCTAGACTAACGATCTGTTTACGGGCGTGCTGACCACACAAACTGATAAGTTTTTTCCACAGCATTAAGAAGCATTATACATTTGGTTTACAGGTTGATTTTGTCGGAATACATGTTAATTAATGATTTTGTAATACTAAACGCTGGTAAAGTTTTGGTGAGTGTATAACATTCACAAGGGTTCTGAAGCAGGAAGGTGTTTGAACTAAAGTTAAGGAGTGCGTTTCGGACTATTTGTCCAGATTAATTGCCTCCCTCACCCTAACTGTCTTCAGGGGTAAACTTGATAGTGAATTAAATTAAGGGATTATTTTTCTCTATAATTATTTTGTTTCCACTGTAGCAACTTATTTTTCAGAAGTAATCTTAACTACCATTTAGTTGGCGTAGTCGTGTTTTGCATTAGGTGCTTTATTGCCGATTAATAGCAGCGATAGTTAGATTTTTATTTTTGGAGGAGGTATCCCAGGGTTAAGGATATCATCTTTTGAATTTTAGGAAATTTTTTCTCGTAAGTGGTAGGAACCAGTGTATCCTTTTTCCTAGTTTATTTCTCCACTAGTCTCAGTCACTGACATAATATGGCCGAGAGGGCAAAGCTTAGACAACTCTTCAGGGACGAAGCGAGAGAGGAGGGACTGGAAGGAGAGGAAGCGAAAGCATTTGTCAGAGACGAACTCGAGAGATATGACGCGGAGAGAAAAGCAGCCGAAGATAAAGAGGAAAAAGAAGAACTAAGGAGGAAAGAAGAAGCAGCCGAAGCTTTACAGCAGAAGAAGATGGACGAGGAAATGGAAATTCGCAGGATTCAGCATGAGGAAAGAGAGAAGGAGAGACAGCATGATAACAGAGAGAAGGAGAGGGAGAGACAGCATGAGAAGGAGAGAGAAGAGAGACAGCATGAGTTGGCTCTTAAAACTCTAGAATTCCAAAGTCGTGGTGCTGCCTCTACCTCCAGCAATGGAGAGTCTTCTCCTCATTCTTCCTTAACTGATCCTTCTAACACTCAATCTACTCATCTCACTGCTATGTCTTTCGCTCTAGAATCTTTCCCTTGTCCAAATGAGAAGATTGACACTTGGCTAGAAAAATTTGAGAAAATTGCAACTCTGTACTGTTTAGAGAGGTCGCGTTGGAACACGAAGCTTTCCCAGGCTTTGAAATGTTCTGCTTATGATGTTTACGCCAAACTGGAAAGCAGCCAACAAGACAACTATGATCTGTTGAAGAAAGCGTTACTGGAGCGCTTTGAAATGAACGCTCGCAGGTTTTTGAACTGTTTTGCAACAGCAGAAAGGAGAATTCTGAATCTTTTCACCAGTTCTCTTCCCGTCTAAAGGGATATTTGACAAAGTGCCTTGAGCTCTCGCAGCTCCCCTCTACCTATGAAGGTCTTGAGGAATTTGTTTTAACAGAACAAATAAAGAACACTTTGTCTGCTGATACCAGGAGATTTCTAGCTGAGCAAGGGGCGGAAAAACTTGAAGACATTTTAGAAAAGTCTGAGCGTTACCATAATGCGCTGGCTGAACTACCGGCCACAAAGCGGAAACCGACAGAGGAGCATTTTCGGAAAAATAATCTAGATCAACCTTCTCATGCTTCGAATCAGAATAACCACAGAGAAACTGGACCTCAAAACCCCCCTCCTGAAAAATCCAAGTTCTACAAGAACAAGTACCCCAACCACCCCAAACAGTCTGATCAACCCGACCGCCCTACATGGCAGCGCAGCCAGAAAGGACAAGGTGGCAAAGGGAGAACCCCTGAGCACGGGACATATGATCAGACCGAGCACACCGAGCCGAAACGCATCGGATGCTTATTAACAGTCTCGCAAGGTGGAATTATTGACAGTGATTCCCAACCTGTTGGGGATGGACCCTCAACGCGAGGTACTGTTACTTTGAACGGTTCTCAAACTTCTTGCTTATTTGACACGGGGCTTTCTTATGATTGCATTGTTGCCAGAAACCTGGTCAAACCCGGTCAAGAGACAGCAGAGACCGTCCAACTTTGTGGAGTTCGTAAGAGTGAGGCACCTACAGCGCTTCCCATTGCATTGGTGGAGATCCACTCTGATTTCGTCAGAGGTGTGATCAAAGCGGCTGTTATGGATGATCCCATCTACCCAGTCATACTTGGCGGGAGATACGTGTGTATTGGGAAACCGGAAGAGCCGATTGTGGCAGCAGTAACTACAAGAGGGCAAACCAAGAAGGAACGGGAGCCTGCGCCTAATTTGTTACCCATGGAACTTAAAGAAGCGCAATACAAGGACCCTACTTTGGCACCCTGCTTTAGGAAACTGCCCATGGCTAAGGAACCCAACCAGCACGGGGACATTTTTTCTAAGGATTGCGTACTTTATCGGAGAACGGGCAAGCCTGACCAAGGTTACAACCAGCTCCTAGTACCGAAACAGTACAGAAGCCAAATCCTAGAAATGGGGCACTCTCTTCCCTTCAGCGGACATATGGGACAGAACGCCACAAACCAACGGATAACCACTCATTATTGGTGGCCAGGAGTAAACACTGATATTATCAGGTACGTCAAATCCTGTGCCCAGTGCCAACGTGTACCACCCAAGCAACGGACACCCCCAGTCTCTTTGGGTGAAATGCCAATAGTGGGAACACCATTCGAACGGGTTGTGATCGACATTTTAGGGCCTTTCGAAAGGACTAAAAGAAGGAACAGGTTTATCCTGACCTTAGTCGATACATGCACTTTATGGGCAGAAGCTATCCCGCTAACATGCGCAGATGCCAAGCATGTCGCAGAAGCCCTCGTGCAGATTTTCACTCGGTTGGGATTCCCTCAGCAAGTGTTGACGGATAACGGATCTCCATACCGAAACCTGTTGATGGATGAGATCGTTAAGATCTTGAGGACCCAACACATCCACACTAAGCCATATACTCCGGCCGGAAATGGGCTCGTGGAACGTGCTAATGGAAACCTCAACACGCTGCTAAGTAAACTGGCACAAGTGAAACCTGAAGATTGGGATCTTTGTATTCCTGGAGCTTTATTTGGCTACAGAGAATCTCCTCATACTTCCACAGGATTTCCGCCAGCTACACTCTTATTCGGCAGACCCATTAAGGGCCCGCTTGAAGCCTTACTTCAGTCTCTGACAGACGAGAAGGCGGATGAGACAGTTGTCTCAGCCAGTAAATACGTATCGGATTTAAAGGAAAGGTTGAAACTAGGGTGGGACCTAGCAACGACTAACTTTAAGCGAGCTCGCACAAAGCACGCTAACCGATACAGGAAAGTCGCGAAAGAAAGAGAACTGGAAGCAGGAGAGAAAGTTTTGGTGTTACTCCCTACCGAGAACAACCAACTGCGGATCGGATGGCAAGGGCCGTTTACCGTCCTGAAAAAGATTTCTAAGGCTAACTACCAGATCTCTATTCAAGGAAAGGAGAAGGTTTTCCATTTAAATCTGTTAAAGAGATACTTGGAAAGACCAGTGCCAACCTCCGACCATCTCCTGACGATCGCCAAAGCTGACGAAGATGATGATAGTGGCAGGGATATTCCACCGCAATCACACGAAATCTTTCAAAAATGTCAGAAGCGGCGACGCTCTTTCAAGCGCGCATGGGAGACATTCCAGAGGAAGGAAACTTTGGGGAGTAGACTGGAGTAGATATTGGAGAGAGAGATGGAGGGGGAAGATGAGAGGGAAGAAGACAGACACCCCGAAGCTACGGTTATAGGAAATTTAATTCCATAACGTAGACATGGAGTGCTTCCATATCTTAAAGGGGGGACGTCCTGTCACGTAGGTCTTTATATCATTAAATTGCCTACATCTTCTTCCTATTCTCTCACCCGCATCCTTTATTTTATTATCTTTCCTTACTTGTTTTTTTTCCCTGTATTTTTCGCATCACTCGGTTGCGAAAAATATTTTCTTCAGTATTCTCAAACTTTACCTTGTGTTTTTTCTCATACTGGGATACGTAATTTTATTACATAGATGTCAGTCAGACGTGAAGTGCGATTTAGTTGCAGTCCATCTCAGACATCGAGCCGACTTGGGTCTACTCCTTCAGATGACAGACACTCCTGAGTTAGATTCTCGACGTAAACGCGTGAGAATGCTAGGAGAGAGCCGACATCCGTCTGCATTTTCACCGGTCGACAACGAGCGGCATCGGCCGAACGCGTAAGTAGGAGCGAATATTTACACCTTATAGTCGCAGTTTCAGACAGGCTGTCTGGGATTTGAAACTGACACGCGTACATCTCGGTCAGTAGGTGGCAGTTACGACACGCGTTAAGCTGACGTAAATGTTGAGAGATGGGGAGATAATTTCGCTTGGCGAAATAAGTTGGGGCCCTTTGTCTTATTTTAAGATATTGGCCCGAGTTTGAAACTTTATTTCATTTCACTCAGCAACTTTGCAGTTAGACTAGAACAACCTTCGTTCGATTTCTAAATAATCTCTGTTAATAGAGATGGCCTTTAGTTTGGTCGAAGTGGTTTAAGTTCTTAGTACTTCTGTGTTTGAGGTGAATGTTATATAGTAGTTCTCTAGAATTTTGTGAAGTGATTAAGTGTTAAATCGCCGATTTCATTTTAAACTAGTTCTTTTGAACAGAGTGCTTAATTTATAGTTTGTATTATTTTGCTAGTGACGCATACAGTGGAAAGCAGAATAAATTATATCTTTAGCTTACTAAACTAGTAGCTATAAGGAATTTAATTTAACGGCTAATACTCAGTCGTAACTGTTTTAATAACTAACTCATAAATGCTAGACGCGACATCAGTGAGTAGTGACGGAATACGCACCATATTCCTCATTCCTGATGATCGATTTTATATAACTTATTTCACCGGAAGTTTAAATAATAAGTCAAGCTGTAGGCTTGCTGTTTTAAATGTAAGTTAAATTGAGTACATAATATGTAAATGATTTATATGTGCTTTTCCTTTTATACAGTGAAATACTGGGGTGACCCGAACTTTACCAGCATTTAATAAGAGTTCATACTTGTGAAGAAATAGACAGTCCTTATTTTGAACCACGTGGGTTTTCTCAAGTAACACTGATCTGACAGTGCATATGCAAACAGAGTTAGACAGAAATACTATATCCCACTAACGGGTTTTCAAAGACTGTAATGATCAATACTGGGCCTGTGAACCAGATCTTAATTTCTTCCATAAACTCTACGTAAATTTTCTGCCTGGCGGCGAGAATAATTACAATCAATAACATTAACTTTCCGACATTGTTGACAAGTGAGTGGGGAACTAAGATTTTCTGTTTGAGAGAAGTTGTCCACCGGTCATCTTCCTAATTAAGGGAAACTTCGTGTTCTGACATTTTGTGCTCGTTTAAGCCTAATTCTTACCTCGTGAGTCAAGTGACATTAACTTTAGTCTGAAATAACTATCGCCTGAAGCAGACGCTCCCCAGATCCATTTTGATGAAACCAACAAACAAATCTGCAGAGCTGGGATCTGTTTCATTAAACGACAGTAACAGATAAAAAGTGTGAGTGTCCAAAATTTGCGCCAGCCGGCGAAACCACAACACGATTGTAAGTATATCAGGGCCCTGATGAAAGAACCGAGTGAAAGTGACGGAAGGATGTTCGTTGTATAATACACTCACTTGTTATATTTGTTTTTTCCTTAGGCGAGATTGGCTGCTTAAGTAACGTGTTCCTTTAGAATAGATACTGCTGTCAAAGTCAGTCTATACCTTCAAAGGGGAACAATATTAGACCCTAACCACGTGCATCTATAACTCTTTGGGCCATCATCTGTCATCCTAACGGGGCTGTGGGCTAAACCTAGAGTTAAGATCATAACAGGGCTATCATCCTTGTAGCATTTTCCTTGAATTTTATGACTATTTGTATATGTTTTTTTTCCTTGATGTATTTTTTTGGTGTTGTGAGAAGATTTTTTTTAGATGATAATAATAAAAATCTCTCTTGAACTAAACCAGTGCGTTGGTCAGCTCGTTCTAATATAAATATATACATTGTTATAGATTCCCACGTCTGTGTGTTTAACTGTCGTCACGTGTATGTGCGTGTCCGTGAGTAGATAGAAATATAGGTAATATGTATATGTGGTAGACTGTCTGACTGCTTAAAATCTGTCGTAGAAGATAGGTGAGAGAGAGAGAGAGAAGACTTTCTCGCATCTCAGAGACAGCCTCTATCACTATTCTATCATCTCACTCGTGGAATCTATTTCTTCGACTAACTCTCACACTGTGACTCTCACTCATTCCAATCTATTCAGGGTGGGTGGGTGGGTGGAAGAGGAAGGTGAAAGACAGCCTGGAAAACATGCCGATTAGCTGTGGGAGAGTGAAAACAGAGGGCCTCGATAAAATGCTGATTAATTGTGGAAGCGTGAAAACAGAGGGCCGGAAGAAAATGCTAATTAGCTGGAGGAGAGTGAAAACACAGGGCCGGGAGAACATGCTAATTAGCTGTGGTAGAGTGAAAATAGAGGGCCGGGAGTACGTACAAATAAGCCGTGGGAGAGTGAAAACAGAGGGCAGGGAGAACATGCTAATAAGCTGTGAGAGAACGGAAGCACAGGGCAGGTAGTTAACGCGAATAAGCTGTGTGAGAATGAAAGACATGGCTCGGAAAACACGCGAATAAGCGTGGAAAAGTGAAAGCTCAGGGTCGGGAGTAAAGGCGAATAAGCTGTATGAGATTGAAGACACAAGGCCTGCCGTATATGCGAATAAGCTGTGAGAGAATGATAGCACAGGATTGGGAGTGAAGGCGAATAAGCTGTGGGAGAGGGAAAACATAGGGTCAGGAGTGAAGGCGAATAAGCTGTGGGAGAGGGAAAACATAGGGTCAGAAGTGAAGGCGAATAAGCAACGGATTAATTTAAACACACGGAGTACACTCAAATAAACTGTGGGAGAAGGAGAACATATGGTCGGGAGTAAACGCGAATAAGCCGTAGGAGACGTACACAGACAGCAGGGAGTGAACGCAATTAAGCTATGGGCGACTGAAAACAGATCCAGGAGTACATGCGAAGATGCTGCGGTAGAATGAAAAGGGAAAGAGAAATGAATGAAGTAGAATGTTGTTCGAGAATGACATGAGAGGACAAAAACAAGGTGGATGCACCTCTACATCTGGTTGTGCTGTCAGGTTTATTAAGTGAGTACAGCAATGAGAAGAGAATGTACCCCGCATTAAGTTCATGTCTGATAGATACCGTTTGTTTCTACTTGTTCTCTGACAGAAGTGTTTACCTTACGCTCTTTAGGTAAAAATAGGGAGTCAATAAAGCAAAAGATTTGTTTCGCTAATTAGCTCGTATGTTAGTGTTACAGCTTCAGAAGAGATGAAGCGATTAGAAAGCGTGTGCAAAATGCAGGAAAAGAGACGAAACAATAATAAAATGCGGCCTGTGTCAATGATTGCGGAGTTTGATAGTGCGTCAGAGGAAAGGGGAGATCATAAAAATACAGCTCCAAGGAAGAAGACTTTTAGACAAACATGAGAGTTGCACGCGGGAAAATGGCAAACCGTTGTCGGGCAAATTTGTCAACGATTGAAAGAGGATCGAAGGCCCACAATTAGAGAAGGCCATATCAGCGGTTAGAGATGTACACATAAACCGGAGCTGTTTTTTTCTGCTCTACACCGTAAGACAATTACCGCGGTGCGACCTGCCATGGTTATGTTTTAGCGGCACAAGTCGTCAGAACAAAACGTCGACCGCGGGTTTTCACGGGGCGGCCAATTAAGCGATGCTTGACACTGCGCCGTAATTTCCGCTCCGTGCGCCGTTATAGGGTTTAAACCTGCGCCCACCTCTCCCCGTTTGATGACTCCCTCTATTTTTAATCTGCACTGTGTCGTGTACGGTATTCCGTTAGTCCATTGATATTGTTTTTAACCAATTTTTTTGTAAATCAAAATCTTATTTGATATTTGTCGCTTTTCAAATCTTTGAGACTAAAATCTCTGTGTTCCACACATCGTAGGAAGCTGAAGCTTTTTTTGCAACTCCCTTTATTGGTACATTTTAATATTTCAAGTTTTGACCGGCATTGACCCAGCCGATTTTATATAATAACAAAAACAATGTAAAATAAGATGGAAAGAACTCCATTACAGTAAGAGTTTTAAAGTTGAGGAAATAATTAACTGCGGATATAGTTTGGGAAGGGTCTGGCGCCGGATGGTGAATGGTGATGTGCCAATTAAATCGGCGTTTTTCTTCAAACAACTGGTCAGCGATTTTTTTGTTTTAAATAGTTCTAGTATTGACCAATTTGCTTGTGAGCTTTACATGAGGTGTTTAAACTTATGAAAGCATATTTTATTCCAAGAAGAGTGTTTCTGGGCAGAAGTGACGTCCGTTCGTTTTCATGCTTTGTTCCTCGGGTGAGGGCGACATAGAGCTGGCCGTGTCCGAAAATAGGTTCAGGAAGGAAAACTCCTACGTGATCAAAAGATTGTCCTTGCGCCTTATTGATCGTCATTGCAAATGCTAAAATCACTGGGAATTGACGACGTCGCATCCTAAATGGCAAACTGTGCTCGCTCGGTTCTAAGTCAATGCGAGGAATTAAGACTCGTTTTGCAGCCATCTTATCATTTTGATCCATAATAATAAGTCTGTAATACTTTAAATTAAAATTTTGTCTTGAAGAAACAATCAGAAACTTACATTTTAAGGTTATTTTTAACAAAATGATGATTTAAATCCGTTAGGGTTAGGGTTAGGAATGAAACTGGCTTCTACACCGACTTTTCTTCGTTGAGTGTTACTATTTTCGGGAGAGTACATATAAGGGAAACAATACGATTAATGTCTAACTTTCAACAACAGTTGCATCCCTTAGATGTGGCCGACGTACAAACGGTGAGAATTATGGATTTTGATTATATATATATATAATGTGTGTAAGTGTTTGAAAGATATGGCGAATTACTGATCAATGATAACTTGTCATCCACTTTTCTTCTAAGCCATAGATTGCCTGGAACATTTTTTAAGAGCATTTGGTAACATGTATTTTTTCTTTACCATTTAATGTTTCGGTCATTCTTATCATTCAACAAGTGAATAAGTAACGATATCACAGCTTTTACTAGGTCCTGTGATTTTTTATTTATTTTTTTATTTTACAATTTGAACATTGCGCCTACTGTACTTCTGTACAATTCAGGTCAACTTTGAAATGTGTGAATAATAGAAAATGTAAAGGTAGTCTCAAAGTATATATTGCCGTAGGGGAGTGAAGTGTTAGAGACTTTACTATACTAGGTCTTAGCTTTATGACGTGGTGTGACCAGTTCCTTTTCTGGCTGGTTTTGCTTCCCCTGGCTCAACAGCAGAGTCATTTACCGCTGTGTAACCTTGGTTTTAAAGCCAGTGTCTCGAGGAGTGAGCGCTCTGACAACTGTGCCAATCCATGCTGCTGTGAACAATAGTTGTATAAACTGCTACTTTTGCTGCTGCTGTTGCTGAATAACGTAGCGCTGTTTGTTTTTTTAATCTCTTAGTGAAATCTAAAGCTGAGATATAAATGAAAATTGATGATAAACTTTACATGAATATTGCTAATTATTTTAATACAGTTATTTCCATTAAGATTACTGCTTTTTTTTTTTTTTTTTTTTTTAAGAATTGAAGTTGAGGAAATTCCCCACCCTCTCTGTCTTCCATTCCTGTACTTCATTTTATGAACTAAAGTCAGAGCTCCTGTGACCCAACCCCTGCAGACCTGAGTGGAACAGTCCCAAATGCGATGATTTGGCCATATCTGCAGAATGGGAGAAGATCGGCTACCACGACAAATGTGGGAAATCAAGATCCAGGGATCCAGGACGACCCAGATTTCGTTGGGTGACAGCATTAGGCAAGTTCTAAAGGACCGAGGTCTATATTGGAACCAAGCCAGGAGGTAGACAGCTGATAGAATAGTATGGCACTCTCTCTGGCAAATCTCAACACCCCATGATAGTAGAGGAACGACAAAGTAAGTAGTAAGAACTGAAGCCAGAAATCTGCGTGTGATTTCTCGTTCTCTTCTTTGTCTTCTTCTCCTGGAACGTCGCCATTATCATCAGTAACAATCAGCTCCTCGTTGAGCATAGTGCTTCATCGATCACATACCAAACCTTTCTGTCCTGCGCTGTCCATTCTAGCTCTCTCCACGTTTTCTTTATCACCTTCATGTCTGGCTGCAGTTCTCTCTCCGTGTTTGCGTTTCTTTCCATTTATTTCGCCTACACGGTGGATTACAGAACAAGGACTGCAACACAGAGCTTAAATTTGTTCCCCTTTATTTGCACCTGCTTTTTGCCGCAGATAATTTCAGGCACTCTCGACTTGTATCTGTGTTGATGCATTTTTAGTGCACAATACCTGACGTGAACTATATTTATTTTTTTGTTCCCATCGAATTTGAACAATTTTGCTTGTGTGTCGACACTTGTCATTTGAATGTATGTGTGTATGTATGTGATTTTTGTTTGTATTGTGTTTGAGTCATTTGTGACTAATGCATGGCATTGTGTAATTTTGTGTGTGTGGCTTTAGTATGTGTCATCTGAGTCTATGACTTTTATGTGCCATATTGTGTGTGCCTTTTGTGTGTATCAATTGTGTGTGTCAATTTCACGCATCATGTGTGTGTGTATTTTATACGTGTCATTTTTGTGTGTGGCTTGCCATTTATGTGTTTGTGACTTGTCATTTGTTGTGTGTTTCATTATCTGCTTTTCTGTCACGGAGTTGTTTATAATGGCAAATATTTATTTTTGATTTGGTAGTTTAATAAAAAGAAATTTTAAAGACAATTAAATTTTTAACACTAGCATTTCGTCTTATTTTATTCGGTAAAAAGATGTGAAGTTCATCTTTATATACATTGCACTAATTGAACACCATAGATGATAAACCGTTATAGTGGAGGGGTGCGCTTCCAGGGTGGATGCCTCAACCAAACACTGTTTCCCTCTTAGGCCCCATTACTGCATAGAGGGCATTACAGAGAAACCCTGTTAGGGTCGTATTGATGTCGCGTCTCATTAAAGCTTTTAACTCACCCTCCGACCGATAGGAAGGGACAAAACCGTGAAAGAAAGAAAAAAAAATTTCCTCTGTCACAGTAACAAGTATCTGGCTTGCAACTTTCTTATACTGCTTCACGTGACCAGGCACCTGATTATCCAGACGGCCGAGGTGACAGCAGTAACAACTTAAATGTTTCACACCTTCATCATCATAATACAACGAGGAAGCGAGAGCATTCATTCTCTGGCAGAACCCACTGCCTGGCCTCGGTCTGCTACTGTGGTCGGAGATTTTTGCCGCTAAGCAGACGGTTTGGGCAGTGGCAGGCGATCCCCGACTCGTGCCTCGCGCCAACAACCCGGCAAACGCCCCTTCTTCATTTTGAAGAGCGGCACTCACTTCGCATTGCCATAGGAAACTCACTCTGGTAATGTTACCATGCCATTTGCCTGGGTGCCGTCTTTATATACATCTCCTTATTTTTCCCCTCAGTGCTATCAATTCATTCACTTAGTCGGACGGACGTCTGTGGTGATGTTTTCTCGTTCAACTTAGAGCTTTGGACGGTTTCAGACGAATGAGATTCACTGATTTTAATTCATCTCTGCGTTCGCGGGGAAGTGTTTTCACGTCTGAGATGTTATAGCCTGTGTGTTTTAAATATATTTCATTTCTTTCATCAAACATTGACCAAGAAACACATTGTTTATTTCATTTTAAAATTCCGTGGTAAGTTAATTACGTAAACGAGCAGATTGTACGATGATCATTGTGATTTATACACCAGCAAGAACTCTGATCACATTTTGAAAGTGATCTATTAAACTTGTGGAGTGTTTTGCGTAAACTTTTACACGTAACCGCATTCGATTTGCACGTGTACTGTGCTTAAAATAGCTGGTACCTTCTACGGCGGGATGCATTTTCTAATCATAAAAATAATTAACCTTTATTTTTGAGTATCCTGTGTGTAGGCCTATTTCTCTAATAAAGGGCAGCTGTGTTTTCTGTATGGTTTGTACACAGTTGAAAGATAGAATTAAGTTGGAAATACGCGCAGTTTTTATTTGATACGGCAACGTACATATTTTTACAGAGATAATTGTGAACGCTTGTAACAGAATTAATGTGTTCCTCAGAAGATATGTTTTATATTCTATCATTGAAATTGATCAATAGTCTATATAATTCTTGTATAAGTTATGTTGCTTTATCTATTTTCTACACAATTATAATTCTGGATGATTCATTTGTGTTGATTTAATTCAAGATCAAGTTGCTTATTTACTTGTTTTTAATTTTTAGTGAACTTCCGCTTTGACAAGATAATGGACATGTTACTTTCTTGGCGATTTTCAGCTTTATAATAATCAGATGTCTTTCGGGTCTAAAATAATGAACTTGAAAATTTGGCATAAATCATCTTGGATTTATTAGACAATTTATATATGGAACTAAACTATCACTGTATACATCTGACAATTGTGCTGTGCATAATGTGAAAATAATAAGAGGTGCATGTTCTTGTATTTCACCGCCACTGTCCTGTGAACCTTGCGAGGAGACAATTTAGGCCATGCCCCTGGCTATTTGCTTCGATCCGTGAGGCCCAAGCGGCGTTCTAAAGAGCTCTATCCGAAACCCATTGCGCCTTAAAAACAAAACGTCACAAAAGAATTAGGATAATGGTGAAATATTGACCGCTTCTTCCATCTCGCTGATAGGATACACGGGGACGGCAGAAGGAAACGGTATCCAACGCCTGAAGCAAGATCATCACCCTAAAAAGTAATATGGGTTCCTGGCTGACTTTCAGTCGATTAGTCTTTTGTGGGCGCTGACGTGTCTTTCAATAAAGTTTTGCTTGTTGATCATTTTAAATTGGCTTTGCCACGCTGATGTCATCGATGTCTGCCTACATCTTATGTATAGGATTGTGACATTTTGTTTTGCTTTAAAGTGAAGAACGGACTGCATCTAATTTTGGAGCTTTTTTTTCTGATATGTGCCGCATACTGCCAGCTAGGCATTTAAATAGGTAGTTTTATATTTGAAATCTTCCATTCGTTCAGCAATCTATACCTGAAGTCATTAACCCGAAAACGTCTGCCCGGATACAGCTGTTCTGATAAAAAGCTGGAAACTTTTGACACTAAACTGAATGGAAAATATTATCGTTACTGAGACCCTGTAGATTAAATCAAGCGTGTATCATCTTGGTTTGGCGTTAGCCCTGACAGTTTGCCGTCGTATTTGAAGATTGTCTGGTAGAAGAGTGGATTACATCAATTTCTGCAGTCCACGGTGTCACAGGATAAATCACAGTGTGTGGCCGATGTTACCTTGTGAGTATTGCATGTTTCCTGGGTTGGATAAAATTAGTGTGGGAAACCAGGAAGTTAGAGGCAAGAAGGAGAGTGTAAAGCAAGTGAATGTCTTATTTCAAGTGCTGGCATTTCAGTGTGTAACTTGCACGTGTATATCGGGCATGATCAGTGTATATATATGGTATATCCGTTTAGCTTGAAATGAAGAACAGTGGGCTATGTGTTCGATACAGCCTCATAAAATAATTGAGGGACATAGGAATCCTAAACCGAACCCTAACCTAATAACCTTAAAGATGTTGGTACCTTGTTTTTTGGATGACATGAAAAAACACGTCCCACTATTCTTCATTTTAACCATCTGTTTATATAGGGCATGTCACTGAAATACGTGTGTGTTTTTGTGACACGTGATCTGAGTGGATTGTCCCGTTATTTAGTTTGTTTTTTCTGTCGGCCTGTTTAGTTTTTATGTGAGAGAGAAACTCCATCATCTTTTAGTGCATTTTCAGACTCATTTTTCCTTATGAACACTCATTTATATATTATTTCTTCAGATTATACTATCTGATATCACCATTCCTCATCTTATAATCTCACCTCTTCAGTCTCTCCCTTCATCATTCTCAATTTGTCACACATATTTACGTGAACTACACATGGCAAGTACCTGCAGTTTTTCTTTGTCATTTTCTCTCTCCAGTCTTAATACCCCATTTTTGCCCTAAAAAAAATTTTACCCCTGCCAAAAAACGTCTCTCCCACCTCCACCTTGCAGCCTATGAACCAGCCAGTACCAATTTTTCATCGCCCTTGTCCTTTCTTTCCATCCCTTGACTTCAATTTCCGCCACTCTATCTTGCATGTCTGTAGCCAACAAATTAGTTTCTTTTCCCCGCGTAAATTGCTCTATTCACTGAAGCGCTAAATGGCAATTCCTTCTTGTTTTTAACTCTAATGAGCTAAAGCTGACTTCGTGCTGCTACAGCCGAAATGGAAATGGGATTCGCTAATTAGAAGGGCCTTGTTTATCTATCATTGCCGACTTCATCCTTACCTAATTGGCCTGCCATTTACATATACCCCTTTAATTTGGACCGGAAGACCCGTCTTGTTTGTAGTCTCTCCCTCTCTCTCGCTATCTCTCTCACTCTGTCTCTCTGTACCCAGGGGTGGTTGCTGCTAAATCTTGTAGCTAAATGTATTCAGTTTTTTAAAGGGAACATGAGAGAAGAGCTTGATGTGGGGAAGAGGGGATGTTGGTCCTAGTGTATGTCTGACTTGTCTTTCTGGTGTTCACTTCTTTATCTGGTTGTGTGTCTGTCTGTCTTTCTGTATGTCCTTCCGTCTATCTAGCTATCTACCTACCTACCTATATGTCTATCTTTCTGCATGTTAGTCTGTCTTTCAAGCCTGTGTGTCTGTCTAGTCCACTTATCTGTTGATTCCCTTGTCTATTTAGCTGCTTATCTTTTTACACGTGGCACCAGTTCTCGCATTAAGCAATATCATCACCACTCTTCCTGTCTGCTTCTATTACCGAAGACTTTTGTCACGTAAAGTAACTATTGTTATTATTATTGTTATTTGTTATTTCTTCCAGCTTGTATAGAGCAGCTATTTCAGCGTTTTTAATGTTTGCGAGTTATATAGAGGAGCTATTTCAGAGTTTTTAAACGTTTGCGAGGTTGCATAAAACAGTATTTAATGTCTGCGAGTTTGTATACATCTGTTAATTCAGAATTATTAACGTCTGCGAGTTTGTATACATTCGAAATTGTTATTATCTGCGAGTTTGTATAAAACATTTAATTCAGAATTATTAACGTCTGCGAGTCTGAGTAGAGCGGTTAATTTAGAACCAGGCCTTTATATACTTAGCAGACAGTATAATGTGCCCCTTACTCTTCAACCTTTAAACAGCAGGCTTACCAAAACAGACAACGCACCAGTTTATACAGATTTAAAGACATTGTTATCCTGTCTTGTGTTTTTCATCCGACTCCTGCCTCCAAATTTACAGTAGCACGTGTTCCCTGTTGTATAAATACTGGGGGAAAAGTTGTTGGAGCCTCCTGCACGGAGAGACATTACCTGTACAAATCAGTCCTTGTTATCTCCCTCTAATTGCTGCTCTCCCTTAGGGGCTGCCAGACTTTCAACACAATTAGAGGGTAAAGTAATAGTCACGTGGTATAATCAGCGGGAAAAGAAGGGTTTGGTGAGGGAAGTGAGGTCGGACGGAGAGAAGATTCAGAAGTGCTTGGTGAGGGAAGTGAGGTTCGGACGGAGAGAAAGAACGAGATGATTCAGAGAAGGTGTTTAGATGATGTTCTGATTTTGATCCCTGCTGCGCTGCTTCCTTATCATCATCATTTCACTATTTGCTGAAGCATGGAGCCACCAATGTAGCTGGTCACCTGACAGGAAGCCGTCAAAACATTCATGTACTCTTACAGTGGTGGTTTCTGTAGCAATGTTTGTACACGATGAAGGGGCTAACCCCATGACCAACTTTCATGTTAGTGGCCCCTTACGACATGCCTGAGGCAGCAGCAGTCCTGTTCTTGCTTTGTCTGACCTGAGACCATCGGGAACTACCGGGGAGTACCCCGCTCGTTGCGTCACTTCAGTCACGGTTATTTTCATTTTTATAACCCTTAAATGGATATTTTCATTGTTATAACCCTTAAATGGATATTTTCATTGTTATAACCCTTAAATGGATATTTTCATTGTTATAACCCTTAAATGGATATTTTCATTGTTATAACCCTTAAATGGATATTTTCATTGTCGTAACCCTTAAATGGATATTTTCATTGTCGTAACCCTTAAATGGATATTGCCATTGTCATAACCCTTAAATGGATATTTTCATTGTCGTAAATCTTAAATGGATATTTTCATTGTCGTAACCCTTAAATGGATATTTTCATTGTCATAACCCTTAAATGGATATTTTCATTGTCGTAAATCTTAAATGGATATTTTCATTGTCATAACCCTTAAATGGATATTTTCATTGTCGTAACCCTTAAATGGATATTTTCATTGTTATAACCCTGTCGTGGAATATTCTAATCCACATATATAAATTATTAGGTAAATATGAAGCCTAACAAATAAAATTAATAAAGAAAAGAGCAATGGTAAAATAACAGTGCTGTCACAAAGAAGGTACTCGAAATCCCCCTTGTTTTCTGCTTCGTCTGCAAATTGTAACGCTTTCACGTTGATAGTAAAAGCTTACTGTATTATACCCGCTTTCTTCAATGAAACGTGTGCTGTATTTCTTGGAAAAACATTGAGAGGCAGACTGCGTAATGACCTAAATTAATCCTAACATTAATTATACTGCGTTACCAAAACGAACGAACAGATGGACTAAAGGATAAAGAGAGAGGGAGGGCTGAAAATCAGGAACGCATGCAACACGCGTCGCGCGATACACAAATGCTGCCATCACGCGTGTAAGACTACATGCACTAACTTTTTTTCAGACGGACAGTGATAAAATTCACTACCCTTCCCAGAGTTAGGTTTTAAAATCACAAAAAACGCTTATTAGGAAAGATAACAATAGATGGGTTTACGTTTGAAAACATTACAGTACCCAGACAGCACATCTTCGAAACAGGAGGTAGAAGGAATTGCATATTTTGAACGCAGCCACGTAGCTCTTTTAAATTTGGATATTTGGGTTCCTTAGGGCTTGCTGACAAAGAATATGTAAAACGTTACGCAAATAGTCCAGGAATTAATAAATTATACCAAAATAAAATAGTGGGGATGCCTGACAGCATGGAATCATTTCTGCTCATAAAATTTTTTTATAACGTGTTTGAAAAAAATCTTACGTTACAGAATTAGCCTACCATGTAAACTCCAAATTGATTGGAGCGCAACAAATGAAAGACTAACCACGATTGGTCGGGCTATAAATACTATCTTTCGTTGTTAGGGGAGACGTGAAAAGGTAACATTTTTTCAAACACTTGTCGAAACGTGGCCTCATTGGCTAGACTCGCTGATATACTCACTTAGGAGCGTTAGTTCGAGACCACTAGTGCAAATAATCTTGATAAAGCAACAGTGCGTTGAAGCCAGCTCATATTTGTGTTAAATAAAAGCCTGGAACATAAGCAGATGGGAATTTGTGCCAGTAATTGTGCCAGAATTCATTGCTAATCAACGTATCTGTGTTTATTTCCATGAAATTGTGGTAAGCTTGAACCATTCAGTATCTTTTACTGAAAATTGAATGTAAATTGTTAATTTATGCCTGTATATATATGTGTAGTTCAGTGGCAAACAGGAGATAAAGCCTATAATGCTCCAGCCTGAACAGAGGGTGTCGGAGGGAAGTAAAACGGCATGGAATGGCCAAATAGTACACTGACACCTGGATGATTGATTAGACAGAAATAATGCTGGAAGTGCAGAGGCGTGGTAACCATTAAGGAGGTAAATACTGGTATAAAGTATTTCAGATGAAGCTGACAGTTGGCCTAACGCTCTGAACTCAATGTTTGTGTTGTATTGTGCTCAGTGTAGAACTAGAGTATCAATTAGTTATGAAGTAGAAGGTACATCCTTCTTGTTTTCAGGGACCGTGGTCTTGATGGTACTGAGCAGCACCTGGTCAGAGCTTTGCTGAATCCAGAGTCGGACAGCATACTCCTTGGTCCATTTAGCTATCAGTGAGGTGTCTCCAGAGCCCAGAGGAGAATTCGAGCAGAGGAGTCCTTTCCTGCCGCCATCACGCAAGATAAGCTGATTTGGCCAGCTGAGCTCAACATTATGTCCCCTCATCTTGAAATGACTTTGTAAAAAATAACATTCAGAGGGGAATTTAATTGTCTTAATATCAGGAACTGAGAACATCTCCAATACTAGTCCCAAAAGACAAACTATTGAAGTCATGATGACAAATACCAACATAGCTTGAACAAAACAAAACCAGTATTACCTCATATTACTACTACACAACTGACACACATAGGATATTTTTAATAATATATGTCACTACAATATTCATATTGATAAAGTCTGTACATATACTTGTAATTAAAATTGATTGTGATTCCTGGTTCCTTTGTATTTGAATCAGGACACATATACCTTTATGATAACCATGAATACATATTGTTATTTGAAAAGTTATCAGTGACTCCTTAAGATATTCTCATAGAGTGTTATATGTATGTGAGTGTCACAGTGTTGTCAAGAGTAGTGGATTAAATTAAATTGTTTATCTGTCTGTTGTTGTAACTTACACTTCATCATACACATACCCTAGACACATAACGTAGTCATCACACTATTCCAGAATAATTCTGACTGAGATATATAGATATGTGGTAGCAAGTAAGGTTATCTATAATACACTACTCTTAATAGATATAGATACCTTCACAGCTGATCTCAGTCAGTACACTAAGTCCCCTATAAATATTTATAACATCCCACTTCACCACATATATTGGGGTCTCGCTCTTGGGATTTTGAATCTTTACCTATTAAAAATATTGGGGGTAATTCACTTCAGGGAATATAAGAATTAAAAGGTATCCTTGGGTGGAATTAAATAAGGTTGAGCTCACGGTGCCTGTGTTGTCCATTATATATATTTAGAATTTGAATTGTTGGTTAGACATTGTAGAAATTTACCTGATAGACAATGGCGGACCTGGCCAAGTTTCGATCTGCTGCTGTTCAGACTGCAAAAGAGTTAGGATTAGATGGGCAAGTTATGGTTGCCTATGTCACCACGGAATGTGACAAATTTATTGAACGCGAAGAAAGAAGATTAGAAAAAGAGGCCGAAAGAAAGTTAGAGGCTGAGACTAAGAGGTTGCAATTTGAGGCTGAGGCTGAGACTAAGAGGTTGCAGATTGAGGCTGAGGCTAAGAAATTGGAGGCAGAAAGAGAAGACAAAAGATTGGCTGCAGAAAGGGAAGCAGAAGAAAGAAGATTGGCTGCAGAAAGGGAAGAGAAGAAATTAGCTGCAGAAAGGGAAGACAAGAAATTAGCTGCAGAAAGGGAAGCAGAAGATAAAAGATTACAAAGGGAACATGAGTTACGACTCAGGGAATTTGAGTTTCAAGGCCATGCTCCTGAAAATGGTGCCAGTCCCTTTGCCTCTGATGCACTGCTAGCCAAGGAGCCTCAACCTCAGCTATGAATTTTCATTTAGATCATTTTGTTGAGAAAGACGATGATATTGAGAGCTACCTAAATAGGTATGAACTATTAGCTACCACGTATGGGTTAGAGAGAGAAAGGTGGAGCTTAAAGTTATCTCAGGGACTTCGTGGGGCAGCTTATGAAGTTTTTGCAAAAATGAGCAGAGGTGATCAGGAAAATTATGACATGCTAAAGCAGGCTCTTTTGTTAAGGTATGAAAAGAATGCAGAATTTTATAGGAAAAAATTTAGGAATGCTAAACTACTGTCAGGTGAAACCTATCACCAGTTCTCTGCACGAATAGAGGCATACTTGGAGAAATGGACTTCTCTGGGGAAAACCCAAGATCTTAAGGAAATGGTCCTTATAGAGCAACTAAGAGAGTCCATGGCTCCAGACCTGAGAAAGTTTCTCATGGAACAAGGTGCAGAGAGGCTGGATGAGTTGCTAAATGTTGCTGAAAGGTATCAAGCAGCTCAAGCAGAGGTAACAGGTAATAAAAAGAAACAAGTGGATAACTTTAGGGCACCACAGAACTTTAATAAATTTGATCCTAAGGATCAAAATAAAGGTAAGCACCAATTTGATAGGCCACGGTATGACAATAAAAATAAATTCCCACAATTCGATGAAAGGAAATATGATGAAAGAAAATCTTTCGACCAAGGAAAAAGGTGGTGTAAGAATTGTCAGATGGACAATCATGACACTGACCGTTGCAGAAGGAAACCTGTGTATATGGCAACCCTTCAGGTCAGGTCGACCTCAAGACAGGAGGAGGATATTATGTTAGATACCACTCCAGAAGAGATGAGGAAGGCACAGGCTGGGGATAAAACACTCAAGCCTTGTTTCAGAAAATTGTCAACTTGTCATACAACTCCAGGCAAGGGAGATTTTTACATGAAAAACAAGTTGATGTATAGGAAGACTGGAGCTAGATCCAAAGGTCAGGGACAACTGGTACTTCCTAAAAGATATAGGGCAGACTTAATAAGGAGCCTACATGTGAAACCAGATGGGGACCATGAGAAGATAGGTACCATCATTCAAAAGGTGGCTCACAATTATTATTGGCCCAAAGCAAGATGGGACATTGAGAATTTTGTAGAAAGGTGTAGCATAGCACATGAGGGAACACCCACAAGTGGGAACATGGATCAGGACCTGGACACGCCATGGGGCAAAATTAGGCCTGATAATAAAAAGAAAAATAGATTTGATAAAGTGGACCAAATGGAATGGGAAGCCCCTTTTCACGGACAAGCTTCACTTAACTGTTTTACAATGGCCACTATGCGGAGAGTGCAAAAAGATGTCTTACCCCAGGATAAGCCGACAATCCCTCAATCGGACTTAAACAAACTGGAGGAAGAGGATGTAGAGAGGAAATCTCTCATCAAGAATTTTAAGTGGGGAGAAAGCCCCAAAAGAATTGGTAGCGGTCGTTTTGTGAATGATAATTCTGGGAGGAAAAAATCATCACTATAAAGCTTCGAGTGGAAGAGACCATACCGGTGCATGGACAAATAAGTCCACACAATTAAAGGTCCATATGTAGCTATGTTAAGAACGTGGACTGATGAAAAGGCAGAGGAAAACATTACATCTTCATACCAATATGTGAATGAGCTGACCACTCGGTTAAAAACTGGCTGGAAACTTGCCAATGAAAATTTGAAACAAGCCAGGAAGAAACATGCTGCCTATTAAAACAGGAAGGCGAAGGACAGAAATTTGGCTGTGGGAGAGAAAGTACTGCTTCTTTTGCCTGGGAGTCAGAATAAGTTACAAATTGGATGGCAGGGTCCATATACAGTTCTAGAGAAGGTGTCTAGAACAAATTATAAGATAGATAAGAAGGGGAAAGAAAAAAATCTATCATGTGAATCTCCTGAAGAAATATTTGGAAAGAGAACATCAGGAAGAGACACACTTGTTGACCTTGTCCATCGCCATGGAGATGAAAAAGGAACCACTTTCATCATTTGAATATCCATTACACCCCTGTGAGACAGCAGCACAGGTGAAAATCAGTACACATTTAACGAAAACTCAGAAAGAGAGAGTGCAACAGGTTCTAAATAATCATGCAGAGGTGTTAACAGACCGACCAGGGCATACAAACCTATTGGAATATGATATGAAACTAATAGACTCCACACCTGTCTGTATGAAACCATATTCGATTCCGTTTGCTAAGGAGAAAGCTTTGAAGGAAGAGATAGACTATCTATTGAAGGAAGGAATTATTTCGCACAGTGAGTCTTCGTATAGTTCCGGTGTGGTACTCTTAAGGAAGCCCTCTGGAGAACATAGACTCTGTATAGATTACAGGAGACTGAATGCTATTACAGAAGGACAGGTGGATCCATTGCCGGATACAAATCAGCTGTTTGCCAGACTAAATAAAGCGAAATATTTCTCAAAAGTGGATCTGAGTAAAGGATACTATCAGATTCCAGTAAAGCCTGAGGTTAGACCATACCTAGCTTTTTAGTACCTCAGAAGGACACTATGAGTTTAATAGATTGCCATTTGGATTGAAGAATGCGCCTAGTGTCTTCTCTAGAATGATGAGAAAATTATTGGATCCTCTGAATAATCCCTGTATAACAAATTTTATGGATGATATCCTTATAGCAACAGAAACATTTGAGGAACACATTGACTCTCTGAACATGCTGTTTGATCGACTTAGGGAGGCAAATTTAACAGCCCGACCAACCAAATGTTGCGTTGGATGTAAAGAATTGGAATTTTTGGGACACACAGTTTATCAGGGAAACATGACCCCTGACCCAAAGAATTTAGAAAAAACTACAGAAAGCCCCGAGACCACAAACCAAGAAGGACGTGAGATCCTTTGTCTCATTATGTGGTTTCTACCAGAAGTATATCAAAAACTTTAATTCCATATGTGCACCGTTAACTGAATTGACACGTAAAGGACATCCAGATCGCATTACATGGACACCACAATGTGAAATGACTTACCAAGAATTGAAGGAAAAGCTCACAAGTAAACCCATTTTGAAATTACCTGACTTAAGTCAAGAATTCATAGTAAGGACGGATGCAAGTAATATTGGGTTAGGTGCAACTCTACTACAGAAATCAGATGCATTGGATGGGGAATTAAGCCCAGTGGCATATGCTAGCAGAAAATTGAATAAAGCCGAAATCAATTACTCAACTAGCGAAAAGGAATGTCTTGCAGTAATATGGGCGATAAAGAAATTCAATATTTATCTATATGGGAAGGCATTTAAGTTGCAAACAGACCACAAACCTTTATCGTTTCTAGCACAGGCTAGGCATGAGAACTCCAGGTTACTCCGATGGTCTTTACTTTTGGCTCCATATAATTTTAGCATTGAGTATATATCTGGAAAAACCAATTTGGGAGCGGATTTTTTAAGCCGCCATCCCTGTGATGAGAATCACCGTAAACCCCAGAAATAATAATAAATTTCTCTATGTGTATATAGAATAAAGGACTGACATATAATGTCTGTTTTAAGAGGGGAGGTGTCGTGGAATATTCTAATCCACATATATAAATTATTAGGTAAATATGAAGCCTAACAAATAAAATTAATAAAGAAAAGAGCAATGGTAAATAACAGTGCTGTCACAAAGAAGGTACTCGAAATCCCCTTGTTTTCTGCTTCGTCTGCAAATTGTAACGCTTTCACGTTGATAGTAAAAGCTTACTGTATTATACCCGCTTTCTTCAATGAAACGTGTGCTGTATTTCTTGGAAAAACATTGAGAGGCAGACTGCGTAATGACCTAAATTAATCCTAACATTAATTATACTGCGTTACCAAAATGAACGAACAGATGGACTAAAGGATAAAGAGAGAGGGAGGGCTGAAAATCAGGAACGCATGCAACACGCGTCGCGCGATACACAAATGCTGCCATCACGCGTGTAAGACTACATGCACTAACTTTTTTTCAGACGGACAGTGATAAAATTCACTACCCTTCCCAGAGTTAGGTTTTAAAATCACAAAAAAAACGCTTATTAGGAAAGATAACAATAGATGGGTTTACGTTTGAAAACATTACAGTACCCAGACAGCACATCTTCGAAACAGGAGGTAGAAGGAATTGCATATTTTGAACGCAGCCACGTAGCTCTTTTAAATTTGGATATTTGGGTTCCTTAGGGCTTGCTGACAAAGAATATGTAAAACGTTACGCAAATAGTCCAGGAATTAATAAATTATACCCAAAATAAAATAGTGGGGATGCCTGACAGCATGGAATCATTTCTGCTCATAAAATTTTTTTTATAACGTGTTTGAAAAAAAATCTTACGTTACAGAATTAGCCTACCATGTAAACTCCAAATTGATTGGAGCGCAACAAATGAAAGACTAACCACGATTGGTCGGGCTATAAATACTATCTTTCGTTGTTAGGGGAGACGTGAAAAGGTAACATTTTTTCAAACACTTGTCGAAACGTGGCCTCATTGGCTAGACTCGCTGATATACTCACTTAGGAGCGTTAGTTCGAGACCACTAGTGCAAATAATCTTGATAAAGCAACAGTGCGTTGAAGCCAGCTCATATTTGTGTTAAATAAAAGCCTGGAACATAAGCAGATGGGAATTTGTGCCAGTAATTGTGCCAGAATTCATTGCTAATCAACGTATCTGTGTTTATTTCCATGAAATTGTGGTAAGCTTGAACCATTCAGTATCTTTTAATGAAAATTGAATGTAAATTGTTAATTTATGCCTGTATATATATGTGTAGTTCAGTGGCAAACAGGAGATAAAGCCTATAATGCTCCAGCCTGAACAGAGGGTGTCGGAGGGAAGTAAAACGGCATGGAATGGCCAAATAGTACACTGACACCTGGATGATTGATTAGACAGAAATAATGCTGGAAGTGCAGAGGCGTGGTAACCATTAAGGAGGTAAATACTGGTATAAAGTATTTCAGATGAAGCTGACAGTTGGCCTAACGCTCTGAACTCAATGTTTGTGTTGTATTGTGCTCAGTGTAGAACTAGAGTATCAATTAGTTATGAAGTAGAAGGTACATCCTTCTTGTTTTCAGGGACCGTGGTCTTGATGGTACTGAGCAGCACCTGGTCAGAGCTTTGCTGAATCCAGAGTCGGACAGCATACTCCTTGGTCCATTTAGCTATCAGTGAGGTGTCTCCAGAGCCCAGAGGAGAATTCGAGCAGAGGAGTCCTTTCCTGCCGCCATCACGCAAGATAAGCTGATTTGGCCAGCTGAGCTCAACATTATGTCCCCTCATCTTGAAATGACTTTGTAAAAATAACATTCAGAGGGGAATTTAATTGTCTTAATATCAGGAACTGAGAACATCTCCAATACTAGTCCCAAAAGACAAACTATTGAAGTCATGATGACAAATACCAACATAGCTTGAACAAAACAAAACCAGTATTACCTCATATTACTACTACACAACTGACACACATAGGATATTTTTAATAATATATGTCACTACAATATTCATATTGATAAAGTCTGTACATATACTTGTAATTAAAATTGATTGTGATTCCTGGTTCCTTTGTATTTGAATCAGGACACATATACCTTTATGATAACCATGAATACATATTGTTATTTGAAAAGTTATCAGTGACTCCTTAAGATATTCTCATAGAGTGTTATATGTATGTGAGTGTCACAGTGTTGTCAAGAGTAGTGGATTAAATTAAATTGTTTATCTGTCTGTTGTTGTGACTTACACTTCATCATACACATACCCTAGACACATAACGTAGTCATCACACTATTCCAGAATAATTCTGACTGAGATATATATAGATATGTGGTAGCAAGTAAGGTTATCTATAATACACTACTCTTAATAGATATAGATACCTTCACAGCTGATCTCAGTCAGTACACTAAGTCCCCTATAAATATTTATAACATCCCACTTCACCACAAACCCTTAAATAGATATTTTCATTGTCATAACCCTTAAATAGATATTTTCATTGTCGTAACCCTTAAATGGATATTTTCATTGTTATAATCATTAAAGGGATATATTGACCCTGCAGAGCTAATCAGATCCTTCAGGCTTTCAGTAGAGGTGTCAAGACGGATCATCATTATCTTCATCATTTTTGTGTTTGTTCACTTCTTATGAGGCATGGAACCACCACTACAGATAGTCCGCGGGCAGGAAGCTGTTGCGGTCCATTCTAATGATGTGTTGATCAGAATTCTGTATAGTTAGCAAATGTCCAAATGAACTCACAACAGCTAAATCAACGAAGGAATGTAGATCACTCCTGGTTAACGTTTTTAGAATTTATTGACATCATACAACATTGAAGCTCCACATTTTGATATAATAAAAGCAAGCCGTCTTTCATAGGCCAAATGTACTAGGCCATCATAATACATGAATGGTAGGCAAATGTGCCGTCCGTTTAAGTCCAACTGTCCGCTACAATATAACTTGACTAGATCGTCAAAATGTTAATAATAATTCATGATACTTCTCCGTTGATTCACACATGAATCCATGGCATGCAATATCTCAACCATACATCCATAAGCATGCACAAATGTCGGACATCAAACACTCAAAGCAGGAGCTCATAAAATACACGTCTTGACACATTGGACTACACAATCGAAAGAGAGCCAAAAGTGACCGTTACTTCTGCTCATGCACGCGCATCTACATAATCTAATATTTTAACGATACGTCATAAATCAATTCGGTGGTGCTGTTTCAATAGCGCTGCGTTTTAGTGCTGCCCCCTTTTAGCACAGCAGTGTTTCACTAATGAACGCAAAGTGTGAAAAAACGGAGGCGGTAACAGAAGCCTGCATCAGACATTCACATGCGCCTGCAGCAGTGGTTTTTGTAGCAATATGTTTGACTTGATGAGGTTGACAGCTGCCATTCATGAGCTCACATTAGTCGTCTTGTACGACATGCTTGAGAGGGCGTTGTTTCCTTATTCTTTCTTTGTCTCATCGGAGGGGACACCCCCCTTTTCGAAACTAGGCGAGGCATTCAGGCTGATGGTTATGGCACCTTTTAAATGAAAATATTAAGTTAGAGCTGTTTATTTTTTCTGTTATGTATTTCAAATAAAGACAGACGTAGTTTTTAAAAAAAAACAGTGAAACTGTCATCAGCATAAAGTTGTGTAATCGGCCGTTACTAAGAATGTTATGCTTGTGGCTGTCTGGGGCTGAATGTTCTTGTTGTTGCTACGATTAACTCACTTCACGAGACTGTTCCATCTGGATCATTTTTTTTTTTAAATATAGAATATTAGAGCGGTGAGGTGCACAGTGGTGAGTTTTTAATGTTAAATATAGGGGACGGAAATATACATGGTCAGTCAAAAGTCGGGAAAGATATGTTTTCTTTCCAAGTGTATCATCATTATTTTCCGGTGTGCTCCCTACGGAGCAGGGAGCTTGTACCAAGCATTCACATACTCATGCAGTGATGGTTTCTGTGGCAGTTGTTTTTACATGGTGAGTTTGCCAGCCTTACACACAACATTATATTAGTCGCCAGTTCTAACAGGACAGTATAGATTAACCTGAAATATTATTTTAAAATGCATTATTTTCATTCATTCTGTTCTATGACATAACTGTGCGCATGTGCAGTATGTGTATATAGCCAGAAAAAAGTGCATATGCGAGTCCGAAAAACACATATTCCTCACTGCGTGCGAAGACTTTTAGAATGCTTCTGGTATCAGAGCGTTCTTTGCTTCCATAAGACAAGAACCCCGCTTCCAGACTCCATTTCACCCGTTCTGAAAATGCAGGGACTCCTAAGGGAGGTTATTTAGTGATAGCTCATTATTTCTTACTGTTTTCTTTCCCCTTTTCCCGATAACACAAGCTACCAATTATACGCACAAAAATGGAGCCAATTAAAGCCAAAGGAGAATTTTTTTTTTCTTTAGGCGCCTGTTCTAATGAACTGCTCTATGCCTGATTGCATTGGCGTGTCCTCTTCCTTCGGCTTACTGATTGTCTGCTGTACTGGCAGCTAGTGGGAGTCCGTATTTTGGGAGGTTTTGTTCTTTGTGGTTGAGATCTTGCATACAAATGTTCACGCGAGACGTTTGGTGCTCACGTGGAGGATTGTAGTGTTAAACTATCTTTCTTTTCCTCTCTCCCCGCACGCAACTATCAGCCATATGTATCGTCAAAATACACGCACTTTTTTACTTCTTTTAAGTATCCGAGTCTTCGATTTTTTTAAATTTTTTGTCTTTTTAAATCTCTTGTCTGGAAGCTGACGTGAATGTATCAGGTATAAATTTAAATGTATGTGCTATGTTACAAAGAGAAAAATTAGGATCAATTATACGTATTCTCGCCAGTGCGGTGACTTAGCAACTGTCACCATTACTCAAATATCAGTATGGAAGCTAAACGACAATTTATAGATAATTTATTCTTACCAACTCTTTGCTATCGGTACCAAACATGGTCCTGGCCAGAGCCCAGGAGAGGAAAGTCACAAGAAATGCTTGAGAAAATCCATCAATGTTATCAGGAGAGACAGAATGAGAAATGATGTCATCAGAACAATTTTAGGAACTACATCAAATACATGGAAGACAAAGTGGTTTGGCCATCTTAAGAGAACTACATCAAATACATGGAAGACAAAGTGGTTTGGTCATCTTAAGAGAACTACATCAAATACATGGAAGACAAAGTGGTTTGGTCATCTTAAGAGAACTACATCAAATACATGGAAGACAAAGTGGTTTGGTCATCTTAAAGGGTGAAAAAACTACATCTATAAAATACAAATGGTGAGACAAAAGTGGTTTTGGTCATCTTAAGAGAACTACATCAAATACATGGAAGACAAAGTGGTTTGATCATCTTAAGAGAACTGTATCAAATACATGGAAGACAAAGTAGTTTGGCCATCTTAAGAGAACGGAGCCCAGTGAGTTACTACCACGCGCCTTCAACAGTAAATATGGTTCCAGTATGCGGGGAAGACCAGGAGGCAGATTGCAAAATAATATTACAGACATCCGTGCAGCCAGTGCGACATACTTGGCTCAGTTACGAAAACATCAGCGTCCCATGACGCTTCACGCGAGAGTGGTCGGAAATAGTAAAAAGTAAAAGTAAGTTTTAAAAAAAATGAGATATAGGTAGTCCCATAGCAGATACTGCCGTAGGGTAGAGAAATGTTAGAGACTTCACTATACTAAGTCCAGCATCGAGAGGTGGGATGGCCAGTTTCCTTCCTCGCTGCTTTTTCTATCTCTGACTCAAGAGTAAAGTCTGGTACCTATTTACAGCTGCGTAGACTGGAGCGTGCCGATACTATGAATCGAACCCGGCACTTTTGCCGTGAGAGACCAGCGCTGTAACCACTCTGTCAATCGGACACTCAGGAGCAAATAATTACACATATTCACAAGATCACAAACAGTTATGAAAGTAGGTCAGTAAAACCACCATCATATAAAAACAAATCAAAAACGCATAAAGAGATGTAAACAGCTCACTTACCATGATCGTTGGCAGTCCTTAGCTTCCATATATTTTTGTTTTCGACTATTAAAAACTACGGTAAGGCGCATTTGACGTATTAGAGCAATTTCACCCATTAAGCTGTCGCCAGAAGAAAGATCTTAACCGATCCTTGCCACAGTATGCTTGATACTTCCTTGATACAGATCCATAGCGACAACATTACATAACGTTCTACAATTAGTTGAAGACTTTGAAATCGTCAGTTCATGATTGGGCAAGGATCTGAAGATATCCAGAAACGTGGCAGCTAGCAAATACTGGCTCAGATTAAGAGCGACTCACTCACATCTTGGCAGAATATGAGATATATAAATATGTTTCACCAGCGGGAAGGTAACAATAATTGCTGAATTCTCCAAAGATTTGTAGCACACACAGATAATATGGAAAGATTAAAAAAATAAGTACAGAACGTGCAATTCATTACACAGCAGGCCACCTTGAGACTACAAAGGAAATGGCTGAACATTCGATCAGCAAATAGAATATCAAGCGTGTGGAATCTGAGAGAGTCAACATAGATTATCATCTGCTGCGTGTAATCCTGACCCAGTAAACATAAAATGTCAACCCAATGAAATCCGGGCCAGCTAACAAACAAATGTCAGGCATGTAGAGTCCAGGCACTTAAACATAGAATGTCAGATGTGTAGAATCCGGACCACTACACATATAGATATCAACCATGTGGAATCCTGGCAAATAAGCATGGGATGTGAAAAGTAAGAAATCAGAGCCAGTAGACATAGAATAACAAGCATGTGGAATCTGGAACAGTGAACACAGAATGTCAAGCATGTCGAATCAGGGCCAGAAAACAGAATGCCTCGTATATGGAATCAGGACCAGAAAACATAGAATGTCAAGTGTATGGAATCAGGACCAGGAAACAGAATGTCAAAGGTATGGAATCATTCACCCGTGTGTTACCGGGGCCCGAAAGGGGAGCAAAGAATAGTAACACTGCACCCTACCACGCATGTCGTAAAAGGCGACTAAGGAGGGTATGGGCATGGGGCTGTTTACCCCATCCCGTAAAAACTTCGCACAGTGGGCTGATCACCTGCTTGCCAACCAATCTGATTACGGAAACAATGATAGATAGTTTGGTCTGTTTTTGTTCCACAAAGACGCCACTAGGCGTGATGGAAACAGCGATAGATTGTGTAAATTTTGTTTTCTCTTCTTTCCCACTCTGTAAAGTTGCTTTCACACACACACTGTAAAGTATCAGTCTGTCTGCTCTGTAAGGAAGAGTGGTGTGTTGTTGAGATCAGGCATGCTCCAGTCTACCCAGCTGTAAATGGGTAACTCACCCTAGTCCTGAGTTAGGGAAGGCAAAGGCTCCAGGGGAAGCAGGCCCTAAACTTGGTCACTTCAGCCGACGCAGGATGGTGTATGTATGAAGTAGAAGTGTAGAGTGTGATTACCGCGAATGGTGTACTGTTCGTGTGCTGACCAATATAATCACTCATACACTTATTATGAAACCACGAAGGGGGTTTCTAGCAAGATTGAGATCTCCCTGTCACTGTCCGATAATAGGATAAATAATCTGTTCTCTTGGCAGTGATCAAAACAGATGATGACCGAAATCCAACATGGCTGCCTCCCTGAGTTGTCGTTCACTCATTCATAGGAAGGAGAATATAAGCCAGAGTTAATTTATAATGGGTATATAAAGGATTTCATAAATGTTTCCATACAGCTCTACGGTGATCAGGTTAATTCACGTAGCCATAACCGCTGCAGGAAAATCTGTCATCTTCGTCGATACAAAACACGACACTAGCATAGCGAAGCCCAAAAAGTCAAGCTAGGCCTAACCGACGAGAGATCATCAAAATAGGAGCTGGGATTACCTGGAGTCCGAATCATCTATATACTGACATAAGGAGAGTCTCTAACACAAACTATCGTAGAGACACCATCTCCTTCAGTAGAAAAACCACTTCGTAAGACATCTTTTTCTGACGAAAGGACCAGCTCTAGAAAAACGTACCCCGCCATTTGTAAGCAGTACATCGGAACTCATCACGACTTGTCAAAACAACTCATACTTCCGCTAGACCGGAATACAAGAATCTAGTCCCTCCTACCAATCCAAAATATACAATATAGGACTGATTCTACTTGTACTAATAATATGTAATACATATGAATTCAGGCCATAAACACAATAAGCAAATTAATATATTTTCTGGCCCTAAAAAAATAAGTACAAACGCAAGCGCAATATCCTTGCGCCGGATCAATATCCAGAACGATTACTCCTATAATCAAAAGTGTGAATCAAACATGGATTATCTCGCTTTTACCATAGACAGCATTTTCATACACAAATGAATGAATGTCTATATTTTTCCCATATTAAATAGCCATATCGATTTTTGTAAAATGTGCGTCAAAATATGCACGCAACAGATTGATCAATTTGTTGTTGCCCTAAGACGCCACTAGGCGTACTGGCCACATACTGCTTTGCCGGTTGATGGCTAAGGATGGAAGAAGAAGAAGAATGGAATCATGGCCAGAAAACATAGAATGTCAAATGTTTGGAATCAGGGCCAGTAAACATAGAACTCAAGTGAATGGAATCAGGACAAGAAAACATAGATTGTCAGGCGTGTGAAATTCGGGCAAGCAAACATGGAATGTCGAGCGTGAAACATTCTGTAAACATACAGAGTTAGGCGTCCCGATCGGCTGCCGGACTGGTCTAAAGACAAATATAATTTTCGAATATCCTTCACAAGCATTTCATAAGAGGCGACTTATTGGTAGAACCATACTAGATACAGCCGTAGGAGAGTAAATTGTTAGAGACTCCCTATGCTAAGTCTCAGCTTTATGAAGTTCGGTGACCAGTTCCCTTCATCGTAGCCTTTGCCTTCCTAACTCACGAGAACAGTTTATTCTAAATTTAGAATTCTCTAAACTGAAAAATGACGGGACCTAGTATCGAACCCATCCCCTTTGCCTCGAGAAGCAAGCGATGTAACCACTTGGAGACTCTAAATGCGACTTAGAAATCGTAAAAATAGGCTGACTACCTGTCATTACTTAAAAAGCATTTTTTTTTAAATCACGAACGAAAAAATGTGAAATAATTCTGGAAAAGACGAAATGACGCTATATTTTTTTAAACGAGGCTGCATCACCAAAACCCGGATAAGTACCACGAAGCTGTTCAGTGTTGTAGATGTGTGCAACTGACGTGGAGGAACACAATGATAGGCATGCCTGGATGAATCGAATCTATGACCTTTGCACTTACATATGTACAAACATTCGAGGGGAGTCAAGGGGCACAGATACTTTTTGATTGATTGACGCCATGCGAGGATCTCTCTATCTTTCTCTCTCTATCTATCTTTCTCTCTCTCTATCTTTCTCTCTCTCTCTCCGTCGTATCTGTCTTTCGAATGCTAACATCGTCTTATTGGTTGAAATATTATTGCTAAATCTTTTCTTACAGTTGGGACCAGAAGATTCTGGGGTATGAGTTTGTTACGTAGATTTATTACCTAAGGGGGTAGTCTTCGGTCCTGCCAAATGTACGCACCAGTCTCAATATAGTTATATTATTTGTGCGGTCGAATGATTCGCGCACTGACGTGCACAAAGCAGTGTGAGTTGCTTTGGGACGCACGGGTAACCTAGTTGAGTAGTTTCTGACGTCATGATTTGGAGGGACAACATGGACCTTGTTTATGTCCGTGATTGATATATTATTATTGTATTCATGGCACGTTTATGGAAGCCATTTATTCTAGTGATCTGTATTGGTCTTCAGGTCGAAACCAATAGCAGTAATGTCACGTAAGTTATCGCCCCACTTCTTATTATATGCTGTATTGTAAGGCCGCTCTTATACTAGTCTAGCGGGAATATGTTATTCCTAGAATGGACCTACAGAGTCGTTAGCCTTTAGGATTCGTATCGTAGAAGAAGGATTCCTACGAGTGGGAAAGAAGTTAATTTGATTGCAGTATTCATATGTGTAAACGCCTTTATTGTAATGCCAAAGTCGTGGCATGATTTTTGAGAGGTTAGTTAAAACCTAAAGATACTAACTCAGATACCTCTTCATATATGTACCAGTGAATATCTATTGAGTCTACGTTATATGGAACTATGTCTTGGATAGAAACAGTCTCTTATTGGACGAATGCGGGAGTTCGTGGTATGGGAGTACATGCTTAAGTGGATGACCTCAAGCAAGGTCAACGGACATTCCCTTGCTGTTAAAAAAACCTAGTATGAATATTATTGGATTCTTATTACTTACGTGAGAGAGGATTTTAGATATGAATGACCAGAGATGTATCGTTTTATCGGAACTGTCACTACTATGTATAAATTGTTCATCGTACCTGTCAAGGAACATTGTACCGTCTTGTCAAACGTCTTCGTACCACGTAATAAATTATAATAACTTTACCGACGAGTTGAGTATGATCATGTTGGCCTGATTTGCCTTCCACTCGTTGAAGTTCTGTTGGATAGCTCTTCATCTAATTTTCATTCTACATTCGCGTCAAGATGCTAGTACATTGGTACCTCTGCTACTAGCTATCAAGTTACCCGAAAGAGCGCTCAACAGTAAATGGTATGCCAGTGTGGTCTGGAAATCAATAATTTCAAAGGAAACGTACCCTATACAAGTATCGGTTGAATGGAAGATCTGAACTTTCAAGGCGACAACATCTTGGAATCTACTGTGTTGGTGAATCACAATCAACTTACGGACAGGGTCAAGGTCATCAATCAACATCCACGTCAGGTTGTACAGTGACTGACTACCTTGGAATCACCTCTTCGTCAGTATTGCGTGCGAGCTGTGGTCTAATACTCAGAACGAAGTATTTTATCCTCAAACGTACATCCACGGAGACGAGGCACATTGATTTTTTACCTGCACGCGAGATGAGTATAACGTGTTTTCGTTGTACCCTTTATTACGTTTAGCTGTGCCTCATGTAGTTATGTCCACATTTATATTTTTCATGTTACATGTTATATGTGTTGTATTCTTCGTGGGAGGTAGGGAGGTTGATCTGACGAACGAGATCCATCTCGAAGCCAATTCGGGCTCTTCGTCAGACGTTCTGTAGGGCTCATTTTGTAAGTTTCAATTGAGCGATAATTCCGGTACAAGGCTAGAAACCTTGCCGAAGTTCCGATCGCTAGTTGTCCCTTATAACAGTATCTGTTTAGCTGTTTCGTCACGTTTTTAATTGTTGTTTTCTTAGTTATTTTACTCGTATTTAGTTTTATGATGAATTTTGTTTGTATTATGCGTCCGTCTAATCTTCCTGTCGTTCAGTTTTTTACAAAGCATATGTTTTTACACTGTGGTGTCAATTGTCTTGTGCATTATTGGATCGTAGATGTCATCGTAATTTTTTACGACATTCTATTTTAGTTCCACATTTTTATTTTATTTGATTTCTACGACTGTAGTCATTTGTCTTGATTATCGTGTCGTGTCAGTATTGTGCTATTGTCTGTCACGTTATTGCTTTCACACCATTACATGTTATAAATTACATTATTAATTATTAATATTATTGCCTATTATATAACTTGATTTTACCGTTCTAGGACAGGAACGAAGACCACTAGTTGTAGTAACACTTTTGAGTAGTATTATTACATATTAATATTGAATAATGTCTACCTTAGACTATTTCATTAAGCAAGCAAAAGCTCTTCAGATGGCTCCTGATGAAGTAAAAGCATTTGCACTTGCAGAATATAAGAAAGCTCAAGAAATAGAAGCCGAACAGAGAAAGTTAGAAATTTTAAGACTAGAAAAACTTCAATTTGAGGCAGATTAAAAAACGGACTGAGGCTGAGGAAAGTGAAAAGAAGATGAGATTTCAGGCTGAGGAAGAGGAGAAAAAAATGAGATTAACCGCTGAATTAGAAGAGAAACGATTTCAGCGAGAGGCAGAACAGAAACAAAAGGAGGCTGAAGAAAGACTTAAAATTGAAATGGAAAATAAACAAAAGGAAATGGAAGAAAGAAGATTAATAGCTGAACAAAACACATTACGACTTCAGCTTGAGATGGAAGAGAATGATAGAAAACGACAGCATGAACTGAAATTAGCAGAGTCAGAATATGAGAGACTTAGGTTAACTCAGGAAGCTAATTCTCAGAGAACTTTTGAAAGCCAAACTTCATCCAGACATGACCATTTTAAGGAAATTCACCTTAAATTACCAAAATTTAATCCCCCGTCTGATGACGTGATATTCTTCCTAGATAGGTTTGAGGCCACTTGTGTGTCTTATAACGTGGATAAAACACTGTATTGCACATATTTATCCAGGTTACTTACTGGGGATGCTTTAGCAGTTTATCATACTACCAGTATTAATGAGAAGAATGATTATAATGCTCTTAGAGCCGCACTTCTGAAGAAATTTCAAATGTCAGAAGATGAATACCGATTAAGATTTCGTACATTGCTACCGCAATCAAGCAGAAATTTCAGTGATTTTCTGTCACAAATACGACTCACCCTCGAAAGATGGATCGAATTATCCAAAATTGAAAAGTCGTATGAAGGTCTCTTCGATTTACTGATGCGCGATAAGGTACTATCGTCTGTAAATCCTACATTTCTCGCATTTTTACACGAACGGAAACCTTTATCAATGAAAGACTTAGAAGAACATGCAAAAAATTTTTGCACTGCTCACCCAACCATGGATCTGAGCAATGCACAGATTAAGAGTGAATTGCCTGTTGCTTTTGCAGCACAACAAAACAATTTTTCACGCAATCGTTCTTTTAGTGCTGATAGGTATGTCAATAAGGGAAATAATTACAATTTTAACAATGATAACTTTTACAAAGGGAAGCAATTTCAACAATCTGCTCCATTTAATGTTTCTTGGAACCAAGCTCACAGATCGCGAGATTTTGGTAACAATAATTTTAAAAATAATCAAGGACATTATAATAAACAAAACTGGAGATCAAAATCTCAGAGTTCACAAAACAGACAATTTTTTGGAAATAAACCATTTAACCAACATCATAACGATCATTCTACAAATTATCGGACTCATCCAAATTTTAACTCAGGCAGAAACTACAATTGAGGCAATTTTAATGACAATAATCACAATCGATCGCGCCGACGAGATAGATCGTCGAGTAATACACGTAGACATTCTAATGTCGCTTTAAGTGATACACAGGCTAACATTGAACAGGGTAAAGTAGCTGAAACTCACAATGCTATGTCTTGTTCTCTTGATCGTACCCAGGTGAAAGACTGTCCAGAATGCTCGACTCTTTTCCAGCCTAAGGCGATCACGACGCTGCGTTGCGGACATACCTTGCCTAGTCTACCTGCAGTCTGTACGGCCACTGCTGCGTCAGTACACCAGGGACAGGGCTCTCTTATGTTTAACAAGGGATTTGTCAATAACATTTCATGCTCTCTCCTATTTGACTCAGGTTGTAGCACTGTGGGCGTCCGGACTTCGCTGATCAACCCAAGTTGTGCCACGGGCAGGGTTGTCAAGTGTGTGACTTTCGGTGGCACCGTTGAAACATTTCCCACTGCTATTATTGACCTTAATACACCATTTTTTTCAGGAAAGATCCAGGCATGTCTCCTTCCGAATCCAATTTGTGACGTAATACTGGGTCGCATACATGGTATTAAAGAGTGTACACCACAGCAAATTGCTGAATGGGAAGAGCGTCATATTCAAACTGCAAATGCAGTAGTGACTAGAGTGCAAGCTACTAATATGTCGCATGATACACCTATTGAACCTACAGTTCATACTACTTGTGATGATGATGCTCCTATTTCACGGGAGTTGTTTGCAACATTGCAAAAGAATGATGATTCATTAAAAAAATTTTTTCATTATGTGAACAAAAAGAATACCAGGAACAAACTTGCAAAATCTAGACATGACTTTATACTTAAAAATGGGATTTTGGTTAGAGTAATACGGGAAAAGGATTCATCCTTATGTTATCAGATCTTAGTCCCATCCTCTATGAGATCTCGTATATTACGACATGCGCATGACTCGCAATGTGCGGGCCATATGGGTTTTTCGCGTACCAAATCCAGAGTGCTTTCGGCATTCTACTGGCCAGGCGTCCATAGGGACATCACTCTCTACTGTCGGTCTTGTTTGATATGTCAGGAAGTTAAGGTACGGGGTCCATTTCATGCGGCTCCTATTCAAGCTGCGGACATCCCGATTAGACCATTTGATAAAATGGCTATAGACATTATTGGTCCGATGCTTCCATCTGCTAGAGGGCATACGCATATTCTTACGTGCATTGATATGTGCACTCGTTGGCCTGAGGCCATCCCTCTCAAGAACACTTCATCTGCCAGTGTAGCAGAGGCATTGATGTTAATCTTCTCACGCATTTTTTTTCCACGGGAAATCTTGTCGGATCATGGGGTTCAGTTCATTTCTGAATCCATGTCTCAAGTTATGAAGACATTAGGTATAGACAGATCTCTTAGTTCTATTTATCATCCGATGTCAAATGGGTTAATTGAGCGTCTCAATAGGACACTCAAGCAGTTGTTGGGTAAGATGACCCAAGACCATCCCCAAGACTGGGATCGGGTCATACCCGCGGCTCTGTTTGCGTATCGCGAAGTACAAAATCAAGCCACGGGGTTTTCTCCATTCCAGCTAGTTTTTGGCATGCAACCACGCGGTCCGATGTCGTTAATCCACGACTTATTGGTTGACGAGAATATTGAAGAGGAAACTCAATCCTCTTATGAGTATGTGATCTCTCTGAGAAAGAGAATCATAGATGCTTGTAGACTAGCTACTGCATCATCCGAACAAGCCAAAGAAAAAGCTCGTCTATTTGCAAACAAGTATAGACGTCTTCGCCAGCTTATTCCTGGTGACGAAGCTTTTGTATTACTCCTTGCGCATAACAATCGTCTTTTAATTACCTGGAGAGGTCCTTTCAGGATCATCTCAAGAATATCCGATGTCGACTACATCGTTGATGTTAATGGTAAACATAAAACCTTCCACATTAACATGTTGAAGGAGTATTACTCACGTCCTGATTATCTACAGTCAGTGTTCCAGGCAACTGACGATCCTACACCTCCTATTCAACACTATTCTAGTTTGTCAGTCATCCAAGAAGAAGAATCTTCTTTCGATGATGTACAACTACCAATACCAGTTGTACCACTCCATTCCACTGAGAAATGGAATGATGTTACAATCTCATCTACTCTTTCGGCTGATCAACGTCATCAAGTCTCTAATATTCTACACTCGTATGAGGATGTCCTCACTGACATCCCAGGTCATACGTCAGTCATCCAACATGACATTATTCTGACTGACGATACGCCTATTCGAGTTCACCCATATCCTATCCCTTTACACTTTCGTGATAAGGTTGATAAGGAATTGGATGAGATGCTTCAATTAAATATAATTGAACCGTCTTCATCACCATATTCTTCTTCTATGGTAATCATTAGGAAGAAGGACAACAATATACGTCTTTGCGTAGATTACAGGAAATTAAACAAAGTTACAAAATTCGATGCGGAACCGTTACCTCTTTTAGACGACATATTGGAGAGGTTATCTCATGCCACATTCTTTTCGAAATTTGACCTTTCAAAGGGCTATTGGCAAGTGCCACTAACTCCTACAGCAAAGCCATTCACCGCTTTCTCGACGCCACGGGGTCTTTTTCAATGGAATTTTATGCCATTCGGACTAATGAATGCGCCAGCTACCTGATAAGGGTGGAATTAGGATGCCGTCAAACTACCACCTCTATCGACACCAGGTATTACAATGCAAGATGTGGGTGTCTTATCTGGTTTAGATTGTTGCTGTGTGTGTTGCAGTAGAACAGTTCACAGGGTACACCACAGGCAACATGACGTGTAGAGTCATAAAATGGTAACTTCGCTTTAGGTTTATACCATTTATTGCACGCCACAAAACAGTCATGATACTTATGTTATCATCAGCATAGTATAACGAATGCAGCATTCAAACTCATGTTAACTGACAGTCATGTAGAAGTCAATACTCAATAGTTGTATGGAAAACAAATATCATAGCGAAGCTTGATAAATAATACATATAACTTCTGCAACCGTGGTCAGCTGCAGATCCTTAATGTTCACAGACAATAATAATTATTCCTTCCTGATGCTAGCAGATCAGATGTATACAATACGTCCGTTTACTGTCTGCACGTGAGTAGCATACATGGATTACAGGTCAGCTCGACCTTTATAACCTTCCTAAGTCTAACCATCTGACTTGGACGTGATCTCTGATATAACGAATCCTGGAACACAGACAATAGTCTTGTTGGTCTAGAGCGACCCATAGATATATAACTAGTTCAGGTATAAAGATACCGATGACTTAATCCTAGTCAAAGTACCTCTCCATTTTGAATCACACAGGCGAGCAAAAAGGCGACAAAATGACGAACCTCTAGATGATAGCCTAAAGTTCGATACAAGAGGAATTACCTTATTTCGGAAAATCAACCATGAACATATGCCTCCAGGCAGGCTTGAATAATACGGGGAAATAGTCTAGTTAGCTAACTAACTCACAAAGACAATGTATTTCCCTCAGAGAATCACAAGACGCAGTCGCGTCCGCTCGCTAATCAGTCCATTTCTCAACTGCCCGACCTGGGCGGAACAACAAAACGACACCCAGTCGAGACATGCGCAGAGTGACCATCTCTGAGTCGCTGTTCACAATAAGACGATTCTAAGAACATTCGAGATAAAAGTCTTACACAGTCGCGCCTTTTATGGACATGAACAGAAGCGTTAAGAAAGGTTTCAAACATCTACAACAGTTGACTGATACTACCAAATAAGGAGATATGGTCACGCTTCGTTCAAGACATTATAGACCGAACGTGTCTCTATACAAGAGGAGGTAAACTCATAAAAAATAGCAGTATCGATATATCGGATTCTGTCCCTTTGACCATAAAATATATATAACATGCATTTCAGTCAAATAATGATCATACATACGAAAAACGATCATACAAAGACTTTGGAAAAAAGTAATTATTTGTGCGTAACACTACCTTTGTACGCATGATGCGCCGCATATTGTCTCATCGTCCTGATGTCATTACTTATATAGATGACATCTGTCTTTTCAGTGACTCTTGGGATGAACATATTCAGGGATTAAAAGCTTTACTGTCTACCTTACGAGATTATAACTTAACAGCAAAACCTTCAAAGGCTTTTGTCGGTTTTCATGACATCTCATTTCTGGGTCACCGCATAGGTCATGGTTTCATGTATACAGAAGACAGTAACGTCTCTAAAATTTTAAACATCTCAGCACCTAAGACAAAAAAACAAGTTAGGTCTATTTTACCACTAATACAGTTCTATTCAAAATTCATCCCTCATTTGTCTACTATAACTGCACCTTTTTCGTCTCTACTGAAAAAAAGCACATCTAATGTAATAAAGTGGTCGCAGGATCACCAAACGGCGTTAGACTATATAAAACGATTTTTTTCAAAAGAACCTTTTTTGAGGTTGCCTAACAAAAATCTCACTTTCATTCTTCGCAGTGATGCATCTTCTTACGCTATTGCTGCAGTTTTGATGCAGGACTATAACGGCACCTTATTTCCGGTGATGTACGTGTCCAGAAAACTTACTGAGAGCGAACTCAAATATTCCGTTCTAGATAAAAAGCTCCTCGCGTTAGTGTGGGCAGTCACAAAACTGGAACGCTACCTCCTTGGCTGACACTTTGTGGTGGAATCTGATCAAAAAGCTCTTACCGCACTGAACTCGAAGAACGTAAAATCATCAAAGTCAGCGCGTTACGCTATAGCGCTTCAACCATTCAATTTTGAAATACGAGCTATTCCTGGAGTGAAGAATGTGTTCGCAGACTGTTTGTCGAGATGCCCAAGCGAACTTGTCGAAACTAAACCACTTCCAGATGTTGAAACATCCTCACCGATAACATGAATAACTGTGTACATTTTCATTGATTATACATCTATAAAGACTGATCATATAACTGAAGTATTCGTATAAATATATCTTTCAGGATATACTTATGGATTATAACATTACTTCTTGTGTAGTAACGTTTTATTAGAACGGGAACAGTGGTATTAGAGTAACATTTTATTAGTACTGCAACATTGGTACTACAGTAACTTTTTATTAGTATGGAAACATTGTTAAGAGCGACAAATATACATTTGTTATTCCTATGGAACATATTACACTACATATCGTGTTCGAGAATATATTTTATCGTGTATGGAACATTGAGAACATCGTCTCGTCGATTACTAACTAGTTGTAACTAAACATTGACAATGATTGATATTGGAATTACTTAGAATATATTTATCATCATCATTCTCCCTTGGCCATTGACTGACATGACTAAGCAGTCTCCGGCCATCACACCTTGCGGCGTCACAGGGCAACAAGAAATTATCCATTGTTCCGTTACACCTAACGGCGTTTATTGGTACAACAGATCATTAATTGTTGTTTCTTTGATCATTGACAAGCAAGCGGATGATCAGTCCGCTGTGTTAGAATATATTAGTAACTGGTTATTTGTTAGTAATTAAGAAATATATAAATTACTATAATTCAATTTAATCTATTTAATTAATTATGGATCACACATATACTAACTTTCTTAGTTGTCACGTAATACCTGCATTCACGGGTCTTAGTTATGATATCTCACTGTTAAGATCACTAGTCAACCATACTAGTGTTAGAAAACATTAAGTGTGTTGATTCTTAAAGTGTTTAATTTTGCATTGCTTCATTTTTGCACATTGTATTTTCAATTTTTCTGTTTTATTGATTCTCTTGTCATTGATTATCATCAGTGTTGCTGTTCATTTTCATTTTTGAAATCATATGTTTCAAATTTTTTTTAGAAAACTTAGTTGAATTTTATTATCATCTTTTTTTTATGGTTTTTTTTCATTTTCATTTTCAACTTCTTTTACTTCGAATATTACCACATCGTTCCAAAGTAGGTCGATGGTGGATGTGTGCTTTAATGCATACTATCATTTAGTTATATTGATTTCGTTTAATATTCTTTTCTTAATATGGTATAACTTTATGCATTTCATATAACTTGTTGTAGTTTTGACTCACCTCTCCCGGGTACTAAGTTCAAAAAAAAATTAATAGAATTAATTTTTTTAAGGGGAGGTAATAAGGGAGCTGTTACGTACATTTATTACCTAAGGGGGTAGTCTTCGGTCCTGCCAAATGTACGCACCAGTCTCAATATAGTTATATTATTTGTGCGGTCGAATGATTCGCGCACTGACGTGCACAAAGCAGTGTGAGTTGCTTTGGGACGCACGGGTAACCTAGTTGAGTAGTTTCTGACGTCATGATTTGGAGGGGCAACATGGACCTTGTTTATGTCCGTGATTGATATATATTATTATTGTATTCATGGCACGTTTATGGAAGCCATTTATTCTAGTGATCTGTATTGGTCTTCAGGTCGAAACCAATAGCAGTAATGTCACGTAAGTTATCGCCCCACTTCTTATTATATGCTGTATTGTAAGGCCGCTCTTATACTAGTCTAGCGGGAATATGTTATTCCTAGAATGGACCTACAGAGTCGTTAGCCTTTAGGATTCGTATCGTAGAAGAAGGATTCCTACGAGTGGGAAAGAAGTTAATTTGATTGCAGTATTCATATGTGTAAACGCCTTTATTGTAATGCCAAAGTCGTGGCATGATTTTTGAGAGGTTAGTTAAAACCTAAAGATACTAACTCAGATACCTCTTCATATATGTACCAGTGAATATCTATTGAGTCTACGTTATATGGAACTATGTCTTGGATAGAAACAGTCTCTTATTGGACGAATGCGGGAGTTCGTGGTATGGGAGTACATGCTTAAGTGGATGACCTCAAGCAAGGTCAACGGACATTCCCTTGCTGTTAAAAAAACCTAGTATGAATATTATTGGATTCTTATTACTTACGTGAGAGAGGATTTTAGATATGAATGACCAGAGATGTATCGTTTTATCGGAACTGTCACTACTATGTATAAATTGTTCATCGTACCTGTCAAGGAACATTGTACCGTCTTGTCAAACGTCTTCGTACCACGTAATAAATGATAATAACTTTACCGACGAGTTGAGTATGATCATGTTGGCCTGATTTGCCTTCCACTCGTTGAAGTTCTGTTGGATAGCTCTTCATCTAATTTTCATTCTACATTCGCGTCAAGATGCTAGTACATTGGTACCTCTGCTACTAGCTAATCGTACGTGGCTATATTAGAAGGCGAGAAATGCATGGTGATGTGTAATAGGTAAAGAGATTTCTGGATAACGGGTAAAGACTACAACAACTACTAATACTATTACTGCTGCTGCTAAATGTACAAGTACTACGATTATTGTTATTGTTACTCATTTCTACTACTGCTGTTACTATTATTGGTACTAATACTATTACTACTATTATTATTGTTGTCACTCGGGTTCCTCACGCTTCAGCCTACCCAGCTGTAAATGGGTGTCTGACTATGCTCGTGATTTAGGCAGGAAAAGGCAGCGATAAAGGGAATTTGTCCCTCCACCTCTCGAAGCTGTACCTAGTATAGTGAAGACTAACACTCCACTCCTTTACGGCATTATGTGCTATGGAACTAAAGAACGAATGCTACTGCCATTTGCTTTTGTTACTACTACTAGTGTCGGCGTCTGTGGCCTAATGGATATGAACGCAGTTTCATAATCCAGATATACCAGGTTCGAAACCTGCTGCGGGCGGTTTGGTAGCAGATCGCCTTGTGTGGTTTTTTAACAATGGTATAAGCGCCGTACCGTTCAGAAAGCAATGGCAAACTACTGAATGAAAAAAATTGCCTAGAAAAATCACAAACAGCCAATAAAAACTGGGGTTGATTGCCACGTACTGTAAAGGATAAGCAACTAACTAACTACTACTAGTACTATAATAATAATAATAATAATAATAGCCCCTTCAGTCATAACTGACTATGGGAATGCGCCCCTGAGGTGACAGCCCTCGGCTGCTTATTTTCCTGGTGCTCCTTTCGACGTTTTCTCCTCACCTCTGCTTCTTGTGTGAGCCTCTCTTCGCCCAATCTGAGGTGGCGCCGTAAATAGCATCGCCACTTAGTGCGATCGGCAGCTTCATCCTCCCGTGTTGCTGGATCCATGTCCAGTGCCCTCATATCTCTCTTGCACACATCTTTGAACCTCAGCTGTGGTCGCCCAACTGTTCTCTTGCCATCTGCTAATTGTCCGTAGAAGATATCTTTTGGGATGCGACCATCTTCCATGCGGCGAACATGGCCAAGCCAGCGAAGTCTGCGCTGTCTAAGAAGCGTATACATACTTTGAAGGCCAGCACGTGACAACACCTCGACATTTGTCACTTTATCTTTCCACGAGATGCCGAGGATGCGGCGTAGACACCGCAAATGGAAGGTATTGAGCCTTCTTTCTTGCTTAGCATAGGTCGTCCAGGTCTCGCTGCCATATAGGAGTGTGCTGGTGACGCAGGCATTATATACCGCCGCTTTGGTCTTCATTGTGAGTTTAGAGTTTCCCCAAACACGCGATGTGAGGCGGGCAAAGGTAGCTGCAGCTTTGCCAATGCGGCTGTCGATTTCTGTATCCAGTGAGAGTTTGTCATTGATGGTAGACCCTAGGTATGTGAAGTAGTGCACCACTGCCAATTCATAGTTATCGATAGTGATAACTGGTGCAGCACCCACATCCTGACTTAGCACATTCGTTTTCTTTAGACTTATTGTGAGGCCAAAGTCCTTGCATGCTTTAGTGAAGCGATTCATCAAGCTCTGAAGCTCCTGTTGGCTTTGAGTGACGACTGCAGCATCATCAGCGAACAACAAGTCTCTTATAGTGACCCTTCTGATTTTTTTTTTTTGCCTTCAGCCTTGAAAGATTAAACAGACGGCCATCTGACCTAGTGTGAAGGCATATTCCTTCAGTTGCATCTCTGAACGCATGTTTCAAGAGTAAGGCAAAGAAGATTCCGAAGAGGGTCGGAGCCAGAACACAGCCTTGTTTAACGCCACTTCGTATATCAAAGGGCTGTGACGTGCTTCCAGCATATTGGACTGTTCTCTTCATGCCGTCATGGAATGACTTTATCATTTCCAGCATTTTAGAAGGGCAGCCTATTTTCAGGAGGATTTTAAAGAGTCCATCCCTACTAACCAGGTCGAATGCTTTTGTGAGGTCTATAAAGGCGATATATAATGGTCTTTTCTGCTCTCTTGATTTTTCCTGAAGCTGGCGGAGAGAGAATATCATGTCTGTTGTTGATCTGCCAGCTCGGAATCCATACTGTGACTCTGGATATATGCGCTCAGCTAACTTGTGTAGTCGCATTAAGATGACTTTGGCAAAAACCTTACCAACAATACTAAGAAGAGAGATGCCTCTGTAGTTATTGCAATCACTTCTGTCTCCTTTATTTTTATACAGTGTTACAATCTTGGCATCTCGCATGTCTTGAGGAATAGTTGTCTCTTCCCAGCACTGGCACAGCATCCTATGCAGGGGATGTAATAGCGTACTCTTACAGCATGTGATTAAATCAGGAGGAATCCCATGACTGCCTGGTGCTTTGCCAGAGGCCAAGCTATCAATGGCTTTGCTGAGTTCCTCTAATGTTGGTTCGGCATCCAGCTCCTCCATAGTTGGCAGACTGTTGACACCATCAAGGGCTGCAGGCGTAACGGTATTGTGTCTAGCGTAAAGCTCAGAGTAGTGCTCGACCCACCTCTCCATCTGCTTACCCTTATCGGTTAGCTTCTCTCCGCTGATGGTTTTTAGCGGTGCCGTCTTACTTTTATGGGGGCCAAGTGCTTTCTTTATACCGTCATACATTTGTCTAATGTTGCCTGTTTGCGCTGCGATCTGGATGCTCTCACTGAGCTGGAGCCAGTAGTCATTTGCACAGCGTCGAGCAGTTTGTTGAACTTTGCTTCTCGTAGCCCTCAGGATCTGTAGGGTTCTGGCACTCGGTGAACGTTTGTATTCATTCATAGCACTGCGCTTAGCTTCAATGACAGGTGCCATCACATCTGATGAAGCATCAAACCAGTCATTTGACGTTGCTGTTTTCTTACCAAAGTTGGCAAGTGCAGTACTTTGAATGGTGTTCCGTAGATGCTCCCAGTTCTCTGTAATAGTATCACCATGCTGAGGGCTACTGAGCACTTTCTCGAAGGTCGCAGTGAATTGAGCGATCATGAAAGGGTCTGACATCTTGCTGGTATTAACTGCTACTTCCCGTGTTTTGCCGACACCTATAGGGTGAAGCTGGAGTGTCCTCTCCAGGGCGCGAGCTTGGGCACAGTTATATGGAGATCAGGCTGTTGCCCATGCAGCATGTTCCCCCTCTCCACACAGCCGGTAGATCCAAAGGAACGGCAGTAGCCGATACAGTTTGGTACCAGCCATGTCGCAGGAGTTGCCAGAATAATGTCGAATCGACATTAGACTGCCTTAGGGACTCCGACTCCGGATTTATCCTCAGGGTTTACTCCCGAAGCCAATTCCATAAATGGATATTCCCGCAAGGCAGCGGTGGTTTGAATTCAGAGTTCCTTCTCTTAGATAAGCTACCAACCAAGGATCACGAGCCCTATCTGCCCGAAGCTGCTGGTTTTAAGGCGCCAGTCTCTCGCCTTTGCCCCTTCTTCCGTCAGTGGAAACAGTTCCGCCGGGCTCAAATTGAGCCACACGTGAAGGCCGGGAGCTGGACTTGGTTGTCAGAGGCTGTTTGAGGCGCGTGCCATAGAAGTATTTTATCTGCAGTGAGAGCTTATCCTCACTACAACTCCCGGCAATAACAACCTTTGGAACACATCTGCTGCATCTTTGCTGCACATCTTCATTAACTCGTCGATCTCTGTCGGCTATATTATAGACATATAATCGATTCCACACGTTTGACATCCTGACTGTAGTACTGACAGTAGTAACAATAACAGGAGTAGTAACAATACTAATAGTACTAGTAGTAGTAACAATACTAATAGTACTAGTAGTAGTATAAGCAAAGCGCTTATAATACCAAATTATAAGTGCCCATCTGTCATGTCTTAACCCCGTCAAGTGCCAGATCACTTAGCTATCATCCTTGTAGTATTCATCTCTTTTATCTCAGTTTTCTGTCGTTGCAGAGCGTATATCCAGTAAAATATTATTGTTATTTTTTTTTTTTTTAAGAAAAGTGTGTTGGCTATGAAGTGTTCCTGTCTGGTTTGATGAGCTCCACGTAACACTTAAAAAAAAACTATTTTAATTACTTCTTTTGGCATATATTTGTACTTGGACTTTTATGCTGTTTGTTTCGGAGTTCAGTCATCTGTCTTTTATTCAGCGGGCTCACAACTGTTGTGTCTTTGAACGTATTTCAAAATGGTCCCTTTAAAATGTCTGCATTCTGGAGTTGTTTTCTTTTTAAATTAGATTTTCGGGGACCCAAACCCTCTTTTTCTCAAAGACACATACACACACCCTGGTGTGGTTTCCATAAGTGCCTGAGGAAATGAAGACATGATAAACTCATGTCGTTAAGAGGCGACTAATGTGACATTGAGCATGGGGCTGTCGACAACCTCACATTGATATAAAAAGCAGCACTACAAGAACATAATGCACACAAAAGTATAATAATTAAAAAACATTTTAAATTTTAGATTATGTACATGTACACTCTAGAATCCATTCATGGACCCCCCAACCGTGGACCACAGGTTAATAAACCCTCACGTTGAAACACAATGGGAGCAACTCAGTAATAGCTTGTCCATATCCTGTGTGGTAAGTCAGGTCAGGTGTTGTTCCGATGGCGATAGTTCCCTGGGGTAGATTACAGTACATGACCACCTGACAGTGGCGAAGAAATACATCATCATTAGTTAAGACATCTCATTAGTGGACATGTTTGAATTGTGTACGTGTGTGTGTTTGTATGCTTGTTATAAGTCTAATGCTTTGTTAAATTAAAAGCATTTTTGGGTATGTGTTTGTGAATGTGTCTGCACTTTTTTCCGCAAAAAGGTACGCGAAGAAACAGTAAGAAGCAGTCATGTGATCCATTGGATTGTTGGATAGAGGAGAGACAGATAAAGTTATTATTAAGTGCTGGACTGGATGATAGATTATTTGTCGGGACAAGTTGAGAGTGGAAAGAAAGCCCACAATGAAAATTACAATATTAGAAATAATCCCTGATGAGAATTAAAATTTTGTGAACGACGGAGACTTGTAAGTTGGATGGATGGGTGGATCGGTGCATGGATGGATAGGCGGGTGGGATGGACGGATGTGTGGGTGGATGGGGTTATGTTGGTATATTGATTGTAAAGGTAGATGGATTTATTTATACAGGTTGATTGATTGATAAAGTTACAATGATGAATTTATTGATAAATGTAAATTGATATATTTATTGGTAAAGGTAGATTGATGGATAGATAAACATAGATTGATGATTGGATATGCAAACATAGATTTGTTGATTGATTGATAAATGTAGATTGATGGATGGATAGAGATAGATTGATTGATTGGATTGGACGGATAGATAGGCTGACGGATATATTTTCATACAGACCGGCAGACAGATAGGCAAGCAGATAGAAGGGTAGAAAGATAGCTAAGCATGTTATGCTGAATGGAGGACTGACTGATTGACCGACAAACAGGGAAGAAACCTGAGATTGATAACCTTTATATTTTGACATCTTGTAGGAAGCCTTCACCAACTCATTCATGTTCTATTGCAACAGTTGTATCTGTGACGAAATTGACGACCTCTTAGCGATCGTTGCTTCTCTCCGGCAGTATCGGTACATTTGTGGTATTGATTTTTATTATGTGCTGTCAATTATCGCACCTTTCTTTCTTTCCTCGTTATTTTTCTGCTAAGTAGCAGATATTTTATTTTATCAAATCACCATGTAGGTGATAAATATCACATTTGCAAGGAGCGGCTGATATGATACATCAAATTTGCTTGGCGCTACCCAGATTTGTAGGTTATAGGCGCGGCAGATTAACACGTACATCGGCCAGCGCTATCGGCTTCATCACCGATAAGACACGGAGTTTGAGTACTCATACGACAGATAACGAGATTACTGTCTGTGTAACACATGTGGGCAGACAAGTGTGATATAATCGCTTCCGGTCACTTGGTTAAAAGTAATCATGGATTTATTACCTTTTAGACAATGTGAGTCTACAAATATGTTTGTGAGAGTGTTTGCAAGGCATCAAATGTCCATATATGGTAATACGTGACCTTTGCATTCACGCACCTTATTTCACGTGGGACTATTTTGAAATATCACACCCTATCTGCATGATTTGAAATGATTGGATCTTTCTGATTAGATTCATAACAATAACGCTTTGGAAAAAAGGAATATAGCCTGAACATTTCGCAGTTTTATTTCACTGTGAATTTCACGCTCGCCAAGACGACATCAGACCTCGCCAGAGTGAAGACGAGGTTCATAATTCCTTTTTGTTAACCGGACCTTTTATTAGAGAATCAGGTAAGACTTACAAAGCACAGGAAATCTCTTTCAAAGTTTAATAAGGAACTCCGGGACTAGGAAACTGAAGAAACACGGAGTCAGAGGGGGAATCTATGGTCAAAATTAAAGACACCCCAGAAGCGTGTAAGAGAACGATTCGTCTCTTTTATTCCTCTGAGCACAAACGTTTGTAGCCAAGATTGGCGTAAGTGGTGCATTTTTATTCTGTTTTATTACTAACATACATATATATATATATATATATATATATATATATATATATATATATATATATATATATATATATATATATATGTGTGTGTGTGGTAAAGTGGGATGTTATAAATTTTTATAGGGGACTTAGTGTACTGACTGAGATCAGCTGTGAAGGTATCTGTATCTAATAAGTGTAGTGTTTTACAGATAACCTTACTTGCTACCACATTATGCCTCAGTCAGAATTATTCTGGAATATTGTGATGACTACGTTAAATGTCTAGGGTATGTATATGATGAAGTGTAAGTCACAACAACAACAGACAGATAAACAATTTAATTTATTCCATCACACTTGACAACACTGTGACACTCACACACATGTACCATTCTATAATACTATCTTAAATGAGTCACTGGTAAATTTTCAAATATCAATATGTATTAAGCACTTTCATTAATATATATGACCTGATTCAACTACAAAGTGAATCAGGAATCACAATCAGTTGTAATTACAATTTATATGTACAGAATTTATCAATAAGAACCTTGTAGTGACATATTTTATTAATATTATCCTATGTGTGTCAGTTGTGTAGTAGTAATATGAGGTAATACTGGTTTTGTTTTTTCAAGCTATGTTGTTATTTGTCATCATGACTTCAAGTGTTTGTTTATCTTGTAAATAGTATGGGGAAAAGTTCACAGTTCCTATCAATTTAAACACTGTATTTTCCCTCTGGTTTATTATAGTCAGATTTTGAGGGGGGGGAGGGGGGGGGGGGCATAATGTTGAGCTCCACTGGCCACATAGGCTTATCTTTCGTGATGGCGGCAGGATAGGACTCCTCTGCTCGATAGCCTCCCTGTGTTCTGGAGACACCTCACTGGTCACTATCTGGACCCAGGAGTATGCTGTCAGCCTCTAGGTTCAGCAAAGCTCAGACCAGGTGCTGCTCAATAGCTTTAGGACCACGGTCCCACAATTCATGGAATAATACACAGTTACGTTGAATGGCAATGAATATAGCACAACTTCGATCTGCCGATGTCCCAGGCTTTTATTTAGAAAAATATGCACTGGTGCTCAACGCACTGGTTCTGTAGTACGTTTATTTGAACATGTGGTGGTGACCTGACGCCTCTGATTGACTATATTCGCGGGTCTAACCAATCGTGCCATGTTTACCCAATCGTTTGAAAAAAAGTACTCCTACTCCCGTTTCCCCTGACAACAAAAGATAGTATTTATAGCCCGACTAATCGTGTTTAGCCTTACATTTCTTGCGCTCCAATCAAATCGGATTTAACATGGAGACCCATTTCCCGTACAATGGTGGGGTGAAAATCTGCCACTGAGCGATTCTGATTTGGGTGTTGTCTGACATCCCTCACTATTTCTTTTGGCTATAATTTGGTAATTCCTAGACTATTTGCGTAACGTTTAACATATTCTTTGTCAGCAAGTCCTAAGGAACCCAAATATACAAATTTAAAGGAGCTAAGGGGCTGCGTTCAAAATATGCATTTTCTTCTACCTCCTGTTTACTTCGAATACGATGTGGTGTCTGGGTACTGTAATGTTTTCAAACGTAAACCAGTATAATGTCATGTTTCCTAATAAGCGTTTTGTGAGTTTTTAAAAACTAACTCTCGTGTGTGTGGTGTTTTTTTTCACTGTCGATTTGAAAAAAGCTAGTGCTTGTGGCCTTACACGCGTGATGGTAGTAATTGTGTATCGCGAGACGCGTGTTTAGTGTTGCATGCGTTCCGGCTTTCAGCCTCTCCCTTTCTTTCTATCTTTAGTCCATCTGTCTTTCGTTTTTTGGTAACGTAGTGTATAAAATGACATGAATGGAATTTTAAATCTAGGTCATCTTGCGTATCTCAAGGTTTTTCTTAGAAATGGAGTACACATTTTATTGTTTTGGGGAAACGCGTGTATGCTGCAGAAGGCTTTTACTATCAACGTGAAACGTTACAATTTGCAGACGAAGGAGAAAACAAGGGGGATTTCGAGTACAGTCATTGTGACACCACTGTTCTTTACCATTCTTCTTTCCTTTTATTGAATTTATGTGTTAGGCTTTACATTTACCTGATAATTTATATATGTGGATTAGAATTTCTCACGACAATATGCATATATTACCATGTGAATTTTAATGTGTGAAAACTGCTATTGGATGTCAAAGTTATTTGAGGCTGGCAACCTCAGTATCTAGAATGATGATTCATTAACCACCACTTCACGGGCTGGTTATTGCTTTATTGATAGTTTCGTAAAGAGAACTAAAAACATAAAGTAGTTCCAGGTTCCCTATGGAGCAGGGAGGGAAAGATGAAAGAAATGATGTACATTCTAAGAATAATACTTACATTTTCAAAGCAGTGTAAATGTCCCTATAAACAGAGTCACTTTAAAATTAATGTAAGTTTTCAAGCTTTAAACCAGTGTAAATGTCTATGTGAAAATATTCATTTTAAATTAATAGAAGTTTCAAACTTTTCCATAAGTGTAAATATAAATGAAACATAAATGAATTTATATTGTGAACACTTTTCAAACAGTGGAGATGTAAATGTAAAACATATTATATCTGTACGTTTAAACCTTTTCATTTAAATGTAATGTACAGCTAAAGCTATTCAGTTTAAATGTAAAGGAAGTTTTATCCCGAGGGATTAAATTTAATTCTCATCGAGGGTAAATTCTGAAATGGGATAGTAGAATAGAAGAGGGGGGAGAGACATAGTTATGTGTCGGAAAAACGCCATACTCAGAAGAGCGTTTCGTTTCTATTTCTATTACCAGTTATTTGTGGTACCAGCAGAAAGTACTATCTCTGGAACCAAGTGAAGGTAGAAGTGGAATGACGTTGCGCAAGACGCTATCATAAGAGGGTCTTATAGACAGACGCAGAGCCAACTTGGCCGTTGTTCCTTGACGTTCTGGGAACGTGCGGCGCCTGAACTTTGACCAGAGACGAGCGCGAGCAGAGTGAAAAGAACTAACCCAGCGGGAGAAGAAACTACAATTGGCAGCTAAGTGAAAATATCCGCTGCCAAAAGTGACCTCTTTTATTCAGTTAAATCCCATTCAAGTGATGAAATCCTTTTCATAAATATTCAAATTATTTTCCAACTGTTAAAACTTAAAGTGATTATTAAATTTTATTATTTGTAATGTTACAAATTTAACTTCGATTCAATCCTTTTAAATGTACTACATGTTTGTCTCAGTCAAAGGTACTAAACACACACTCTAAACAGAGCTATATATTATAATAATAATTCCACTGATTAACTCAGCGGTGGGGGCTTAACGAGCTAGAATAAACCATTGCTAAATTCTTCATAAAAGGTGTTGGCAGATTACAGAATTAACGTCCTCATCAACAGCCAGCATTGTTTTCGCTTATCTGAATATCTTGTGAAGACTCCCATTGATAGAAGCTTTACTACTCTTCTATCTACATTTCTGTCAAGAGTAATCTTGTGTAAAGATAGACTCCATTGAAGCCTAATATAGATACTCTTGAGTTTTGGCCACTGTTGGACCACTACTGCAAAGCAGGGGATGCAATACCGTCACAGTCTCTATAAATACATAAATGTACATAGTTAACCGGCACTCGTCGAACAGAAAAGAGGGGAAGAGAGGAGGACAACAGACAATAGAAGAGAAATAAATGCGAACTAAGGACCATCCAAACCTCATCCATCGTCTAGCTGCGAAAGTAAATCGTGAAAGGACGCAATCTTGTTTAGCACCCCAAAAAAAGTACTTCGTTGGTCGAGGTCATTCCAACGACACCCACACAACTACGGTATATAGAACTAGTGAACGACCCAGTATTTAAAGACTCAGTCACTAATATAACTTATTCTCCACACCTAAAGGTCTTTTATATTTGGACATGCGCCCTAATATAACCGGCTAGGTTGAGCGGGACGCGCCTCGCCAAGACGAGGCAAATTTAAAAAAAAAATTTTTAAATATATTACTTTCCTATCAGCAAGTATAGATCAAATAAAAGCCGAAATACTTGTGTCTAGTAATGTGTAGAGGAAGATGAATAACACAGAATAGACTGGTAGGTTAAAGTCACGAATGGGTGAACACTTAGATAAATAATGAAGGATACCGGAGCCCTGTGAGCAGTAAATAAATCTTCTTCTTCTTCCGTCCTTAGCCACCGACCGTCAAAGCAGTCAGTGGCCATTACGCCTACTGGCGTCTTAGGGCAACAGCAGATAGGTTTTCTTTGCCATTGTTTCCCATCACGCCTAGTTCATATAGGTAAATATAGGTAATTAACAGGCACTCGTTGCAGTAACTTCTACAGCAAATTAGTTTCTTACTAACTCAATTCTTGCAATAAGCGCTCTATTCATTATGTAGCACATACTTCTGGGATTAGATTGGGGGGGTGGGGGGGTGGGGTGAGGGGGTGGTGGGTGATTTAACCGTGAGAGCGAGTCTGTCTGAAGAGCGTAAGAAATTAAAGCGCGAAGAACAGCCATGTTTATTACCACTGTTATCTGGAAGCATTATTGATGTTACAGGAAACTGTCATAAACAAAGGCTCATATTATCAGATCAAGGAACGAAAAACAAAATCGTCGAACAACTGGTCTTGAGTTTTATTGGCACCAGATGTTTAACAGATATTAAAAATGTGTGTGGGTTTGTTTGTTTGTTTGTTTGTTTTTTTTAAATAAGTAGACAATTAGGATGACAGAAAGAGTGGTGAATATATGCGTTTATTTGTAGAGACGCGGACGTGTACATTATCAAGAGGTGGGCATACGAGAGGAAAGAAATACATCGTGAGAGAGAGAGAGAGAGAAAGAGAGAGATGCATTATCTGACAGCCTATGCAGATCATCGTTGGCAATCTGAACTGCGGACTATGTTATCAGAGATGAACGATGCATTCTTAGTAATTGACTGTAAAAGACGAATATACGACGGGCGTTCAGAAAGTAATGCACCACATCGGTTTTTCTCAGCTAATAATGAAGATAGAAGCATGACATTTTGCACACTTCAAATATGGCATGTGCCAATTGTTTGCACCAAATTGCACCGCAACAGGCCAAATAATACGGCTGCCCTAAACCGTTGAAATGGAGCGTGTTAGCAACTTGCGTTATAAGCAGCGAATTGTGATAGAATTTTTCGTTGCAGAGAAGGAAACTGTTGTGAATTTTCACAAGCGTCTGTGTGATGTGTATGGAAGTTTTGCAGTCGACAGGAGTACAGTCAGTCGCTGGGTTCAGAGCATCAAAGAATCAGGAAGTGGAGATACGGAGCTGCTTGATCGGCCGCGCTGTGGACGTCCTGCCACAGCCACCAACGCAGAAATGTTGAAATGCGCTGAGTGCATTTTTCTTACTGATAGGCGAATTACTACTCAACAATTGGTCTTACAGCTGTCAGTCAGCATTGGTATGCAAATGCAGTTATAAAAACTCTCGGATTTTCTAAGGTTTGCGCAAGATGGGTTCCTCGAAGTCTCACAAATGATCACCGATTGCAAAGGAAAGCAATTTCTTCTGAATTGTTGGAGCGTTTCAATGCTGATGGAGAGAACTTTTTGGCTAAGATCGTTACAGGTGACGAAACCTGGGCACATTATTTTGAACCTGAGACAAAAAGACAGTCAATGGAGTGGCATCATCCGCAAACACCACGAAGAAAGAAATTCAAGACAATTCCTTCAGCTGGAAAGGTCATGATCACTGTCTTTTGGGACATTGAAGGTGTGATTCTTGTGGACGTTATGCCAAGAGGAGAGACAATCAATTCGCAAGCTTACATTAAGACATTGAAAAAACTCAATCAACGTTTTCGCAGAGTTCGGCCGCACAAGAATCCAGCAGACCTGCTTCTCCTTCACGACAATGCGCGACCTCACACAAGTCTGGCAACACGGGAAACAATCACCAAATTGGGTTGGACTGTACAACCCTATCCACCCTATAATCCCGATTTGGCACCCTCTGATTTTCATCTATTTGGTCCACTTAAAGATGCACTCCGTGGGACAAGGTTTGAAGATGATGAAGGAGTGATTGATGCAGCGAAGAAATGGCTACATGATCAAAACAAAATCTGGTACGGGCTAGAAATACATGCACTTGTTTCGCGCTGGCATAAAGCCGTACAAGTTGATGGGGATTATGTTGAATAATACCGATGTTTACATGACATATTCATGTATATTGTGTATAAATTTCATGCTTTTTTAATAAACAGCTCCTGAGAAAAACGATGTGGTGCATTATTTTCTGAACGCCCCTCGTATATTCACACAAGCCTCATCATGTAAAATAAATTGCTACAAGAACCACCGTTGCAAAAGCTTGTGAGGGCTTGGTGTAGGCTTCCTGCAAGGGGACCCTAGCTGCAATGGTGGCTGCGTGCTGCATAAGGAACGGAAAGGAAAACATTAATATTCACACGGTTCTTGTATTTCTTATGTTCGTTAATACATATTAATATACTAGTGTAAAAGCCCGTCATAAGACGGGAATTAAATTCGAAAGCACCAATACCTAACGGCAATTTTACTTATTCAAAAGTATTAAAAATAAAACCACTGTGCATCACCACAGTACACGAACTACGTGGCACCAGCGAGGATCCCACTGTGTGTATACGGGATCACACATTCTATAAATATTTTTGTGCACACCGTCGTTTGCGCATTCTTCTTTGGTAAGTGAGAGTACATATAAGGGAAACAATACAATTAATGTCTAACTTTCAACCAAAGTTGCATCCCTTAGCGTTACGCACTGACAGAAAAAGCTGGGATTTTATATATAGGATTAATAATCACTTGTCATTACATCAAAAAACAAGGGTAGTTTCTAGAGGGAGGGGGGGTCTGAGAAAACAAAGAAAGATTACATTTACTGCTCGTTCAGGTATCGCGCGTAAGAGACGAGTTATATGAGATTGTGCATGAGGCTGACAAACTCATCCTGTAAAATAAGTTGCTACAGAAACCACCGTTACAAGAGTACATGAATGCTTTAGTACTGGCTTCCTGGGGGACCACTAAAAAACGACCAACTGCACGTCTCCGACTCCTTGTCCAGTACCCTGCTTGAAACACAGAAATGGAAGTCCCCATATCAGTATTATATATACAGTATATATATAATTTTGGCGAGGCACGTCCTGTTCAACCAAGTCGGTTATATTAGGGCGCATGTCCAAATGTAAAAGATCTTTACTTTAAAGGTTAGTAGGAAAGGGAAGTAATAGAGACTTCATTATACTAGGTCCAACTTTATGAGTTCCCTTCCTCGCGGACTATGCCTTCGCCTTCTTTAACTCAAGAGCAGTGAAGCACAGTAGGCAGGAATAAGTTCTGTCTTATACTGACCAGCTCTATGTGTGTGTGCGTGCGCGTGGTCTTTTTCTTATAGACTGAAGACCTTCCAACGCTTTGAGAGTAGGGGTAAAGGCTCAACATGATCAATTATAATGGAACATTCAAGTTCAACAGCAACCGAACGATTTAATTCTCAAAACGGGGCGTATCATTCGTTTCGTATCAATTTATTACGAAGATATACAATTAATCCTTGATCAGTATTTCATGGGTTCCATATATTTATAATATACATTTCACATCCACAATTCTGTATCACTTTCATCAGGTCCACACGGCAAATATTTATTAGTAATAACTTTGAATCATATATTCATATATTTCTTGCATATCAATTCATTCCCCTTTGAAAAGCATATAACTTCTATTCTAGGTCCGATCAGACATAATATTCAAATACACTCCGGGACCCCAAGATGCAACAATAGTGAATGCAGTCAGCGACCCATAGCTTGACTGCGTGCATCAGGACCAGCGAACCAGAGCTGGTCAAGACCGTACTCCACCTCCACGTGGTGGTCCTGGAAACAGTCTGCAGCAGTGCAGTCTGGCTGAGCGAGTACGGATCGAAATGGGAAGGCAAACCCGGTCCCTAAAAAATGCCGTGCAGAAGTCGGATGTGTCGACCGAAAGGTGCAGATATCACAGCTTAGGCGCAAACAGACACAACGCAACCACCGTCCTTTTCAGGGCGAACGAGGAAGAGGAAGAAGAAGAAATACACTCCGAACACGTCCACTGGACATATGTCAACACAAAAGAATCCAGTTGCTACTCAAAACATTCGCACGTCACTTGCGTTGTCGCGCATAAAATTCGAACTCAATCGTCTTTTTGTGCATCATATGGTCTCAAAGATATCGACCCATATGATGCGCAAAAACATCCTTAACAGTGTGTGTGCGCTCGCGCGCCGGTAAACGTTGTTTGGTTCTGTTGCAAAAGCTGCTTCTACCTGGCCCACCTTTACTGTTTTGTTTCTTTGGAGTTCAGCACGAAAGGCTTGTTTGTTGTTGTTTTTTTTTTTAAACGCAATATTTATCAATTTCAGCTCCGTTCATTCGTTTGAATTCAGACCGTTAAAAATCATTTATTTGTTTGAGTCGGTGCGCCACGTTAAATTACTTTCAGGATCAGCTCATTCATTCCAGATGTCAGCTTTCTTATTGCATCTATCTTAAATTCGTACTGCATCTATCTTAAATTGGCACATTGACCTAGATCAGGCATTGTCTAAGGTAAAGGTAAAGGATCCCGTTACACGCCCATTGAGGCATATTGGGAATATGGTGTTAGGCCCATATTTTCTTGACCGTCGGCACACTAGGGGTGATGTGGTTAGCATCACGCCGGCCGCCTTAACCTTCCCAGAGAGGCGTTGTCTAAGCACCTGTGATAATCTGGAAACTTCTAGGTACTTGGTTACTTAAGTGTATAGATATTAATTATCATCATCATCGTGCTTCAGCTGCCCAAGGAGCATAGGCCAACAATAAACGTATGCCAAGTCTTTTTGTCCCGTGCCATCAGCTCAATTTATTTCCGTGGCTTCTCCATCCCCTTCATGTCTGTATCCAGTTCGCTTCTCTGGGTGTTAATTTTTATATAGTCGTTTACAGCATATTTGTATTTACTTAATGTCAATATTCCCAATTGCTTCATCCAAGCATGCACGGACTTTGGCCTCACAATAAGTCTAAAGAACATAAATGTGCTGGGTCAGGATGTGGATGTTGCACCAGTTATTACTATCGATAACTATGAATTGGCAGTGGTGCATCACTTCACATACCTGGGGTCTACCATCAACGACAAACTTTCTGGACACATAAATTGACAGCCGCATTGGCAAAGCTGCAGCCACCTTTGCCCGCCTCACAGCACATGTTTGAGGAAACTCCAAACTCACAACGAAGACCAAAGCTGCGGTATATAAAGCCTGCGTCACCAGCACACTTCTGCATGGCAGCGAGACATGCACAACCTATGCTAAGCAAAAAAGAAGGCTCAATACCTTCCATCTACGGGTGTCTACGCCACGTCCTCGGTATTTCGTGGAAAGACAAATGTCGAGGTGTTGTCACGTGCTGGCCTTCAACGCATGTATACACTGCTTAGACAGCGAAGACTAGACTGGTTTGGCCATATCAGCCGCATGGAAGATGGTCGCATCCCGAAAGATATCTTCTACGGACAACTGGCAGATGGCAAAAGAACAGTTGGGCGACTGCAACTAAGGTCCAAAGATGAGCGTAAGAGACATTAGGACACTGGACATAAATCCAGCAACCTGGAAAGATGAAGCTGCTGATCGCACCATGCGGCGATGTTCTGTACAGCGCCACTTCAGATTTGGCGAAAAGAAGCTCTCACGGCAAGCAGAAGAGAGGAGAAAACATAGAAAGGAACACGAGGAAAAAAAAAGCAGCTGAGGGCAGTCACCTCAGGGGCGCATTCCCAAAGTCAGTTATGACTGAAGGGGCTATTATGTCAATATTCACAAAACTAATTATTAATGGTAATGATAAATAATAAACAAAAAACGGATATGTGGCTGGCACTCGTAAAAAAAAAAAAAGTCAGAGCTTGTTAACGACGACGACCACTTTTGTCTTTACTTGTCTTTTGTACTATTTGTTTAAAAGAAATAATAAGTTCTCTTTCTGCACCATCGTGTATCGTGCTATTCTGACGTATACTTTTAACTTGATACGTTCTACGTGCTGTCTACAGTTCTAGTGTGTCAAGAAACATTTTTCTCGTTGTTTTTAGATCTTCTCTCTTCCCCCCCCCCCCCCCCATCTCATTTATTGGAAACACTGCAGCGTTCTCTCGCTAATGGACCATGTGCCCCCTGCCTAATTAGTTTTATCATCCATGGAGGGTTGGTGTTCGTCTCACCATCTTTTATTTATACAAGGTGACGGTGGACGGGGAGCACAGCCTGATTAGTCCCTAATTAAGTTTGTTTTAAGCGGCTCTAAAATTTGAGAATACTGTGCAGCGTTCTCCCCGCTTTGCTAATGAGCTCATTGTAATGAGTGAAAGGGGGGGGGGGGGATAGACTAGTGAAGGTGCTGCTGGGAAGAAAGGAGGAGTTTTTTTTTGAGGTGAAGGAAAATGAGTGGAACGAAGATTAGGAGAAATGGATCGTCGGTGGAGGTTAAGGGACGAAGGGATGGGGGAAAAACGGTTGACGTGGAGGGAAATGAGTCCATGTTAAGACAATGATTGAATGCATGTGAGGTGGGGGAGTTAAGGCGGGGGGATGATTGAAGACGATTGGGATGGATAGAGGAGTGAGTGATTATTAAGAAGAGGTTAAAAGGATGAAAGAAATGTTAGTGAAAGCAATGGGGAAGGGGAGAAAATTATAGCAATTAATTGAGATTTGGGAGGGGGTGGAAAATAGATTCAGGGTTAAGCCAAAAAAAAAAAAAACGTTGACTGTGGGGTAGTGGAAGGTTGTGTAAGAGTTGAATTGAACAGAGAAGAGGGTTAAATGGGGTGGGAAGAAAAATTCGTGAATATAAAGATAAATGAGGGAGGGGTTGAGACATTAAGAGTAGTTTATACAGTAAAACAAAACAAAAACGAAAAGCGAGGTAGATGTATTTAGACAAGACAAGAAAGACAGAAGATTGAAATCAGGTGGAGAAATATCGAGTCAAGATAACTTGAAGACAACATGGCAGCAGTGTAGTATTGCGCTGTAAAGAATGGCAGTTTAAATGAAGAAAAAAATATGAAAATTGATAGTCACGCTGGAAGGAAGGAGGAATGAGTATGCGTCGATAAATGTCGGGGAGAGGAGGGTTAGATCTATTAGCGCAAACAACTAATTAGATGCCAGGGATAGAACAGGTAGGGGCAGGTGTTAGGATCTGCTTGTTTGCTTGCTTAATTGTGATGGAGTGCAGTAGACACGATTAGATCATACCTGGTTTCCTAGGGTGGAGATATAGTTGTTGGTATGTCGAAGTGGGGGGGGGGGGGGGGGGGGGGGGCGGAGAGAAGACCATGTGGAGAACGTGCAGTCTGGTGTATAACAGTGATTCTCAACTCATGGTCCGCCGGAAGCATTGTAATGGGTCCTGCTTCTTACTCAAACGTTTCAAGCGGCATGCCTTTGGCTGAATTCCTATAACTAAATTTTACATGTCCAATCTGGCACATGGGGGTCGCCAGCTTCCTTAACTGTAATTTGGGTTGTGGTGATAAAAAGGTTGAAAGCCACTGATGTATAAGAATACTTTGATCAGCGACAATGACGCGTAACGTATGATGTGTATACTTAACGTGTGCCTCTTATGATGGTTATTATGAACCTATGCCTGCCCTTCTAAGACAAGAAAGACAGTGAAGCAAATATTAGGGCCGGGGTCTTTAACGATTAATTAATCTGTTTTAAAAAAATTTTAATCGATTAATTCATAAAACAAACTTTGATCAGTTGCTTAAATCCGAGAGCATTTGCTATGTTAGAGGTTTGTAATATGAATTTGGCAAGTATGGTCAATAATCATAAATTGTTTGGTTGTAACTTTTCAGTATTTTCTTATATTTTCAGGACGATGTTACCTTGTTACAAGTAAAAATAAATAAAGTCCTTAGTGATTTTTAAAAATGTTTTATTTATAATTTATCAAATTGTTCCAAATTAATCGATTAATCTTCGATTAAAGAAATTTGATTAATCTATTAAGATTTTTAAAATCAATCCCAGCTTTCATATATATATATATATATATATATATATATATATATATATATATATATATATATATATATATATATATATATATATATATATATATATATATATATATATATATAGCAATATATTTATTTATTTGTGTGTTTGCATAATAAACTATCTTTGTGACGCGTTACTGCTTTTAGTGGTGATCATCAGACAATGATAGATGTGCATGAGCGTTGCGGGACAGTCACAAAACAAGTGGGGTGTTGCTGCTAAACAGCCCTCATCAGCGAACAATGTGAATTACATGTTTGTTTTTTTTTTTTTTTTTATTGTTTCTTAAAGTTTTTTTTTCCTTCAGTTTTACAGCAGTTACATTGTTATTTTGACTCAGGAATAAAAGAGACAATCGGAATCAGGCTTAATGCAGAGTTGCCTCTTGTGTATGTACCAAATGTTTTCCTCTTTCGTATGTGTGTACACCTAACGTTTTCTTCTTGTGTGTGTGTGTGTACACCTAACGTTTTCATCTTTTGTGTGTGTGTACACCTAACTTTTTCATCTTTTGTGTGTGTGCACCTAATGTTTTCTTCTTTTGTGTGTGTGTGCACCTAATGTTTTCTTCTTTTGTGTGTGTGTGCACCTAATGTTTTCTTCTTTTGTGTGTGTGTACACCTAACGTTTTCATCTTTTGTGTGTGTGTGCACCTAATGTTTTCTTCTTTTGTGTGTTTGTGCACCTAATGTTTTCTTCTTTTGTGTGTGTGCACCAAATGTTTTCTTCTTTTGTGTGTGTGTGTGTACACCTAACGTTTTCATCTTTTGTGTGTGTGCACCTAATGTTTTCATCTTTTGTGTGTGTGTGCACCTAATGTTTTCTTCTTTTGTGTGTGTGCACCTAATGTTTTCTTCTTTTGTGTGTGTGTGCACCTAATGTTTTCTTCTTTTGTGTGTGTGTACACCTAACGTTTTCATCTTTTGTGTGTGTGTGCACCTAATGTTTTCTTCTTTTGTGTGTGTGCACCTAATGTTTTCATCTTTTGTGTGTCTGTGTGCGCCTAATGTTTTCTTCTTTTGTGTGTGTGTGCACCTAATGTTTTCTTCTTTTGTGTGTGTGTGTGCACCTAATGTTTTCTTCTTTTGTGTGTGTGTACACCTAACGTTTTCATCTTTTGTGTGTGTGCACCTAATGTTTTCTTCTTTTGTGTGTGTGTACACCTAACGTTTTCATCTTTTGTGTGTGTGTGCACCTAATGTTTTCTTCTTTTGTGTGTGTGTGCACCTAATGTTTTCTTCTTTTGTGTGTGTGCACCTAATGTTTTCTTCTTTTGCCCAATGTCTTCTTCTTGTGTGTGTGTGTGCACCTTATGTTTTCTTGTGTTTGTGTGCACCTTATGTTTTTTTTTCTTTAGTGTGTACACCTAATGTTTTCTTCTTTTGTTTGTGTGCACCTTTTGTTTCCTTGTGTTTATGTGCACCTTATGTTTCCTTGTGTTTGTGTGCACCTTATGTTTTCTTCTTTAGTGTGTACACCTATTGTTTTCTTCTTTTGTTTGTGTGCACCTTACGTTTTCTTGTATTTGTGTGCACCAAATGTTTTCTTCTTGTATGTGTACACCAAAAGAGCCAGGTATCCAGACCCACAGGACGACCCAGAGTCCGCTGGGAGGACAACATTAGACAATCTTTGAAGGACCGAGGACTGGAACCAGGCCAGGAGGAAGACAGCCGATAGGATAGTCTGGCGCTCTCTCTTCCAAACCTCTACACCTCACGGTAAAAGGGGAACGACTAAATAAGTATGTGTACATCAAATGTTTTCTTCTTGTATGTGTACACCAAATGTTTTCTTCTTGTATGTGTACATCAAATGTTTTCTTCTTGTGTGTGTGTGTACATCAAATGTTTTCTTCTTTTCAGTGTACACTTAATATTTTCTTATTGTGTATGTGTACGCCTAATGTATTCTTCTTTTGTATGTGTACACGTAATGTATTCTTCTTTTGTATGTGTACACGTAATGTATTCTTCTTTTGTATGTGTATACGTAATGTATTCTTCTTTTGTGTGTGTACATCAAATTTTCTTTCGTCCTTGGCCACTGGCTGACAAAATAATCAGTGACCATAACGCCTGGTGGCGTCTTGTAGGGCAGCAACAAACTGCCTCCACCTTGCTCGGTCGGCAACCATCCTTCGTGTGGTAACCCAGCTCTGGTTCATGCTTTACATCTCTGCCTGCACAATTCTCCGCCAGATTGCTTTTGGTCGGCTTCGCTTTTGCTTTCCTTCAGGAGTCCATAGCATGGCAGTTTTGCTGATGGTCTCGTGGTCTTTTCTGAGAATATGGCCAACCCAATTCCAGCGTCTACCCGCTATGATGGTGCACATTCTTCTTGGTAGCTCCGAGATAGCTGTTCTTGGTTGATGATGGTGTTCGGCCAAAAAATTAGAAATGTTTTCTTCTTTTATGATGTACCCAATTCTCTCTTCTTTTGTGTGTGTGCATAATGTTCTCTTGTGTGTGTGTACCTAATGTTTTCTTCTCTTTTGTGTGGTGTATACCTAATGTTTTCTGCTATTGTGTGTATCAAATGCTGCCTACTTGTGTGGTGTATACCTAATGTTTTCTGCTATTGTGTGTATCAAATGCTGCCTGCTTGTGTGGTGTATACCTAATGTTTTCTGCTATTGTGTGTATCAAATGCTGCCTACTTGTGTGGTGTATACCTAATGTTTTCTGCTATTGTGTGTATCAAATGCTGCCTGCTTGTGTGGTGTATACCTAATGTTTTCTGCTATTGTGTGTATCAAATGCTGCCTGCTTGTGTGGTGTATACCTAATGTTTTCTTCTATTGTGTGTATCAAATGCTGCCTGCTTTTGTGGTGTGTACATAATGTTCTCTTTTCTTTCGTGTGTGTACCTAATGTTTTCTGCTATTGTGTGTATCTGATTCTGCGAGCTTTTGTGGTGCGGACCTAATGTTTCTTTATTGTGTGTACCAAATGCTATCTACTTTTGTAATGTTTACCTAATGTTCTCTTCTCTTGTGTATGTGTACCTAATGTTCTCTTCTTTTGTGATGTATAACTAATGCAGCCTGCTTATTGAGCAGAATTGCCAGTGTAACTCCTGTTGTCAGGCATGCATTTTCAGCAACAACATCGTTCCTCTGTGACGTGTCGTTCGTGATAACTACCGCCCCACGCTGCTGGGTTAATGCCTCAACAATCTGATCGTGCACATTGAAATAAAATAGACTTTGTCTTTTCCGATGACTGATATGTCTCCTCCGGCGGCCTGAAGCGCCCGAGGCTCGGGGTTTAAGAGCATTAAATGTCTGCAAATTCCTTGCATGCGCCCATCATCGCGAGCACAAACCGCCATCTGTCAAGCCCGCCTCGTGTATGTTTGTGTGTGAGCCAGCGATGAGCACTGGATAAATACCCGTTCTTCATGGGCCACACCGTGAAAGAGAAAATGAGAGATAATTCTTCCTTTCTCTGACGCGCTGGCACGGACAGTATAATATGCATTAAAATGTACTGTAAGACTCGCGTGTGTTAGGGCTTGTTGAAATTTTCTTAGGGGGTCGGACTGGCTGAGAGGTATGGCGTCTGCCTCTAATTCTAACGGTACCGGGTTCACTCCCAGTACAGGGAATATAATTGATGGAATTTTTTTTTCTTCAGAACCAATGGTTCCTAATGATTTCATACTCACCCCTGATCTCCTGGGTAGTGTGGTCGTATGACTAGCCTTCTCGGATAAGGGCGAACAAATTAGGAGGTCCCTTGCGCAAGTTGCGCATATTGCGCATGTTACAAATCAATCGGAAGATGAAAATCGTAAAGAGTAGGCCATACAGCCGCTGCCCTGGCAAAATTTAAAAATTAGGAAACTTACCCACCATAAAAAATAGTTATAGAATGTGTGATTCCTGTATGCACACATTGGGATCCTCGCTGGTGCTACGAAGTTCGTGTAATGTGCTGAGATCCTCCTTGTGTTATGTTATCTAAGGGAGGAGATCGGAGCACACTGATGGAGTTTTCTGTGTGCAGTGATCGTCCTTAAAACCAAACCAAACCAAGAAACTTTCCTTTGTTATACTTCTGCACTGCTGTCACAGGGTTATCCCGAAGGGTAACCAAAGAGAGTTATCTGTGTGGTGCCGGCTTGATCAATGGCTCAGATTTGCCTGGCAACCCGTTGGAAATAGGCAGCAGGAGTGGAGAAGGCGAATGTAAGACTCTGGGATAAATTCCCCGCAGACAGTCCCAGTGATTCTATATCTCGTGACACTATAACTCCTACCACTCTATCCCCCTCTCTATATTATAATGCTAACGAGCCCCCACTCCCCTATTACACTGAGTGAACAGAAGAGGAAGAAAGGAAGAACAGTATGTCTCTTTCGCACACTTTCTTTCCTTCTCTATATATGTAATAACGTGTGTTGGTAAATACAACTACAACATTTATTAACTTATTGAAATATAACAACATTCAAGTACACTAATACAAATGCAACTAGGAAGGACATTAACTACACCTGTGAAAAAAAAGATAATAGTTAATGCAAAATACACCAATGAATCTTAAATCTGTACTAGGTATGTGATGATGATGAATGTGAGTAACTCCTAAATACTAACAAAAAGGATATCTTGTTGTCTTGGTCTCTTGCTGACTGTCAATAAACTCTGGGTGTTTGTACACAATGGACAAGTCTTTGTCTGCCTACAATAACACTGGACGGTCCACTTGGTTTCGTCAGGTGTCCACGGCTTGTTCTTTTGTCCTTCACAATGCGAGTGTTGACATTGTCCCGAGCGTCCAAGGTGTCCTGTTCATGTGTGATGTTGAACGCAATGTTAGGCGGGTGAGACTTCGTCTGATATGCAGATGTCCTTTCGTTGTGCTGATAGTCTGCTCATGTGGTGATGATGATGGAAATATGTTGTATATTCGTATTTGTTGGTGCATCAATTGTATGGGGAGAAACTGTCCATTACTGCTGGTAATTCAGGATATCAATAATTTTTGTAGGCACTGGGTTTACAAGATCTCCCGTCTGCTTTTGCAGCTTTTGATCATGGTTTCTCAAAGCACTTGTTGTAAAAATCGTCCGTTGGCTACTGCCACTTCTGATCAAGATTTCTCAAAGCACTTGTTGTAAAAAATCGTCCGTTGGCTACTGCCACTTCTGATCAAGATTTCTCAAAGGCACTTGTTGTAAAATCATCCGTTTGCTACTGCAACTTCAGATCATTAAATTTCACGTGGACAGCTATTAGAAATGCAGCAATCCTTCTGGGTATTTTCTGCTTTCTTTTTGGGTGGGTAGTCGATGATAGAAAGACCCTTCACCGCCTGGTAAATTCCTTTCTGACCCCCGTGGAGTATGGGTAGGTTGTTGCCGTTAATTACGTGTGAGATGCGTGTCGTCGCAGTATCTCGGTCGGCCCTACTCTAAAGCTTGTCCCGTAATTTAACGCCAACCACGTAGTAGACGAAGGATGAGTATCTCAAATGGTCCCTGTCTCTACCACTGTGATGGATAAAATAATGAACCCTTTGTAAGTATCCCGTAAACTATGCTACGCCTGTAGTGTCTTGTATGTGAAATCTTATCACTATAAGAAATGGTTGCGCGGTGTTTACTGCACGGTTAACCGGTAATGTAAAAAGGCAAAATAAAAGTGTCTTGTATTTACTTCGTTATAGTTACTGGAAACTGTGCAATCTTATAAATATAATCATTCTCTGCATGGCGTTTATTGCAACCTGTACTTATTAGTGTGAAATATAATATTATAATAAACGTGACTGGTATTTACAGTGTTATATTTATGGAAAATATGTATATATTATCTGAATGAAGTTAAGACATAAAAATGATAAAGTACAAAATATATTACACTAACCTTGGTGTCCCTATACGAATTTCACTGACACAATGTCTTGATTCTTTCTTGTGAAATCTAGAACCCACGTTTTGGTTGGCGGAATGGTTTCTCTTACCAATGCCAAGCAATGAATATAGTTGGGTTATATATCGTCTGAATCGCCTAGGGCGATTTTTCGGGTTCGCTTCCTGTGTCATGTGAAATTTCGTTTGTTTTCCTAAAGTCAGACATTCCGTCCTCAAACTGTGTAAAATTTCCTGTATTATTTTGCTATGGTCGCTCTCATATTTTGCTTATCCGAGACAACTTGTCTGCGTTCGTCTTTTGAGTGTCTGTGCAGCATTTAATAGTCTTTACATAATGACATATTCTCACTCTTTTCATGTTGTCCCTGGCTCAGACACTGCGTCGCCGTTACTCAAATGTTATTGGGTCGGTTCGATGAGAACCTGCTTATTAAATTACTCATTGTAAAACTGCCTCGCGCTCTGTCCATTATATTCTACGGCTAGCTACAATAATATTGCTTGTACCTTCCTGCCTTTGTGAAAACGCAACCGAGACGTTGAAGCGATTACCTCAATAATCTGTTGGACTCACTGTCTACTAGTTGCGAAAACATTTCAAGCGAATGTTGTTGCGTTTAAAGGGGTCACGCCGAGCGTTGTCTATTGTTATGTCAACATTCCTTGTAAAATTTGTCAATTTTCCACGACTGATGAAAACGATGTCTATTGTGAACCATGGGTATTCACCCTTGCATGCTTCTTCATACCTTGAGAAATTTATCAACAAAATATTACCAATAGGTTTTAGGAATTTAATTGCAGACTTACTCGTCTCTCGCGACAGATGTCCCCCGCACCAAGTCTTAGCTTGCAAAGACTCCCGCGAGTCAGGATGCCATTTACATTCCCTATTGTCGGCGGTGGTTATCTTCTCCCTATCACTATCCTCCTCATCTTCCTCGTTTCCACCATCCTTCTCCTCGTCCAAATCATTATCCTCGCAATCTTCCTCAGTTGCTTCTCCTGTATCAGCTATAAATAGCTGCTCAAATTCCCGTTTCAATATCGTGGCCGTGGCCAAGAGTTGTCGCCCCTGCTCGACTAGGTTCGTAAAGCGGGCTGTGATTTCCTGCATGCCTGCAGATGACTGTCTAGCCGCATTGGGCTGAAGTACTGAGTTCGGATTTCCCTTATTCCAATGCTTTGTGGCTGCTCGTGTCCTGAAGTTGGCCGCTTCAGTTATGTGTCTGTCTAAATATCTCTTTAGTAGAATAATCGTATATATTTCCAGCTGATTCTCCACTGGAATCTTATAATTGGTTCGAGATGCCTTCTCGACCATTGCGGATGGCCCGTGCCATCCAATCTGTAACCTGTTCTGTTTGCTATGCATAAACAGTAAAACTTGTTTGCCTATCTCTAGCTCACACCTGGGACCAGTCGTATTATATTCTCTGTCATGTTGACGCCTCCTCTTCTTCATACGTGGTCTGTTTCCCTTAACAGTGGCTTCCTCACTTTTCCCATGATTTGATGCCCCTCTCTGGCATTCAGGACCTGATCTGATAAATTGATCCATGTCCCTTGCGATTCCCTGCCAATAATAATGGTGGGTGATTCTTTGCGTAGTGATGTATTGTGTGACCTGACCACTAGATTCACTAGCATGTCCCATACCTAAGATATAAAATCTATATCGTGCTGGTACTACCTGTTGCTTATACTCATATCCGCGCTTTCCTACTCTCCTAAGGAGTTGTCCTTGCTGTTTAAAGCAGTCTCCTGGTTGCGCTGGATTGTCTCTCTTCAGTCTCTTCTTAAAACAAGGTTCTACCGCTTTGTCGTTGTTGTGAGCTTGTCTCAGCTCTTGCGGATGGCAGTCAAACTCGTCTCCTTGTCTCTTCTCCTTCGCTTGTTCACCTGTCTGCCCTGCAGCTGTGACTCTTGATTGACGAGTGTCTACCATAACTACATATTTGTAGCCTATAATGACTTCATATGTATGATCATTTAAAACTGCCGTTCGTAGTTCTCCCTTGACATACCTGCCTTCAATGGCAGTCCGGGCGATAGCCGCCATCATTGGAGGATCGCCGTTACCTGTGACCTGAATTTCCACAGTTCCATCAGTCAATTGTTCTGGTCTAACCAGTCTTGAACTGATTTTCGAATCGAATTCCAGCCTGGAATCGAATACCTCTTCCGCTCTTTCTCTATTGACATCGTTGCATTCCGAGGGAATCCGGGCGCTAGTTGCCGTCCCTAAAATATCACTTTTCCTTTTCCGCCCTTTTGCATTAGGGTCCTTGTAATGTTCGTTGCCAGGTTTAAACCTCTTCTTTCTCTTGAGTGGTCCATTCTTACTGACACTAACTCTCAGTGTGTCTGTCTTCGCTCTGTCGAAATAAAAAATGTCTCCCCACTTCTTTCTCTTGAGTGACCCACTCCTACTGACATCAAATCTCTTTGTTTCCTTCTTCGATCTCTTGAAATAAAAAGTGTTTCCCCACTTCTTTCTTCTGATAAACAATCTTTGAATCCGCCGACGGATCAAAGTTGGCCATTGTTTGTCCTTATTACGTATCTTGTGTATCTTGCCCGTGGAATGGTCATAAATCAAGATACGGTGCAACCCATCTGTCCTTTTGTATCGGGTACAGTGTGTTGTTAATTTCGCGCGTCGGCGCCTTGCCTTTCCTAAAGCGCGTACACCAAGCTGTTTCCTCTTGTGTCGCCTGGTGTCTTTCCTTCTGTCTATCCGCTTAGTTTTTGTCTCGCCTACATATAGAATCGGAGTCCCGTGGGTGTTGAGCTGCTGTATCCCCGCCGGCTCTACCACACTTTTCTCCTCATGATCCTCTTCTACCTCCTTTTGAAGAGAGTCGGGGGGTGCCTCCGTGTCCGTCGTCCACCCTGTCCCGATAATCGTATGTGTTGTTATACCTTCTAAAGGCACACATTTCTCTCCGTAAGTTTTAAAAGTGGTAGGATCTGACTTTTCCTCGTCCTGGGTAAAGGCAGACTTAGGCGATGTGGGCAACTGTCTATTTCCGTGGATAATAGCGAATGCCCGTTCCTGTCCGGTCGCTTCTTTCCACGTAGAAGGGCCGGTGGAGTGAGGTAATAATTGTTCTCCTGATGTCAGGAGGCAAGTGCCTGTTTTCTTCTTCCCTGTGATGCCAGGTGAAATTGTTTTGTTCGAAGTCCCCTTGCAAGATCCATCGAAGGTACCGCTCGCAATTAGAGTGGGTTCTTCTGTGCCTTTTAATAACTTTCCGTTATCTCTGCAGCGGTGTCTGGAATCCATTGAATTAACTACCGCCGGGTGTGATTTTTCCCCCTCTTTTCTCCGGGACTCTTTGTCCTTCATTGTTCGGGTTTCTATATACGCCATGCGATGGAGAGGAGGGCGGTTTCGGCACTCGCTGGTGTAGTGATTTTTCCTGCGACAATACCGGCACCATTTATCCCCTTGCCTCTGGTTCTGAGAAAAGGATTGGTGTTGAGTTTCCTTTCTATGTGGATTGCAAAGGAAGGTGTCTTTCTTCCCCTGATACCGGCCAACTGGGCCCTTCTCATAATCAGTTTTTCCTGCGGATTTCTTTGCATATGAAGTAATGCAATGCGAAGATGGTGTGTCTTCTAGGCGATATGTTAGCTCATCTGTCACTTCATGGGCCGAAATACATATTTCCGGTTCAAGTCTTTTGGGTTTTTCATATGTTTCACACAACCTCTTCATCCGAAGCGCGTGCTCTCTCTCTTCCGTATTTCTCACTAACTCTGCCTTGAATCTCCTATACTCGGCCTCTCTCTCTCTCTCTCAGCTTCTAATTTCTTGGCTTCTCTCTCCTCCTTCTCCGCTGCTAATGTCAATCTTCTTTGCTCTACTTCTGCTGCCAGTTTATCTTTTCTCTCTTGCTCTGCAATTTTATCTTTTCTCTCTTGCTCTGCAATTTTGTCTTTTCTCTCTTCTTCTGCAATTTTGTCTTTTCTCTCTTGCTCTGCAATTTTGTCTTTTCTCTCTTCTTTGTGCGCCGTTAACATTTTTTCCACATATTCCATAAGTTCTCCTTTTTCTAGTTTTAAACTAGTTGCTTCCTGGATAATCGCAGCGCGAATTTGCATCAAATCTGCCATGATCAAGCTAGAATTCAATCTGCCTATCGCTACTCAAAATTATGTGAGAGAAAAAAAATATAGGGCGAAGAAAAAAATTGTGCCCTTGGCCAAAGGGAGAACCAAAACAAATTTCCCGTATGCTTCGCTATAACCTTTACACCCGTACAGGTAAATGACAATAGTAAAGAAAACCTTGGCAATACAATTCTAAGACTTGCTAAGAATACCAGTCAAATATTTCTGACCATCAACTGCCTGCCTACCAAGAAAACAATACTAAAATGTTTCGTCTCAGTGGCTTAGTCGCTATTGTCCACTTGTGAACAAAAGGACTACACAATGTCGGGTCGCTCGTTCAATGCGTCCGACTTCAACAATGCCTTTTGATCGAGTCCCACGTGGTACTACCGAAAATCCAGGTAAATTTATAATGATGACAACAAATCAATATTGGTAACCAGATGCAGTAATTAAGTGTATATAAAGTAATATGGTATAATATTCTAACATATGTCAATGTCTTATTTAATATAATATGAATAGCTAATCTATATCTAATATTCTATTCTGTGTTCTTCCCCTCTACCTACGTAGAATAAGGAACAGTATAGAAGACAGTGAATAGGTTTTACAAAAATTTCAAAAAAGAATTATTTAATGTTTTAGTCTAGGGCAAGCCCCAAGGTACTATCTGGGACTGCAGCGTCCCCTTGATCCCGGACTGCGAGACCCCACTTAATGTCACAGGGTTATCCCGAAGGGTAACCAAAGAGAGTTATCTGTGTGGTGCCGGCTTGATCAATGGCTCAGATTTGCCTGGCAACCCGTTGGAAATAGGCAGCAGGAGTGGAGAAGGCGAATGTAAGACTCTGGGATAAATTCCCCGCAGACAGTCCCAGTGATTCTATATCTCGTGACACTATAACTCCTACCACTCTATCCCCCTCTCTATATTATAATGCTAACGAGCCCCCACTCCCCTATTACACTGAGTGAACAGAAGAGGAAGAAAGGAAGAACAGTATGTCTCTTTCGCACACTTTCTTTCCTTCTCTATATATGTAATAACGTGTGTTGGTAAATACAACTACAACATTTATTAACTTATTGAAATATAACAACATTCAAGTACACTAATACAAATGCAACTAGGAAGGACATTAACTACACCTGTGAAAAAAAAGATAATAGTTAGTGCAAAATACACCAATGAATCTTAAATCTGTACTAGGTATGTGATGATGATGAATGTGAGTAACTCCTAAATACTAACAAAAAGGATATCTTGTTGTCTTGGTCTCTTGCTGACTGTCAATAAACTCTGGGTGTTTGTACACAATGGACAAGTCTTTGTCTGCCTACAATAACACTGGACGGTCCACTTGGTTTCGTCAGGTGTCCACGGCTTGTTCTTTTGTCCTTCACAATGCGAGTGTTGACATTGTCCCGAGCGTCCAAGGTGTCCTGTTCATGTGTGATGTTGAACGCAATGTTAGGCGGGTGAGACTTCGTCTGATATGCTGATGTCCTTTCGTTGTGCTGATAGTCTGCTCATGTGGTGATGATGATGGAAATATGTTGTATATTCGTATTTGTTGGTGCATCAATTGTATGGGGAGAAACTGTCCATTACTGCTGGTAATTCAGGATATCAATAATTTTTGTAGGCACTGGGTTTACAAGATCTCCCGTCTGCTTTTGCAGCTTTTGATCATGGTTTCTCAAAGCACTTGTTGTAAAAATCGTCCGTTGGCTACTGCCACTTCTGATCAAGATTTCTCAAAGCACTTGTTGTAAAAAATCGTCCGTTGGCTACTGCCACTTCTGATCAAGATTTCTCAAAGGCACTTGTTGTAAAATCATCCGTTTGCTACTGCAACTTCAGATCATTAAATTTCACGTGGACAGCTATTAGAAATGCAGCAATCCTTCTGGGTATTTTCTGCTTTCTTTTTGGGTGGGTAGTCGATGATAGAAAGACCCTTCACCGCCTGGTAAATTCCTTTCTGACCCCCGTGGAGTATGGGTAGGTTGTTGCCGTTAATTACGTGTGAGATGCGTGTCGTCGCAGTATCTCGGTCGGCCCTACTCTAAAGCTTGTCCCGTAATTTAACGCCAACCACGTAGTAGACGAAGGATGAGTATCTCAAATGGTCCCTGTCTCTACCACTGTGATGGATAAAATAATGAACCCTTTGTAAGTATCCCGTAAACTATGCTACGCCTGTAGTGTCTTGTATGTGAAATCTTATCACTATAAGAAATGGTTGCGCGGTGTTTACTGCACGGTTAACCGGTAATGTAAAAAGGCAAAATAAAAGTGTCTTGTATTTACTTCGTTATAGTTACTGGAAACTGTGCAATCTTATAAATATAATCATTCTCTGCGTGGCGTTTATTGCAACCTGTACTTATTAGTGTGAAATATAATATTATAATAAACGTGACTGGTATTTACAGTGTTATATTTATGGAAAATATGTATATATTATCTGAATGAAGTTGTAGTGGTGTTTGATGGTATTGTATGATGGTGATATTACTAAATGTAATTGTATGAGGCCAGCTGTGAAGGCTCCTGAGATAAAATGTAGTTGTGAATTGTCAGAAGGCCTTTCTTGCTACCACTACGACCTCACACTAAATTTTTTTTAATGAATGTGGCTACGTAAAGAGTCTAGGGTTATGCTATGTAGTGTGGTGTAATAGGTTATAGATATACCCACAGATATTTAACAAGACTAATAATATTAATAAATGTTAAAATACACTGAACTAACTCACGTGTGTAAAATTTTTTGATAGAATTATATTACATTTATTTTGTTCTGTATCAATTTTTTAGGTTGACCAGAACTTAAAAGGATTTAGAAATTATGAAAGAAATGCATGGAATATTATATCATAAATGCAATAGTGTACATATATATGTACTATACTAGTTAGTTTTATTAAAATGTTCTAGTAGTCATCTACTTGGGAGGATACTTAATGTTTGTGCTGTTGGGGTGGCCTCATCACACCTGTCTATATTGACTACACAGTGTCCAGAAAATGGTGGGAATTTTTATGAGGGTATTAGTATCTACACAGCGTTGGTGAATGTCCAGCAGACCAGAGGCTCACTCATCTTGTCGTTGTAGCTCTGGTGCTGAAATCAGGTGGTCCCACCTCTCCGTGCTGGCGGGCAATAATGGTGGTCTCTGTCACAAGTACTGCACAGATACACTCGAGTAAAGTCACCAACTGAATAGACACTGCTTGGTTGACAACAGAAACTCGCCGCTCTGCAATCAAAGTATGGGCCATGTGTCAAAATCTATTCTCTACCCACGTCTGGACACAACACTGACACAACAACCACATCATACAGACAGGTCAGATCTCTCTGACCAAACAGCACATTTACCATGGTGGTTTTACATCAGATAGATCCCCCAGACTATAGGTTCTGAAAAATATTTATTAGTTGTCTGCCCTAAAAGAGGATAGGTAATATGTTTCATTATTCTCAACACTTGATCTGTCTTGCATAATCCTTGCTGGAGTTTATGTACACCGTTGGTCCCTAGACCCTGACTTGGGCGGGGGGTCTAGAGCAAATCCCTACTTGTTTGTAAGGCTAGATTTCGATATGGCAGTATCAAATCACTCGAACATGAAACAATATTCAAAATATATAAGGAAATAATTTCAATCTTACCAGATTATGAATAAATAACACAGAATTGCTAGCAAAACTCAGCTGAGCTGCTGGCTATAGTATGGCGTCCCTAAATTTATTACACTTTCTTTCATATGGAAATCACCACACTTTAAAATCTGTGTCTATCACTGAACAACTATTGAAGAATGGCCCCACTTTCGCGTCTGAGCGCTAATGATATGATTGTCTGTGGCCAATCACTGCCGAGGTTTATTTTAAATTCAAATTTCCTACCATAAAGTCATTTCAGTCATGCTTCAGTCAAGTATGGATGGTTATCTGTTAGTCTGTCCGTCTCTACTTGTGTTTCTACAAAATGTACTTGATTTTTGAACCAACCTTTCTCTCCCCTCCAAAATTTTGTCGTTAAAAGTTATATTTAGACACAGCTACCACCCAAAAACCCTCTCCTCCATACTAAGTAAATTTGAACACTTGCGTCTCGAGGTCGTGTTTTTTTTGTGCAATTAGCGACACTTTTAGATTCAATACAGTCTGTCGATGATGTGAACAACACTGTCTTTTGTCATTATCTTCAATATTATCTATCCGTCTGTAAAATTAAGAACATATTAGTTCACTGCTCAGAATAGGCCATCCGGCCAGCTAATTTTTATATTCCTAACATTAATATTAAGAAAAAAGTACTTCTTAATTTTTGTAATATTCCAAACATCTGCGTTTTAGCCGCTGAATTCAAACCAAGGGCTTGGTATCGCGCAAAAGCGTCCAATAAATGACTGTGGCGTAACATATCTATGGTCCCTTCTGTCGAGTTGCTTACTTTTTATGTCAACTTGGGAAACGTGACTTTTCTCCGTTTCCCCCCCAATTGCGTCTCCTTAGCCTTTCTAGTCTCACGCAATCTTTCCAGTCATATTTTTTTCCTTTTTGATCCGCCGTTCCCCTCCTGTCTAGCAAGTCAATTATTATGGAGGATGATGACCCGCGGTCTAGGCGATCATGTACTATTCGCAGCCTACGCATTATGTTTTTATCCTTAAATGTTATCTTTGGAGATATTTTACCGTTGTATCTCTGTCAATTTCACTACAGAAGTTAAGACATAAAAATGATAAAGTACAAAATATATTACACTAACCTTGGTGTCCCTATACGAATTTCACTGACACAATGTCTTGATTCTTTCTTGTGAAATCTAGAACCCACGTTTTGGTTGGCGGAATGGTTTCTCTTACCAATGCCAAGCAATGAATATAGTTGGGTTATATATCGTCTGAATCGCCTAGGGCGATTTTTCGGGTTCGCTTCCTGTGTCATGTGAAATTTCGTTTGTTTTCCTAAAGTCAGACATTCCGTCCTCAAACTGTGTAAAATTTCCTGTATTATTTTGCTATGGTCGCTCTCATATTTTGCTTATCCGAGACAACTTGTCTGCGTTCGTCTTTTGAGTGTCTGTGCAGCATTTAATAGTCTTTACATAATGACATATTCTCACTCTTTTCATGTTGTCCCTGGCTCAGACACTGCGTCGCCGTTACTCAAATGTTATTGGGTCGGTTCGATGAGAACCTGCTTATTCAATTACTCATTGTAAAACTGCCTCGCGCTCTGTCCATTATATTCTACGGCTAGCTACAATAATATTGCTTGTACCTTCCTGCCTTTGTGAAAACGCAACCGAGACGTTGAAGCGATTACCTCAATAATCTGTTGGACTCACTGTCTACTAGTTGCGAAATCATTTCAAGCGAATGTTGTTGCGTTTAAAGGGGTCACGCCGAGCGTTGTCTATTGTTATGTCAACATTCCTTGTAAAATTGGTCAATTTTCCACGACTGATGAAAACGATGTCTATTGTGAACCATGGGTATTCACCCTTGCATGCTTCTTCATACCTTGAGAAATTTATCAACAAAATATTACCAATAGGTTTTAGGAATTTAATTGCAGACTTACTCGTCTCTCGCGACAACTGCCCAGGCTGAAAATATGAACGGTAAAGCGAAACTCCACATGTCTCTAATAAACCCAATTATACGAAAACGAACTTCATGAAAGGTGGCACGGCTATAGAACAGTCGAATGTGACGACAAATATGTCTTCGTTAGCGATAAAACATAGAGAATCAAAATAGTGTCAGATGACACTAAGGGGAAACATTCTATTTTCTTAAAAATTTAAGAAAAAAACAAACCTCATATTAACTATCAAAGTCTTGTCACTTCATTCTACATATTTTTATTGGCTTCTTTTGTTTTATGGCCATTACATTTTTGTCATCTGTTGGGAAGGGTAAGGCGATAAAGTAGGACGGACTTAATATTTCAGTTGAAAATTCTTAGTTTTATGTTGCACTTGGTTTCTTTAGATTGCTATTAATTTCCTGTTGCAACAAAGTCTCTTATTGCCTTTTGTATCCTTCATTTTATTTCATTGTTCATTCCTTCAACTTTAGCTATATTCTACATCTTGTCGGAGTGTTTCTTCAAGTCCAATATTGTTATTATTTCCTGCATTAATTCTCATTATCTTAGTCTTTTCCCCCGTTATATTTTCAGTACCACTTGCTGTGACCTTTTATCAAGTATTCTTTTGCTTTGCTTTGCATCTGATTACGGTTATATGACAGAAGAGCCAGGTCGTCGGCAAAATCTAGATCGTTAAGCTGTTAAGTCAGTCCACTTAATTCCATTCCTATTGGCTGATGTCGATGTTTTCATAACCTAATCTATAGGCAGTAAAAATAGAAATGATGACAAGAGGTAACCCTGTCGCACTCCATTTGTAGATCCCAAAACGGTTCTGTACGTTGTCCTTCATGAAGAATTCTGCATGTCATGTCTTCGTAGGTTTCTTACTTAAGTTAATGATCTTCAAGCAGAATCCATCGTGCATCATCACTTTCCACTTTCCAAAGTGATTCTCTTATTACCACTCGTCTGAATAATTTCGTTTCCGAATTTCGTGCTGCCGCTGGTCTAAATAATTTTGTCTCTAAAATTTGTATTACCGCTGATCTAACTAATTTTGTCTCTAAATTGTAAAACGGCTGGTCTACATAATTATGTGTCTAAAATTTGGATTATCGCTGATCTACATAATTATGTGTCTAAAATTTGGATTATCGCTGATCTAGAAGATAATTGTGTCTCTTAAGTTTGTATAACTGGCCTTGATCATGTTGTCTCCAAAATACACCACTGCTAGCCTAGATAACTTTTTCCTTTGTTTTTTTTTTTTTTTTTGGTGGCCGCTTGTTTAGATCCCGGTACTGGACAGGAAGAATGGGGTCATTGTGCTGTGCCAGGCATGTCTTAAAAAATGGAGTTCTAATGAACATTGTAAATGCAGATGATACCGTTTTGTTAGCTTAAATTGAACAGGACTTACACTTACAAGAACTAGTGAAGCAAGTCTAAGGATTGTTGTATGCTAGCATCCTCACCATATCAAACAAAATGGTACGGAAACAACCACTGGAAGGGTTAGGCACATGGGTAACATTCTGCGCTTCAGCTCAGCCTGCATTCAAGAGGTTCCAATTATAATGGTTGCTTCCATGTTGCTGACGGAGCGAACAGAATGAAAGAACTAAAATACCGATATCAGATCTAAAGATCTTTTATATTTGGAAATGCGCCCTAATATAACCGACTAGGTTGAACGGGACGCGCCTCGCGAAAACGAAGCAAAAATTATTTTTTTTTTTTTTAAAGAGAAAAAAGTAATGTGTATTCTAATCCTCAAGGGAATGGCTGCGTATGTGTGTAAATAAACGCGTGTTTGTTATTAAAGAAAATCTCAGTCAAAGGTGTTTCAGTTATGCCTGTTTTTTTCCCCCGCAGATGCTGTTTGTATTTTCATAAATTTTATGTATAGGAAAGATATCTTCCATTGCATGAGACATGAATAAACAAATACATCACATGGTGTACATTGAACAGCTTTGCAGTTATCTTACCAGGCATAGGGTTTAGTTCAACAACTGAACGTACTCCCACAGCGTGGACTGTGATGATTGTGTTTAAACAACCTTCTTTCTACAATCTTTATAATCAGTTAACGCCCGAACAGAAGTTGGCCGTCTTATGCGTTCATCACCTGTGATCTCTTGCGCCTTGATTTTGGCCTTCTTATATTTTCATTACCTGCCATCTCTCGTGTCTTGATTTAGTTCTGTGATTGTTTCTCTCCCATGCCGTGTGACTAGTTTATCGAGGTACATCTTCGCTTCTCTCTCTCTCTCTCTCTCTCTCTCTCTCTCTCTCTCTCTCTCTCTCTCTCTCTCTCTCTCTCTCTCTCTCTCTCTCTCTCTCTCTCTCTCTCTCTCTTGTCTCTCTCTCTCTCTCTCTCTCTCTCTCTCATTGTCTCTCTCTTGTCTCAGAATTCCTCTTTTTGCATTAAATTTACCAGTTGTTAACAACGTGTTTTTTTTCCTTCTAATTCTTCTTTCTTATAAATCTACCCAGCGAACTTTACAGACGGACTTTTATTTTATTTTCTGACTATTCATGGAATAGTATGTGTCCTACTTTAAAATGATCTCATCTCTTTACCAATTATTTCTTCACTACTTGTTTCTATCGGGAATACACCAAATATTTTCTGTCTTTTTTCCCCGGTTGCATTGTACAATTAAGCGTTTATTACATTATACAGTAAAATGTTTGTTGCATTACACAGTACAAGACCTGCTACATTATGTAGTTAAAAAGTCAGTTACATTATACAGAATTTGGGGAACACTCATCATTAGTGACTTCCTTACTCATTAGAGGGGTTGCCTCTTTCCTGTTGTTTTGTACAGTAGATTCCTCTTCAGGGGACCAAGAGTTCTCTACAAAGCTGTTCTTATCTTTTTGTTGTGTCTCCATTGCGTTCTTTTAACGCAGTACAGAAATTTGGATGACAGATGACATCTTGAATAAAATGACAGAAAGAAAGAGAGCAAAAAACACTCTAGAATATAAAACGATAAACAAATACGTACTATTTGTAGACACTCTAAAGAACGGTGGATGAAAAAAAATTCAAGGAAATAGCAGTCATGGAGGCAAAGCAAATGAGAAGAGATATGCATGAAGAAATAAAGAAATTATCAAATAAGTCCAGGTTCGCCCAAGGTGGAGGCTTTATCAAGAATAAGAGTGGTGTAATCTTACTTGATCAGAAAGACATATCAAACAGATGGGCAGAATATATAAACGAACTATTCGAGGACAACAAAGGTAAATAACCATCACCAGATTCTAACGAAGGTCCAAACATTCTCAGATCAGAAGTAGAGAAAGCAATAAATATGATACAAAAAGGAAAATTAGCAGGCATGGACAAAATACGAATAGAAATGATACAAGCCCTGGAGAGCTTTGGTATAGATTCAGTCACAGATCTGTGCAATGATATATACAATATAGGATATATACAACATGACATGAAGACATCAGTCTTTATAACGCTGCCCAAAAAACTTAATGCAATGTTCAGACTTCAGAACAATCAGCCTGGCGAGTTACACAATTAAAACACAGCTCAAAAGCATACAGGAGAGAATTTAAAAAAATAAGGTAGACAACGAAGTCCAATAAGAACAGTTTGGTTTTCGACGGAACAGCGGAACAAGAGAAGCAATATTTTGCATACGATTATTAGCGGACAAAAATACAGAGATCCAAATGAGTATTCACAGTAGTATAGTACGGGGGTTTCGAGTCGGATTCTGCAGGTGGAGCGTGACTTTATATAGTAAAATATACCGATCGATTCTGCAGGTGGAGCGTGACTTTTATATAAGGAAATACTCCGATCAATAATGGCGGTTAGTAAGTAGGTTGTATTTTAAGTGTTGTTATGTTTTTTATTCATACAATATATGTACAACATATATATATACATATATACAACATACATACAATATATATATATATATATATATATATATATATATATATATATATATATATATATATATATATATATATATATATATATATATATATATATATATATATATATTTATTACAACATGTAGACAATATTTATACAAAGGCCAAGGCTTTTTAATATAGTTGTAATAAATATATTTAATGATCTCTTTTAAAAGAATACGAAAATGTCAATCTAAATCTCTAGTTTCAGACGCTTTGTAGCTCTTTGCTTCTTCGGTGATGGTTGTAGATTAAAGACATCGTCCGGGCGATCGTCTATGGAATATTGGTTGATAACAACTGGAGGTGTTGTAGTGGTACAAGCGGGACTGGTGTTCTTACATGTAATAGGACAGCATTTTGGCTGGCAGAGTGATGACTCATGGGTGTGGGTTGGGGTGTAGCTGGCAGCAGGGGTGTGGTGTGGTGTTGATTTTGTCTGGTGTTTTGTGTGTAGGTATTGATGAGAATATAGGGGTGAGAGAAAAATAAACCATGTAAGTTGTCGTTAGGTGGTCGGTGGGGTTTTTAAGGGAGAGGGCGCGGCGGAGTATTGATGATGACTCATGGGTGTGTGTTGGCGTGAGGAAAAAATGACGTCAAAAACTCGATAAAACCTGCACTCTTGAGATGAGGAAAATATAAAAAATCGATAAATTTTATAGAGGAAGATGGCTAATGAGCGTGGTGTGGTGTGGGTGATTTTGGTTTTGTCTGGTGTTTTGTGTGTAGGTATTGATGAGAATATAGGGGGGTGAGAGGTGAAGTGGTTACTGTATCTAGTTTATCTAGTACCTGTCTTTTTATGTAAAAATAGGACAGAGAATTTCCGTTGTTGGGTGAATGTAATTACATATTGATACGGGTTCTGGTCCACGGGGTAGTTTTCTTTATTATTTATATTATATCATGAGTAATAAGTCTACTCAGGCCAATGTCCATCTAGTGGTATGTAAGTGACCCCGCACAAAGCCGTATTCGCCAACATAAAAAATACTGTCAAAGGCCAGGCTGGACAATTCCAATAGACAGTTTTATTGAACACAACGATTCTCCGTAGAGATATATGGCATATGCAGACTAGATTATGGCGTCAACTAGACAGTCCTTAGTGTCGCTGTACAGTCTGCAACTGGAATAAGGTCGAGGACATTTTCATTCATTTTTAATAAAGTTCAAACAATTCGTGTTTTACCGCTAGTTATGAAATCCGATCGACGGTCGGGGCAGACTTCGCGACGAAACCATTGATCGTATACTTTATAAAATTCCGTTAGCATAGAGGGTGACGTCAGCGCTAAATATAGCTATCTAGAAAAGCGTAATAAAATTCTGATGTTGTTTCTGATGTTAAATATGACATGTCTGAATGCTAATTATCTGACTATGCGAGATGGGTCAGAATCTTCTATCAAAAGAATAAATGAATGTCGTAGATTTTTGATAGGAGTATTAAGACTTGGGTTAGGTCCCTTCTGAGTAGGTTGGAATGAGTGATAGATACAGTGAGAGCTGGTGAAAAGCAATAGAATTTCCCACACGTGAGATGATAGAATGTGATATAGAGGCTGTCTTTGAGAATCGAGATAATCTTATCTCTCTCACCTATCTTCTACGACCGCTTTTAAAGGCGTCAGACAGTCTAAACACAGATATATATATGTTAATATATCTCTATCTACTCACGGGCACGCACATACACGTGACGACAGTTAAACACACAGACGTGTGAATCTATAACAATGAATTTATGTGTATTATTGAACGAGCTGACCAACGCACTGATTTAGTTCAAGAGAGATTTTTATTATTATCATCTAAAAAAAATCTCACAACACCAAAAATTACATCAAGGAAAAACATATACAAATAGTCATAGAATTCAAGAAAAATGCTACAAGGATGATAGCCCGTTAGAATCTTACTCTAGGCTTAGCCCACAGCCCCGTTAAGAGAACAGATGATGGCTCAAAGAGTTATAGATACATAGGGTTGAGTCTAAGAGGTTTCTTCTTTTCTCGTAAATGTATGAACAGAGTTGGATAATCTGATTTAGCCTAAGAAAAAAGAAACTCTAGCATTTGTAACAAATTCTGCAGATTAAAACAAGTTAAGACAGCAAAAGGGTGACAATAATACACCGGTACAATAACACTCAAGACCTGTGTACTCTCATTCATCCAGCCATGGCCTTTCTCACACATATATACTCACAACTTTGCTCGCTGCCTCTGGGAACATAATAATTCTAGGACCTTCACACAGACCCGAAAATGCAGTCATCGACCAAGAAATCCCCAGTTCCAAAAGACGTACTGAACTTTCTGTCTCCGGGAACGATTCCTTGGGTGTTCTAATTTTTTTCGAATGTCTGATTAAGTCACATAAAATTTGTCCAGGCGCGAAAGTTAGCAGAGCACAATGTCATTAGCTTTGGATTCTAGGATTTAAGAAATGTCAGATCGGTGTCTTCTTTCAGGCAGGTACTATATTTGGTCACCACAATACTAGTCACAATCTCTGTCGGAATGTTAATCTTGTAATATTCTCGCCGCCAGGCAGCATGTACATTTAAATTTGTGGAGCGATATGAACTGGCTCAAAGCCCAATATATATTTCTAGTCTTTAGAAACCGTTAGTGGGATTGCTATTACTGTCTCTCTCTGATGGCTTATGCACTGTCAGACCCGTGTTACTTGAAACAAAACAAAAACCCACGTGGTTAAAGATAGGAAATGTCTATGCTTCTCACAAATATGTCTCTCAGGCTACTAAACGCTGGCAAGTTGGGTACCACCGTTCACTATATAAAAGAAAGAACACATATCAAATAATTTACCTATATGTACTCAATATAACTTACATTTTAATAGCAAGCCTACAGCTTGACTTATATTTAAAACTTCCCGTAAAATAAGTTATATTAAATAAATCAAACATCATGAATTAGAAAATACATACGTATTTCGTCAACACTCAATGATGTATCTAGCGTTATAAGTTTAGTTTTTTAAATATATTCTCTCGTCTGATTATTTAGAAGTTAAATTAAATTTCTTTATTAGCCGACTGAATTTAAGCAAGAAATATAATTTCTGTTTTCCACTGAAACGCGTCACTAGAAAATAATACAGACTATATAGATTAAGCACTCTGTTCAAAAGAACTAGTTTAAAATTAAATCGGCGATTTAACACTTAATCACTTCACAAAATTCTAGAGAACTACTATATAATATTTACCTCAAAACACAGCACTACAGGATATCGCACAATTAAGAATTTTTACGCTTATATTTATGGAAGTCTAGAAGTTCGACAAATTGTCGCAACAAACTAAGAAACTTCGCTTATACAGCTCTACTCTTCGCGAACCACCTGTCTACTGCGATTTATTGAGAAGAATGAAAATAAAGTTTCAAACTAGGTTAATATTTTAAAATCAGACAAAGGATGAACTATTTCTTCGTAGAACGAAATGCTCTCCCCTTTCCGGCTTAAACGATACGTTTAACACCTAACATGTCGTAACTGCCACCTACTGACCAAGATGTACGCGTGTCAGTTTCAAATCTCAGACAACCGTCTGCTACTGCGACTATAAGGTGTAAATATTCGCTCCTGCTTAAGCGTTCAGCCCGGAAAACCCGCGCGTGACAGGTGCAAATGTAGACAAAAAGTCTGCTCTATGTCCAGCGAAACGAATTTTTCGCACATTCACGTCTTACCTGCGCGACTGACATCTGACGCAATAAGGTTACTAGTCAGTATGAGAAAGAAAAACGATGATGGGAAAGAAATATATTTTTCGCAACGAGTGATGCGAAAAAATACAGGAAAAACAAGTAAGGAAAGATGATAAAATAAAAGGTTTCGGGTGAGAGAATAGGAAGAAGATGTAGGTAATTTAATGCTCAAAACCCACGTGACAGGACGTCCCCCCTTAAGATATGGAAGCACTCCATGTCTACGTTATGGAATTAAATTTCCTATAACCGTAGCTTCGGGGTGTCTGTCTTCTTCCCTCTTATCTTCCCCCTCCATCTCTGTCCAATTCCTACTCAAGTGTCCTCCCTAAAGTTTTCTTCCTCTGGAATGTTTCCCATGCGCGCTTGAAAGAGCGTCGCCGCTTCTGACATTTTTGAAAGATTTCATGTGATAGCGGTGGAATATCCCTGCCACTATCATCATCTTCGTCAGTTTTGGCGATCGTCAGGAGATGGTCGGAGGTCGGCACTGGTCTTTCCAAGTATCTCTTTAAGAGATTTAAATGGAAAACCTTCTCCATTCCTTGAATAGATATCTGGTAGTTAGCCTTAGAAATCTTTTTCAGGACGGTAAACGGCCCTTGCCATCCGATCTTCAGTTGGTTGTTTCCGGTAGGGAGTAACACCATAACTTTCTCTCCTGCTTCCAGTTCTCTTTCTTTCGCGACTTTCCTGTATCGGTTAGCGTGCTTTGTGCGAGCTCGCTTAAAGTTAGTCGTTGCTAGGTCCCACCCTAGTTTCAACCTTTCCTTTAAAACCGACACATATTTACTGGCTGAGACAACTGTCTCATCAGCCTTCTCGTCTGTCAGAGACTGAAGTAAGGCTTCAAGCGGGCCCTTAATGGGTCTGCCGAATAAGAGCGTAGCTGGCGGAAATCCTGTGGAAGTATGAGGAGATTCTCTGTAGCCAAATAATGCTGCAGGAATACAAAGATCCCAATCTTCAGGTTTCACTTGTGCCAGTTTACTTAGCATCATGTTGAGGTTTCCATTACCACGTCCCACGAGCCCATTTCCGGCCGGAGTATATGGCTTAGTGTGGATGTGCTGGGTCCTCAAGATCTTAACGATCTCATCCATCAACAGGTTTCGGTATGGGGATCCGTTATCCGTCAACACTTGTTGAGGGAATCCCAACCGAGTGAAAATCTGCACGAGGGCTTCTGCGACATGCTTGGCATCTGCGCATGTTAGCGGGATAGCTTCTGCCCATAAAGTGCATGTATCGACTAAGGTCAGGATGAACCTGTTCCTTCTTTTAGTCCTGTCGAAAGGCCCTAAAATGTCGATCACAACCCGTTCGAATGGTGTTCCCACTATTGGCATTTCACCCATGTGGACTGGGGGTGTCCGTTGCTTGGGTGGTACACGTTGGCACTGGGCACAGGATTTGACGTACCTGATAATATCAGTGTTTACTCCTGGCCACCAATAATGAGTGGTTATACGTTGGTTTGTGGCGTTCTGTCCCATATGTCCGCTGAAGGGAAGAGAGTGCCCCATTTCTAGGATTTGGCTTCTGTACTGTTTCGGTACTAGGAGCTGGTTGTAACCTTGGTCAGGCTTGCCCGTTCTCCGATAAAGTACGCCATCCTCAGAAAAAATGTCCCCGTGCTGTTTGGGTTCCTTAGCCATGGGCAGTTTCCTAAGGCAGGGTGCCAAAGTAGGGTCCTTGTATTGCGCTTCTTTAAGTTCCATAGGTAACAAATTAGTCGCAGGCTCCCGTTCCTTCTTGGTTTGCCCTCTTGTAGTTACTGCTGCCACAATCGGCTCTTCCGGTTTCCCAATACACACGTATCTCCCGCCAAGTATGACTGGGTAGATGGGATCATCCATAACAGCCGCTTTGATCACACCTCTGACAAAGTCAGAGTGTATCTCCACCAATGCGATGGGAAGCGCTGTAGGTGCATCACTCTTACGAACTCCACAAAGTTTGACGGTCTCTCCTGTCTCTTGACCGGGTTTAACCAGGTTTCTGGCAACAATGCAATCGTAAGAAAGCCCCGTGTCAAATAAGCAAGAAGTTTGAGAACCGTTCAAAATAACAATACCTCGCGTTGAGGGTGTATCCCCAACAGGTTGGGAATCACTGTCAATAATTCCGCCTTGCGAGACTGTCAATAAGCATCCGATGCGTTTAGGCTCGGTGTGCTCGGTCTGATCATATGTCCCGTGCTCAGGGGTTCTCCCTTTGCCACCTTGTCCTTTCTGGCTACTCTGCCATGTAGGGTGGTCGGGTTGATCATTCTGTTTGGGGTGGTTGGGGTACTTGTTCTTGTAGAACTTGGATTTTTCAGGAGGGGGGTTTTGAGGTCCAGTTTCTCTGTGGTTATTCGAGTTGGAAGCCTGAGAAGATTGCTCTAGATTATTTTTTCGAAAATGCTCCTCTGTCGGTTTCCGTTTTGTGGCCGGTAGTTCAGCCAGCGCATTTTGATAACGCTCAGACTTCTGTAAGATGTCTTCAAGTTTTTCTGCTCCCTGCTCAGCTAGAAATCTCCGGGTATCAGCAGACAATGTGTTCTTTATTTGTTCTGTTAAAACAAATTCCTCAAGACCTTCGTAGGTAGAGGGGAGCTGTGAAAGCTCAAGGCACTTTGTTAGATATCCCTTTAGACGAGACGAGAACTGCTGAAAAGTTTCAGAATTCTCTTTTCGGCTGTTGCGAAACAGTTGCAAAAATTAGCTAGCGTTCATTTCAAAGCGCTCCAGTAACGCTTTCTTCAACAGATCATAGTTGTCTTGTTGGCTGCTTTCCAGTTTGGCGTAAACATCATACGCAGAACTTTTCAAAGCCCGGGAAAGCTTCATGTTCCAACGCGACCTCTCTAAACCGTACAGAGTTGCAATTTTCTCAAATTTTTCTAACCATGTGTCAATCTTCTCATTAGGACAAGGGAAAGATTCTAGCGGAAAAGACATAGCAGTGAGGTGAAGAGATTGACTGTTAGAAGGATCAGTTAAGGAAGAATGAGGAGAAGACTCTCCATTGCTGGAGGTAGAGGCAGCACCACGACTTTGAAGTTCTAGAGCTTTAAGAGCCAACTCATGTTGTTTCTCCTTCTCTCTTTCCTCTCTCTCCTCCCTCTCCTTCTCATGCTGTCTCTCCTTCTCTTTTTCCTCATGCTGTCTCTCCTTCTCTTTCTCCTCACGCTGTCTCTCCTTCTCTCTTTCCTCATGCTGCATCCTGCGAATTTCCATTTCCTCGTCCATCTTCTTCTGCTGTAAAGCTTCGGCTGCTTTTCTCTCTGCGTCATATCTCTCGAGTTCGTCTCTGACAAATGCTTTCGCTTCCTCTCCTTCCAGTCCCTCCTCTCTCGCTTCGTCCTTGAGGAGTTGTCTAAGCTTTGCCCTCTCGGCCATATTATGTCAGTGACTGAGACTAGTGGAGAAAGAAAATAGGAAAAAGGATACACTGGTTCCTACCACTTACGAGAAAAAAATTACCAAAAATCAAAAGATGATATATTTAACCCTGGGATACCTCCTCCAAAATAAAAATCTAACTATCGCTGCTATTAATCGGCAATAAAGCACCTAATGCAAAACACGACTACGCCAACTAAATGGTAGTTAAGATTACTTCTGAAAAATAGGTTGCTACAGTGGAAAAGCAATATAATTATTGCAAAAATTAAAGAGAAAAATAATCCCTTAATTTTAATCCACTATAGTTCACCCCTGAAGACAGTTAGGGTGAGGGAGGCAGTTAATCTGGACCAGTAGTCCGAAACGCACTCCTTAACTTTAGTTCAAACACCTTCCTGCTTCAGAACCCTTGTGAATGTTATACACTCACAAAACTTTACCAGCGTTTAGTATTACAAAATCATTAACTAACATGTATTCCGACAAAATCAACCTGTAAACCAAATGTATAATGCTTCTTAATGCTGTGGAAAAAAAAACTTATCAGTTTGTGTGGTCAGCACGCCCGTAAACAGATCGTTAGTCTAGGGGATAAATTATTTAAAGATATAACAACTCACAAGACATCACACTCTTACTCTATTTCAGAATAAAGAACCTTAAGTTCAAAATCCAGATAGACGAGTCCACGTTTGTCGTACTCGTCTTCCTATTCTAAGTTCAAAAACCGGAAACGAGCAACCATTCGTCGTATCGCCTTAGGATTTTGGGTTCAATTCCCGGTAACGAGCGACCATTTGTCGTAGATTTTTGATAGGAGTATTAAGACTTGGGTTAGGTCCCTTCTGAGTAGGTTGGAATGAGTGATAGATACAGTGAGAGCTGGTGAAAAGCAATAGAATTTCCCACACGTGAGATGATAGAATGTGATATAGAGGCTGTCTTTGAGAATCGAGATAATCTTCTCTCTCTCACCTATCTTCTACGACCGCTTTTAAAGGCGTCAGACAGTCTAAACACAGATATATATATGTTAATATATCTCTATCTACTCACGGGCACGCACATACACGTGACGACAGTTAAACACACAGACGTGGGAATCTATAACAATGAATTTATATGTATTATTGAACGAGCTGACCAACGCACTGATTTAGTTCAAGAGAGATTTTTATTATTATCATCTAAAAAAAATCTTCTCACAACACCAAAAATTACATCAAGGAAAAACATATACAAATAGTCATAGAATTCAAGAAAAATGCTACAAGGATGATAGCCCGTTAGAATCTTACTCTAGGTTTAGCCCACAGCCCCGTTAAGAGAACAGATGATGGCTCAAAGAGTTATAGATACATAGGGTTGAGTCTAAGAGGTTTCTTCTTTTCTCGTAAATGTATGAACAGAGTTGGATAATCTGATTTAGCCTAAGAAAAAAGAAACTCTAGCATTTGTAACAAATTCTGCAGATTAAAACAAGTTAAGACAGCAAAAGGGTGACAATAATACACCGGTACAATAACACTCAGACCTGTGTACTCTCATTCATCCAGCCATGGCCTTTCTCACACATATATACTCACAACTTTGCTCGCTGCCTCTGGGAACATACTAATTCTAGGACCTTCACACAGACCCGAAAATGCAGTCATCGACCAAGAAATCCCCAGTTCCAAAAGACGTACTGAACTTTCTGTCTCCGGGAACGATTCCTTGGGTGTTCTAATTTTTTTCGAATGTCTGATTAAGTCACATAAAATTTGTCCAGGCGCGAAAGTTAGCAGAGCACAATGTCATTAGCTTTGGATTCTAGGATTTAAGAAATGTCAGATCGGTGTCTTCTTTCAGGCAGGTACTATATTTGGTCACCACAATACTAGTCACAATCTCTGTCGGAATGTTAATCTTGTAATATTCTCGCCGCCAGGCAGCATGTACATTTAAATTTGTGGAGCGATATGAACTGGCTCAAAGCCCAATATATATTTCTAGTCTTTAGAAACCGTTAGTGGGATTGCTATTACTGTCTCTCTCTGATGGCTTATGCACTGTCAGACCCGTGTTACTTGAAACAAAAAAAAAACCCACGTGGTTAAAGATAGGAAATGTCTATGCTTCTCACAAATATGTCTCTCAGGCTACTAAACGCTGGCAAGTTGGGTACCACCGTTCACTATATAAAAGAAAGAACACATATCAAATAATTTACCTATATGTACTCAATATAACTTACATTTTAATAGCAAGCCTACAGCTTGACTTATATTTAAAACTTCCCGTAAAATAAGTTATATTAAATAAATCAAACATCATGAATTAGAAAATACATACGTATTTCGTCAACACTCAGTGATGTATCTAGCGTTATAAGTTTAGTTTTTTAAATATATTCTCTCGTCTGATTATTTAGAAGTTAAATTAAATTTCTTTATTAGCCGACTGAATTTAAGCAAGAAATATAATTTCTGTTTTCCACTGAAACGCGTCACTAGAAAATAATACAGACTATATAGATTAAGCACTCTGTTCAAAAGAACTAGTTTAAAATTAAATCGGCGATTTAACACTTAATCACTTCACAATATTCTAGAGAACTACTATATAATATTTACCTCAAAACACAGCACTACAGGATATCGCACAATTAAGAATTTTTACGCTTATATTTATGGAAGTCTAGAAGTTCGACAAATTGTCGCAACAAACTAAGAAACTTCGCTTATACAGCTCTACTCTTCGCGAACCACCTGTCTACTGCGATTTATTGAGAAGAATGAAAATAAAGTTTCAAACTTGGTTAATATTTTAAAATCAGACAAAGGATGAACTATTTCTTCGTAGAACGAAATGCTCTCCCCTTTCCGGCTTAAACGATACGTTTAACACCTAACATGTCGTAACTGCCACCTACTGACCAAGATGTACGCGTGTCAGTTTCAAATCTCAGACAACCGTCTGCTACTGCGACTATAAGGTGTAAATATTCGCTCCTGCTTAAGCGTTCAGCCCGGAAAACCCGCGCGTGACAGGTACAAATGTAGACAAAAAGTCTGCTCTATGTCCAGCGAAACGAATTTTTCGCACATTCACGTCTTACCTGCGCGACTGACATCTGACGCAATAAGGTTACTAGTCAGTATGAGAAAGAAAAACGATGATGGGAAAGAAATATATTTTTCGCAACGAGTGATGCGAAAAAATACAGGAAAAACAAGTAAGGAAAGATAATAAAATAAAAGGTTTCGGGTGAGAGAATAGGAAGAAGATGTAGGTAATTTAATGCTCAAAACCCACGTGACAATGAACATTAGTGGTTTCTATTGTTTAAAATTTAAATCCTTGGTATTCCTACATAGCATTAGTTAAACTGATAAATAT